>JANTPM010000001.1:21709179-21721590 GCA_025434745.1 Erythroxylum divaricatum
GAGCATGAATCGAATGGATTATGTGCTTTGTTTGGGTAAGAGAGTTACGGATGGAGTCACGTGCACGTTGACATTTTTGAAGCCTTCTCCCGGCTGCCCGCTTGTGGCCACGAGATCCTTGAGAAATCGGACTCGTTTTGTTTACGGTTAAACTTCGGTTTATCCGGATGGATTTTACGGAACTCTCGAGCCGTTTGTTTGTGCATTGCATCTAGGACTTGTCAAGTATGTGCATAAATTGAGCATTTGATATTGATGATTGATTGAACATGTTGTGTTGATGTGATAATACTTTTCACTATGCAATGACACTTTTCAACTATGGGTTTGAACTCAGAATTTCGGATTTGACTGAGAATTTGGGAGCAAAGCGTTTTATGAACTGATTGTGATTTTTGTATAACAAATGAACTTTTTCAACGGTTTTGCTTATTATTTGTTATAAACCTGTTACCCACGAGCTATAAGCTCACCCCCTTTCATCCCCATCTCCAGGTATTTGAGCGGGAGATCGGATGAAAGACGGTCAAGGCATCAGTCCTACTTTTGCATGTTTTTGTAATATGTATAATTTGGATTTTGGTAATTGGTTTTGTACCGTGGCTTGAAAGTGTCACTTTTGTTTGCTATTGGAGTATGGAATTGAAGTATAGATTTGTATAGGAACTAGCATGGTGAGTGATGTATGTGAATGATACGGTATGCTTATGATATATGAATTATGATTGTATATGGATATGTGTAATTGTTTTAGGGCAAAAGAAAAGTAAGAATAATAAGATGTTTGACAGAAGAATTATGGGAATTGTATGTTTTTGTATAAGACGAGTATTATGATTTTGAGCTTTGGATTGAGGTTATGTAATTGATAAATTCCAAATTGAAAAAGTGTATCACTTTGTGAGAGATTGAACGCATAAGAAAGAAAGAAAAAGAAAAAGTTAAACCGGATTTGATTGGTTTATATTAGATGTCTTAAGGTTTCCAACGTAAACGTTTTTCTTCGATAATTGTGTTCGAATGTCGGGTTCAGTTTTTGCTCCGTCTTTGATTCGTTTCGCTTTCGTTCGCTTTGTCTTCTGATTTATGTTTCCGCTTTCGAGTTATTCGCTTCCGATTTGTGATTTGATTCGTATCCGATTTGACTTCGCCTTATGTTTCGTTTCGTTGCTTTGATTCAATTCATATTCGTTCGTATTCGTATTCGATTTTGATTTGCTTCCGCTTTCGTTCTACGTTTTGCTTTGTTCTCCGCTTCTTCCGTTTCCGCTTTTCCGGTTAGGATCTGGTCTCAGATCGGGTCCCAACAGAAGTCATATATAAAAATGCAATTGATAACAAGAATGTTGTCAAAAGTATATTATGGTGAATTATGCAATTTTGGTAGTTTTCCAAGTGTAATGTAATTTATTATACAAGATTACTCAAAATTAGGAGGGTATTGCAAAAGGTGATCCAAAAGCTTAAATAAAGTGAGGTTATTGTTTTAGCTTATACTTAGTTTAATGGTTTATTAAAGTGGAAAGGAAGGTTACTAGTAGGTGCCATTGTAGACTTACATGATAATATTTTTTCATAATTTTATAATATTGTAAATTGTAGTTTATTTTGAATATTTTGGAATTTATAAAAGACTATAGATGTATTTTTATTAGAGGAAAATACATGGATATATCAAGGAGTTCATTAAAAAATGTGACACTTACTAAAAGAATAAGTATAAACTTTAGCTACTTTAAGATTGTTGCAATCGTTGCTAATTCCTAAATAATTATGGAATGATATTAGCCTTGCTTTATAGAGAGGTTGCCAAAATTATAAGGTTATTCAATGATATTAATTATGGTGGATAGATTGTCTAATTACGCATATTTAATACCTTTTTCTCATCCTTACTCAACATATAAAGTGGCTCACTTATTCATTAGCTAAGTATATAAGTTATAGGTGATGTTATTGACTATTGTCAATGACAAGGATATGATTTTTGTTAGTAACTTCTAACAAAAGTTATCTAAGATACAAGGGATGTCATTAAAGATGTTGACTACATACCACCCTCAAATGGATGGTCAAACCAAAATACTTAAAAAAATATTAGAGACATATGTATAATGTATGGCTAGTAATTATACAACTCAATAAAGTAGATAATTGTCCCTTTTGGAATGATAATATAATACCAATTTATAATGTTTATATTTCTAATCCTTATATAGATACATAATGCCTGTGCATACTTCTTATCTTATTGGCATTTTAAGTTGTTGATAGTTAATCAAGCAATGAGAGATCATTTTATGTATGACTTATATATAAGGGTGAAATAAGAGAATATTTTTCAAAGAAAACGCGTGTTTCTTAGAAATCTTTAAATAAACAAGGCCCAACACATGGTTATGTATTATGGGTTATTCTTATAAAAAAATGTAGAAGTAAATATATGGGATAGAACATAAGTATGTTAGTGCAATAAAGAATTTTTCAAAGAGGGATATCATTATGGACAGGGATATATTGGAGCTCGTGTCTATATGCATAGAGAAGTGGTAAGATCAATAGTCTAGGTCACAAGCATATTATAGCTCATATCTATATGCAAGCTATGTTCATGACAAATAATCTTATCAAAAAACACATTTTTGGTAGATTTTAGTACTTATTAGAGTCATGTTTAAATTAAGTTGTATTTGGTAAGAGACAAGTTACATAGAATGGTACTATCTAAAGTTTATAATTAACTAGACTTAGGTAAACATAGTTTATATATAGAAAATTTATAATCCTTATTATGTGATTTATTGATCAATATAATGAAATCATCCACTTTTGGCTTCCCGAGGAAGTAGGCACACTCAATTAGCCAAATCTTGTAAAAAATATTCATATGTCCTTTTTTTTGTTTACTTGTATTTTATTTTTACATTAATTTCTCAACAATTGGTATTAGAGCGTAGTTGAGGTAACAATAATTTTGGTTATAAGATTTGAAGTTTGGAGGTTTAATGAAACTAGAAATTTTAGAATATAACAATAAAAAGTGAAGGATTTATTGGTGCAACAAGGCATGCTAATAGGGTTATAGGATAGTAAGTCAAAGTACATAAATGAGCTCAACTAGAAGGAGTTATAGGTATGAGTGGTCAAAATCATTCAACTATGTTCGGTAAACAAGGTTATATACCATTTCATAGATATTACATCTCCTATAGAGATATGGAAGAAGACAGAGACTCAATATATATCAAATCTCTCACAATAAGTTTTATCTGAAGCAAAAGTTATATAGGCTAAAGACACATAAGGGAAAAAAACATAGAATAATATATCAATGCATTCAATCAAATACTTAGTAACTTGCTCATAATCGAGTGGACTATTATACCAATGATTATGCTTTGTTCTTGAAACTTTTTCTTATGAACATCTGATGACCATGCTCACATTGGATAAGGAGATAGTTAATGTGGAGGATAACACTATCATGTTATTAGCTTACAATTAATAAAGAATCAATATTAGTGAAAGGTGTCAATTTAAAGGGCTATATATGGGGGGAAACAAGGATTGTGGGAGAAATAAAGGAAATAAGTCTTGTCTAAGTGGAGTTATAAAACTAAATCTAAGGGTAAGATAACAATTTAATGTTATATGTGAGAGTAAACTAGATATATTAAGAGGGACTATCCAAACAAGGAGTAGAGGGATGAAATGAAAACTGATGATTTTTCAACATTTGTCAATATAATGTAAAGAGGGGACTTGGACTATAATGATAGAGACATGTCGTACATTTCAACCAATCAACTTTAAGATATAGAATTTGGATACAAGACAATTTTATCATATGCCACTAAAAATAATTGGTTTATATCTTATACATTGGACAAATTTGACACTTTTTAGTGGGGGATGATGAAACTTTTAAAATTGAAACATGATAAGTTAGGATAAAGATGTTTGATGATGTTACTAAAGCATTGTGTGATGTTCTCACCAAATCTAAGGAAGAACTTGATTTTTTTGGCTTCCTACATGTAAATGATGTTTTAATAAAATTGAAAGAAGCAATGTTAAAGTGATAAATGGTGTATTCATTATGATGAAATAGATAAGAATAGCATAAGCATCTATAAAATGATAGGGAGAACATGCAATTAAGTTATGACAAATACAACTAGGTCATTTAAGAGTTCTTGGTTATGCCTTTTAGTTTAACCAATGCAACTGCAATATTCCAAAACTTGACTAATTCTATTTTTAAGCCACATTTAAGGAAGTTTATCTTGGTCTTCTTTGATAATACTTATATTAGTTCATTAGAATAATATTTCAGTTATCTTCACTATGTGTTACAAATTCTAATAAAGCAATAATTATTTATGAATACACAAAAATGTTCTCTTTTAGAGTAAGCCAAATTGAGTACCTTGGAAATTTTATGTTAGTGAAAAGGGTACCAATAAATCCAAAAAAGGTTAATGTAGTGTAAAATTGGCTAATACCATCATTTTGGCACGTTTAGGGGGATCTTCGAGATTAGTATAATACTATATGTGGTTTATTAAAGGTATGATTATTTAAATAAGCATTAATGTCCTTATTCAAGAAGAAATGCTCTTCATTGGAATTAAGAGGTAGAAGATGCTTTTAAGTCACTTATAGAGGCACTAGTGTCTTCTTAGATTTACCTTTATCCAGCTTTAGTAGACAATTTGTGATTAAAGCAAATGTAAGTGGGAAGGGGTTAGGATTTGTTCTTATGTAAGTTAGCTACCATATTACTTGTACTAGCAAATCCTTATTTGAAAAATACTTATATTTATCCATATATGGGAGGGAGATTGATAAATGCTTAATTGATTATGAAATTATTCCATAACACTTAGTAATTAATGACATGAAATTGCTTTAGATACTCACTTTGACTTATGTGTGATTTTAGGCACAATTCAGAAGCAAATAAGTTAAAGTGAGCCAAAAGCATAATATTTGGGTTATTTTCTAAAGATTAATATTCACTTTTCTTCATGGAATAAGAAGAAGATTACAAACAAAGGAGACAAGATAAAGCATAAAAAATAACGAGTGAGATGTTAATGCAATACAAGCTATCCATGCAAGTATCTCACGTCAGTGAGACACCACTCACTTCATGAAACATCTCTCACTCACATGATAGATGAGTAAAGCATGAGTATTGTCTAACAATTAAAATGACTTGAATTAAAAGCATGTGAGACACTCTCAGCCCATACAAGATGTTGTATGGGCGTAAGACACTCTTAGCCCATGTAAGATGTTGTATAGGCGTGAGACACCACTCACACCCTTAAGACATCTTTCAACAACGTGAAACAAATGGATAACATTGGAGCCAGTTGTCTATTAGCTGTCCATTTCTCACATGTTTTAACCTAGCTTTGTTTATACAAAGTATGGAGCAATAGGACAAAGTGTGGAGCAATAATACAATGTGTTGGCTGCTATGAATTACGGAAAACTGAGAGTAAAAATAATGGAAAGTTTGTGATGTGTGGCTAAAGGAGGGGAATGTAACAGCTGCCCCATTTTATATTAAAAAAACTTAGCTGCCTCACTTGTTTTTCATGTAGCTACTGAATAAATAAAGGGGGGGGGGGATGAGGTGGTTGCTACACTTTAAAAATAAAACAAGGAAAGAGAGTGGAGAAGCTTCCTTTCTTCAGTTCTTCCTACCTGCCCCACTCCATTTGACCTAGTTCTTTATTATATGAAGGATGGAATGTGTATAATGGCAAGGAGGTAACTCGACAAGGAGAATAACTAAGAGAGGAAAGTGGACAACAACTTGAACTCCATTCATCATCATCTTCTTTCGGTTTTCAAGGTGAGCAACCAAAAGTGGACAGCAGCTAGTTTATTCATTATTCATCTTTTTTTCTAAGATGGAGAACTGAGATAGCATTTTGGAATTCATAATCAAATCATCTTGGAGGTGGGTCAGTTGTCAACAATAATAAGGGCATTATTGAAGATTAATGGAGAAGGCTGGACAGATGCAATAAACCTGCAATTTTCTTTATTTCTTGTCGGTTTTCCATAGAAACAAAGGTGTTCTTAGTTGATGCTTGGATACTTATAGAGAAGATGAAGGGTTAAACGACTCGGTGCTACTTTAAAGGTAACATCGACGTCGACTAACTCGGTTAAGCTTGTTTTCATTATGTTCATTATTCTTACTCTCTTTATGAATTGATTGTGTTATCTTACTATGGATTTGGGTTTTGTGAATGAATGATCGTATTATCGTATAGTTCGACTGTTCGTGTATGAATCCATAGCTAGGCAACTAATGGTTCGTAATCATTAGGGATAACATAGCTTAGGTGAAATGACGCATCATATGTGGTTGTTGCCTTGATTAATTGGTTTTCCTAATTCGTAACGTTACTACCCATTTGAATCTAAAGATCATTTCCTAAGTTATTCAGTAGTTAGGTTTAATTAACGATCATATCTTGATTAAACACTACCTAAGGGAAAACTCAACCCATGATTAATAGTTGTTAAGAAAGGTACGAGAACAACAAATCAATGAAATATGTTTAATTAGGGTGTTGACGAAGATTGAACCAAAGAACCGGGTCCTTACCGAATTCTCCACTTTTATCATTTTTTGCATGTTTTTTTAATTTTTTTATCAGTCTAGTTTTATTTTATTTTCTTGTTTGAAAAATCAAAAAACAAAACCTATTAATTTCATTTTAATAACTTTACACACATTCTCTATAGGATCGACCTAGATTCACCACTGTTATAGTAGTAGTCTAGTTATTTTGACAAGTGTTACGACGCACTGTCAATCTTGGCACTACTGCTGGGGAGTGCAGTGTTTTATTTTTTTGTGATTTTAATTGGTGTTTTGAATATATTTGTTCGTAATTAGTTTATTTTGCATTTATTTATTGATCTTTACATTTTTTGTTTAGTGTTTGTATGTTAAAAAATCGTGGATGGAAGTAATTTTTTCTTTAACTCTTAGTCTCAATCCTATAACCAAGGTTGGACTTATCAATCTAAATTTAGTTATGGATAGGATAATCAACGAAGTTACTTCCATGATAGTTTGCAGGATGCATAACAATTTCTGTATAGGCCAGAAGTTTCTTATCACAATTCAGGCACATCTCTAGACTACTATATCAAGATTTGTAATGCTAACAATCTTCAATTTCAATGGGGTATGCAGCAGTTTCAAGAAAGTATACAACAAACCCAATAGAATACCCAACAATTCCAGTAAGATGAAAGGCAATTTTGGTATAGTTTCCAAAATTGAGAAAGCCAACAAAACTCAAGTACATCCTTGGAAGAATTAGTTGATAATGTCGCTACTAACACTTTGCAATTTTAGTAGGATGTGAAATGGTTCCAGCAAGATGCATTGCCTCGATAGGGAGATGTCAATCATCTGGAACTATAAAGAGAAGAGGAGCAACTGTATCAACCCAAGGTGTACCCAATGGACGTTAGTGCAAAAACCTTACTGAGTGATGAGGAACTTAAGAATTTTGAGGGCAATACTTAAGGAATTGTGTAATAGCCCATTTCTACACTTACGAATTAAAATGCTAAATGAAGTCATATAAGTCATATCATATGAGAATATATGAAATGTATTTCATTTGTAAGCATAATATTCGTATACATACATGAATAATACTTTAGAGGCATTGTAAAGATAATTTATACACTCAATTGATTTATTCCAGGGTATGAAAGATTTTAAATGTTTATGATGTGATTGCGTGATTGTATGTTATTTATGTCTTGAATTTTAGTTTGATGGATTAAATTAGTGAATTGGAAGTTAATGTTGCATTTAAGTGATTGATGAAGTAACATGAGTATCTAATATAAGAAAAATGTTGAATGGAAAGATAAATTGATACATGGAAATTTATGGCTTGATTAAATGAGTGACAAATGGTGGCTTAATTGGGTGACAAATGGTCTAGTGATTATGAGACAAATGAACTAATTATGGAGTGACAATTGGTAGCTTATAAAAGGAGACATGTAGCATGGGTCTTTGTTTGACAAGTGTTTGGACAAGTGTCCAAACCCTCACCACTCACCTAACCCACAATTTTACTCTTGAAAGACCATTGTTTTGTCTAGTTTTGGCTATATGCTTTCTTCTTATTGCCACCGACCCACACTATAACCTTTACACTTTGAGTTTTTCCCGAATTTCTACACTTTTCTACTCCAAAATTTTTGCAACCTTTATTTTGGGATTGAAACCCCTTTCTATATCTATCTTGTTTTTAGAGTATCCTTTATTGATGGAAGATTAAGTTAACTTGAAGATTGAGTTGAAATTAGGGCTAATCAAGTAAGTGATTTTTGATCACTATGGCATGTTAAAATAGAAACATTCATGATGAATAAATTGAGATGAGTGATATGTAGGGTTGATGTTAAAGTTGTGTTGAAATTTGATGAATGAGTGTATAGTTTCTATTTTATTTTTTATACTTGAAAATAGTGGATTAAATGGATGGTTTAGGTTGAGATTTGAAGTCTAAATGAAAATGTACTTATGCAGAAAAAATGGGTATATTGGGAGTGTTCCAGAAATTGATAAGTTAGGTTATATGTATGAAGTTGAATGATAGTTCTATTTTGATTATGATGCATGAAAGACTATGATTTATGAGTTATCAATTGAATGATTTTGAGTTAGAATTGGTGATGAAATTGACGAGGAAATGAAGTATAATTTAGGTATAATTAAAGTATGATCAATGGATTAATATGATGGTGTTAAAATTTGGAAAAAAAAAGATTGAAGGAAAGGGATGGTGAACTGTCTGTTCACACATTCTACGATCAGATTGAAGGAAAGGGATGGTGAACCGTTTGTTCACCCATTCCACGATTGTGGAAGTAGTATGAGTTCCTTCCCACGATCATAGGAAACGCCCTAAAGAAGAAAAGTTTCTGTTTTTTCTTTCCACAATCATAGAAAGGTACCCACAATCATGGGAAATGCTTGGGAAATGAAAAACTCTATTTTGTGTGATTGTTGAACCGACCAAGGATAAGTTACTTTACTTTGGTGTAATTGGATTTGATTAAGGTTTGAAATGAACCTAGAAGGTTGTTTGATTGATTGATTAAGGGTTTGATAAGTTTAGGTTGATAATTGATGTTAGAATTAAGGAATGGATTATTTGATATCAATGTATATGGATTTAGGAAGTATGAGTTGTTAAAGAAATGAAAGTGTTTTTATGAATGCAAGTGTGAATCAAAGGATATGAACAATGTAAATTAGGTATGATTGAAGGAGAATTAGGAAGCTATATGAGTATGGGATGTTAGGAAGTGAAGGAAAAATGCATGATTGAATGAATTTGGAGTAATTGAGATTTCTTAAGGCATATCCTAATTGCAAACAAGTTATATACAAACTATAATGAATGAATGAGCAAGAGTTATGAATAAGGATACATACCTAGGGAAATTCAATTGAGCATGCATTGGACATAACACATATATATACATGTATGATTAGGTATTCATTTGATTAAACAAGTTAATAACGTATACATATGTGTATATTGCTTGATATGGAAGCACAAATTGACCGATCGCATCCAGACATCGCCATATCATCACGGCCATAGCTATTTTGGAGCATATTGTGAGTCAACTTAGATGTTCTCTCACCATAATCTAGTTGCTTTTAGTAAAATTCAATTATTGAATTGCTAATCATATGACTGTGATAATTCTGGATCATCAATTGCTCGAGGAGATTGATGTTCGAAAATATATTAGAAGTGTTTTGTAAATGTATGTGAATATGGAAATATGTGTTCTCAACTGAATGTTGAATGCCAAGCTTAAATCCGAAGAATGTGATATATGACTGGAATATATCGAATGTGAAATAATGAATGCATCATATGTGAATTGTTGCATCTCATTTCATTGAAATGCATGAATAGATAAAAGAGATTAAAGCTAAAAAAGTGCATAAAGAGCTACAGGCTCAGTTGTCAATAAGCCCCGTATCCATAATGGGTACAGGACAATATATAAAATAAGCCCAGTATCTACAACAAATTTGAGACAGTTAAATAGGTGCTCGGTCACAACAAAGTAAAACTGAAGTGAAATCATATGTGAATTTGCATTTATTGAATGTTGAATGGATATACCATATTGAATAACTAAATTAACATTCCCATTGAACTAAGATGAAATATTGAATGGTTGAAATCAATGATGTATGTGATGTGATGTGAATTATTCATTTATATTACGTAAACTGGACTATATATGTTTTATTGAGTACTGATATGTTTTATTGCGAACTCATTAAAATTGTAATGTTGGTTTTTAGGTTCAAAGGAGTTCTAACTCCTAAGCAGATCAAGTAGAAATCTAGTACTTGTGTTTTGGAGCAAGAATGGCTTAAAAGTCAGTCAGTTGACACTAAAGAGTCTAGATAGGATATTTTGGTTTAACATTCGACTTCATATAGAACGTCTTGAAAAGAGTAGCAAACTCTCAAATATTGTTGGTAATGTATATATATGGATTATATACTGTAATGCTACAATGTATGTTCATGTTTATGAATAAAATGGGAAGTTTTGATCTTCTTAAATACTTGTGTTATGTATGATGCCTTAATAACCATTCCCATAGGGTATATTCTTGGATAATCTATAGATGTTCAGGCATATGCACTATAGTAGTAGTGTTTTACAAATTGTGTGTGAAGAAGAATTTGAGGACGAGCTTAAAGTAGAAAAAGCTATATCTTCCTGCTTAGAGGTAAATACTTATTGAGAATGACTCTTTACTTTTATCTAGTAGGCTAGAGGAATTAAACGAGGAAGAAAAATGTGAAGAGACATTCGTGATCTTTCCAAAGTGCATGGACTTAGTTGAGATTAAGAGTTTGAGGATAGGGAAGATGTTGAATGGGAATGATTATCAACCAAGTCCCTATCTGGAAGAACCTCACATAGAGGAATCGCATGTGCCACCAGAAGATCATAATTTTGTCATGATAGGGAAGTGTGGAGTCGAGCCAGTGACCTTAAACAAAGGCACTTCTTGGGAGAAAACCTAAGGGAAGTAAATTTATTTTCCTTTAAAATTTTTGCATTTTGTTTTTATATGCAAGTGTGTTGTTAGTTTGTCTCTTGCTTGTTTTAAGTTTTCAATGAAATGAGAGAGAATAAAACAAACAAACATTTGCACGTTTTCTATTGCTTCTAGGATTATATAGTCATGAGTAGATAATGAAATTACTAGAAAATTTCATAGCAACTTTAGCAAGTACTTTTGCTTTTGTTATTGGTCAATATGCATTATCTTTAGAAGAGTTGTGACTAGTGGTTGAAAAAGTCGGTGAGATTTTAAACCTTATTTGACTGACACATTCATATTAGTCTCATTGTCTTTTGATAATATGTAACCTTTATAGCATGTACATCTTGATTTTGTCTTGAATTTCTATTTGAGACCACATTTTTATCAAATGCATTAACATGGATATGATTAGGCATTTTTTCTTTTTCGAACTATATTAGTCGAATAGCCTACCCATTATGTGATTTTTCTTTTTGATAAGCCCCCTTGAGCTTTATTTGCCTTTTCTTTGTGCATTAGTCACATTACATGCTTTAACCTAACCAAATGTCCTTCTCAAGCCTTGAAGCTAGTGGAATATTTATTGATTTTTGAGTTTGTGGAGTTACATATTCCAAGTGTGGAGGTATGCATACGTGTATGGTTGGTTATAATATTGGGATGTTATTTTATGTCTTATTATTGAAATTCCCATGTTGATATAGTTTATTTTAATTTTTATAAGAAAAAAGAAAAGAAAGGAAAAGACAAAAAGAAAAGAGAAAGACAAAAGAAAAAAAGAAAAAAGTTTAAATAAATGTAGCAAGGAGAAATTGCATATGTGTTGAAAAGTTGTTTACGCTTAATGCATCCTCCTAAAGTTGTAATGAATTTGTTATTGGACTATGTTGAATATGAAATAGAGATTGGCTTGGAAGACTAACTCTTTTGTGGTTTCCATGTATTGTCATCAATTTTATGAGTGATTCCTTCGGATTGGTATATGCTTCATGTGATTTGTATGTGAGAGATGAATTGGGTTAAGAAATATAAATATTGTATTCGTCATAACTGACAATGTAACATCCCATCACCGATGGGAAGGGTAAATTGGTCAATTGGGACGGTTTAGGAGTGTATAAATTGGTCTCGGCATATTCACGCATAAGAAGGCCTCCATATATACTTAAATTAAAATTTTTGCACATGCACATGATTGTACATGCATTCATGACATTTCCCGGCATATGTGTTTATTGTGAAAAATGTGTT
>JANTPM010000001.1:21727001-21739467 GCA_025434745.1 Erythroxylum divaricatum
CCATAGGTGGAAGACAGTAGAGCACCAAAGAATTCATAGTTGTAGGACTTTACCCTTTTTCTGGAAAATTTTAATGGCCTAATTCAGCTCCTCTCCAGGTTGCACCTGAACTACACCTTTGCGGAAAATGTGCAACTGGATAAAAAGAAGCTGGAAATTCTGCCTACTTCCATGTTCCTTTAAATGATATCCTTTCACATTTCAATCATTACACAATAATGCTTTTCATCATTGCTGTTAAACAACCATCATGGATATTATTATTCTTTATAATATCCAAGCGTCCATCATCTTTATTATTATTCTTTAATACACCAAAACGGTCATTTGTTTTTCCTATATATATATAGCTTGTCCATCTTGCTTATGAACACACATATTCACGTACGTCTGCGGTACAAAAACTTATCAAGCACAACTCATTTCTATTTGTTCATTTTGGACTCATCAAACATAGCTCTTTGATCCTTTTAGAATTGTGCAAAGAATGTGTATGTTTTTATGTTTATTATATCATGTATGAGTTTCATAAAAACTAGAAAATAGGATAGGTATTCACTTAATAAATTTTAAATATATATCAAGCAACACAAACCATGAGCACTCGTCTTTAACCTTATGTCATCGAGAGCCATAGTAGATCAATTTACTGTAAAGTAGCTAGCAATCTTACCAGAATGACAAATGAAGCATATATATCACTAATAAACCCATTTCATTAAAATTACGTATTATTTATTCATACGAAATAATAAAAGAATCCTCTACTTCGTCCTTTACATCTATTTCTTGTGATCCAATATTAACAATAAAATTAAGTGCGATCCTAAAATAATTAAAAAACAAGAAAAGAAAGACTAAGAGAAATAAAGAGCAAAGTCTTATAATTTCTTTTGCTGCTTCAATGGAGCTTGGTTATTCCAAAGAATAAAGGAACTGAAGAACAAAAGTTCCATTCTTTCTTTTCCCGCTAGAATGGAGCTTAGTTATCAATCCTCACCACCTTTCAGTGGGCGAGATAGCTAGTGACCACGACCTCTGGGGCTGGGTCCTGAAGCGAGAAGCTCAAGCAAATTCGACACGCTTCTCTTTGCATTCTGTAATATCACGGACGGGTAGGACTCCACGTGATTTGAGCTGGCAAAATCTTCTGTCAACACTCTCGCTGCTTCCACGTTCACTAGGCTTAACATGGCCAGAGAGAGAACAAAGATGATCATAAGGGTTCTTGTTCTTTGGGAAGCCATTTGGTAGAAAAGACGAACCTAATTAGTGTGTATATCCAACTTCTTCCAGGCTCTGCTTTGACGTGCTTTGTCTAGCTTTCGACGATGAGCACTTGCTTTTGATGAGCACTTGCATCAGCACGTTATATAGAAGGCACTTGAAGTTGTGTGGTGAGACCGTAAGAGTCTACTTGGACGATATTTTCTCGTATGTTGACAAATAAGGTTTTTTTTGGCCATTTAAGATCGTCTTCCTTGTTGACCAAGGAATGTCGTTGACCCAGTCAGGGCATGCGGCCCACGACAAACTATGGCTGAACCCATTCCCATGTTTGAACATGTCAAATTTTGGTTGCACACGGTTTTGGTTGAACATTTGGAGCTTGCCCTTATGGGAACTTACCATTTCTCAGTTCTCACTGAGATGTTTATTGCTATGGACTGGGTGGCATTTGGTGTCCTCTTTGTTAAGTCCAAGGTTGGAAACTTTGAATTGACTAACACTATTTACTTGCATGTTCTGAACGGAACACTAAACATGCACGAGGTGCGTTCGACCATATTGGCTATGAAGCAACGTTTGCGAGCTGACTTCATGTGTGCATTGTTCTCGTTCAATTTTTGGGAACGTTGAAAACTGGTGCCTTCAAAGGAACAGCAGTAAGAAATTCAACCTTGAAGACTTGGAAATCTGGGACCAAGGGAAAAAGGGATGTGGGACATGATTGTGTGAAACAATCAACATTTGAATTCAATACCGAACAAGGTAATTGCAAGGACTTTGAACCTCACTTAAACCATTTATGAGTCATTTCTGAACCAAAATTCTTTGCCTAATATTACCCTGTCTTATTCTGTCTCATAAAATCTTAACTATTTATTTTACGAGATCCACGCAGGACTTATACAAGACCCACATAAATAAACAGGTAAAATTTATTAGACACAATAAAACACAATATTAGACAAGACACTAGACTCTGTCATTTCCTGTTATTCATTTCCTGTTATTGTATTGACTGTGATAACACAACAGACCCGCATACCAATGCAATAAACCGTGCCCTGTGCTAGTAAATGACTTTAGTTCCTCGCATTCAGCGTAAGCTGAGGCTATAATTAGTTAACACCTAATAAGCCACAGGAAAAACTTGGGCACAATTTTTATTTTCTTAAGCGTTCAGCAACATAATTAAGTACTTTAGTGCAGCTTTGTGTCTATATCCCACAGCAACAACACCAACCAACCATCTTCCGGTCAAAGTAAGATATAAACAAACATAAAATCTTTGCCAGTTATATGACTAAACAACTCATTTAGGATACGGTCAAAAATACTTCCATGGATAGATTACAATTATGAAATCACAATGAGATGTCACATCATAACCATTTGAAAATTTACTTTTTAGTCTATCTAAGTTTGGCCTATCTGTACAATGGTTATCTATGTGGCTTTTGCAAAATCAAGGCACTTCTGTTCTATACTTGACAGTACGGCTTCCAAATGCACGTTCAGAAATCCCTTCTCTTTTGCCTCAATTCATTGAGTTCCATCTCAATGTCAGGATCACGGAAAAGAGAATTAGCCACAGCTGTTCTTCCAGGGGGAAGTTCTCCTTTCTGTTAAACGAGGATATAACAGTAGATGATTAGTATGGCTTTGTGAACAAACGGAAGTTACTTCACAGTGACACGATTATAGACAGTTGTTCTCTTTTCCTCAAATTCATTAACATGGGGAAAGGGAATATGAACAGTCATATAGTGCAGTTTATTAGCAACCATCATTTGCCACAAACACGCAAAGATCACACATTCTTCCATTTTCCCAAATTTCATCCGTACACTACTGCTGCAGGGAGATGCTATCTCAGTGATAAAACTCTTATGGTGACTTCACGGTTGCAACAGTCTTATGATTGTCAGGGGAAAAAGAAAAAAGAAAAAGGAAAAGTTCTTGCAAGAGAGATCCCATGAGGAGTCATCTCTGAAATTAGCTGGTAAAAATTAACAATATATATATAAGCTGGTAAAATCATCTACTACAATTTTCTGAGATATTAAAATGTTAAAAGCATACCTTTAAGCCACCAGATAACTCCTTCTTCAGATTCTCAAGATCATCATCAACTGATGAACTTTCAAGCAAAGCAAACTGCATCATGGATGATGGAAGTATAAAAATGGGGAAGGTCAGGAAGATGGAAGTATTTCCAGGCATCAACCATCGAGTTTAAGTTCAAGCAAGCTACTTGTATAAGGTCTAGCTAAGCTCTCAGTTCCTACTGGTTAATTTGACAGGGAGGAATTGGAGCTCAAATTAAGCCCTAACAAAGCTTCAACTTTACTAACAGCGAAATCTAAATTCCAACTAAGGCTGCAGATTTGTGAGAGTTGATGAAGATAATTATAATTCTTAGAAGAGCTAATAAAACACTCCGAGTCTGAGAAATTTAAGGAACCAAATTTGTGTATAAGGATGCAGGTATATTGAAAACCCCTACTTTTCAGAAAGGGAGAATGAAGAAATTTGTTACCTTTCCATCCAGATCATCAGTAGCTAACTGGCCAAGAGCTTCAGCTTGTGATTCCATAGTCATTACTAAGAAGATCAAAACAAAAGAAATAAACAGAAATGTTCAGACGCAATACTTTCCTATATAATCGTCACCATGCCATGGAAAAGGTTAAATGATTTAGAAGATAAATTGTTTTTAACGTATAACAATAGCAATATATTGCAATTCAGAATAAAACATAACAATTATCAACTCAAGACTTTAATTTGTAAATTATGCATAAAGGGAAGAACATGATAAATCAATGTGTTTTCAAGATTAAGAATGACAGGTAAATTCTAATAAAGCTCTGTTTCGTAAAAGCTAGAAGAGTCAAAGAACGGCAAGATAACTTCTAATAAAGCTCTGTTTCATAAAACCTAGAAGCTTCAAAGAATGGCAGATAACTTGTAATAAAACTCTGTTTCATAAAAGCTAGAAGCTTCACAGTTGAACTAGGTAAACTTGGTTATGTACGCGTGCAAACATGTTAAGGGTATCAGTCCAGGAGACCCAGTGCAGACTAAGATCAATCGCAGCATGGAAAGTTGACAAAAGGGTGGGGACTGACAACGAGAAAAAAGCAGCCTGGTTATCCTCGCATTGAAAATTTAAATTAAAAAAAATGTGCAGGCATCCATTCAAAAGAAAGTGATAACATCAGTTAAATTCAAAGTCAAATATACTTCGAGTAAACAAAGTAGAGAAAAGTAATGTCTAGTATTCTTATCATGCATTGTAATACCTGCGGAGAGTTGGAAAATTGCCAATATATTGAGCAAAGGCTAAATATGTAGAGAAATGATAAATAATATACCTTTCTCTTCCATTTTTTCGAAAGCTGAAAGAGCATTACTTGTATCGACATTCCCTAACATCTCGTTCACTTTGGTTGCAGTCCTAAAAGAACAAGACAGCAACATCACGGATGTGACAAACTTAAAAAGGGAAAAGCAATTTCACCATTCAAGGAGTGAGAGAGACAAACTTTGCAGATTGAGCACGTGCTTTTAGAGTATCTTTCTTAGACTTTGCCTCTTGTATTTTGCTCGCCAGAAGCTACACAAAATGGAGTTCACTTAATGCACCTATATGAAAAATAACACATAGCTGTATGCATCAAGGTAAAAATAGATCCAAACAAAATAATAAAGATACAAATTCAGCCATCAATGTCGCCAAGTTTTCAGTTTACGAAAACAAACAAAATTTAAGGAATTAATCAGTTTCTGCAGTAAATAAAACCCTTAAAGGAGACCATCTCAACAATCACTTAAGTCCCAACAACTTTTTTGTTTTTTGTTTTAATTTGCTAGTAAGTTATGACACTTCAGCCCATTCGAGAATCAACTAGACAAGATTAGGCATTCAACTCTGCGGTCCATCAGAACAGGAAATCTTGATCCCTTCTTTTATTGTTTCCGGGATTTTGTATCGAGGCATATTCCTCAAGTTTAAAACACAGCACCTCAAATGAGTTGATCAATTAAGGATACACAATGATGGGAAGAAAGGGAAGGCTGCAAATAATGAGAATGCATGACTAAAGTTACATTGTAACATAATGCAAGATATATAAGAATAGAAGTACCCGAGTATTGGAGACTAGATTATCCACAACACCTTTCTGCTGATCAAGTTGAGCTTCCAAAGCATTAGCATTGTCCTGCAAGTGTGAACAACAAATCTTAGTCAAGACATTATCCAAAATAGGCACTTGCACTACAAAGTCTGTCACTCGGTATTTCTTGAAAAGTTAACGAAAAGCAACAGAGTTAAAGATGCTTATTCTAAACTCACTAGTAGGGAATCACATATAAAGCACGAACAACTCTAGTATAAGTTAACGTGAGACGAGCAATTCATTATGTCTGCCCAAGGATTATTTATTAGCTGCTCTATAATGCAGCTTTCATTATGGCATCAACTTACAGTATAAGACTTCCGCCTTTTAAGAGCTTCACGTGCAAGATCTTCCTCTCCCTTCTGAAGAGCAAGCTGAGCCTTGCGGTACCTTGACAAAAAGTAAAAGAACAATACTTAATTAGGATTTGCAATAAGGTTTTTTGGTGAAAAAAAGAATACCCCGTCTATTGTTAACAAAGTAATCAAGATTTACCAATCTTCGGAAGCTTTTTGCGCAGCTCTGTACTTATTTTCCAATTGTTTCCGAGATGCCAGTACCTTCATAAAATAGATGAGAAGAACCCAAACAACAAAATTTTAAATTCCAGACTAAAAGAAATAGAGGAGAGCATCCAAAAACTTAACATGAACATAGATTTCAATCCAATATCCCTTCAATGCTATTGCGATATCAAAGAGGCTCCAATTGTTGATGAATATGAAGAGAAACTAGAATTTCAATAAGAAAAGATGATTGTAGATAAACAGAACTCAAGTTAGGAAATTCAAAAGGAAAACTGAGGATCATATGCTAAGATTAATATGGAAACAACCCAAGATAATTCAAAAAAAGAATATGCTAAAGCATGATACTTACTTGTGCAGTGGCCTGACGCATCTTTGTCAAGTCATCATTCATTTCAAGTACTGCCTGATCTAGAATTTTTTCTGGGTCTTCAAAGGAACTCAAGATTGCATTTGCATATGACTGTATTAGAAGAATGACAAGAATTAGCCATTACAATTTTTACCGTGTAGATTAGCAACTCCAAAGATCTTACCCTTACAACTCTAGCAAATCTATCAAAAAGATTCATATGAGTACCGAGAGCACCTCCACCTTGTCTATAGCAATGGGAACAATATGAAGAACCAGTCTTTAACCTAACAACTTTTAAAGTCTCAACTGCATGAAAAATTGAAAATGAAACAGAAACATACTGAGTCAAGATATCTAAATTAGTGAGAAATACTTCAAGTTTAGCAATTAATAAGATTACTAAGATTTTCTATCATAGATTTTATAAATTAAAAATTTGCATGGTTGAATTTGAAAAAAAAAATCATAAGACGAGTTTGAAAAAGACTAGATGCCTCAGATTTTAATCTCATGACTGAACACTCTTTAATGTATCAGAAGTTCCTTTCTTTCTCTGCTCTGTTCAACTACATATATTGCTTGCAGACAAGTTTATCATTATATATATAGTTTATAGATCATGCCTTGAAAGAAATCAACTTTAGAACATACCATTAAACACAATGTATAATTATTAGCTCACAGTTAAATCTTCCAACCCCAAGACCATAAGAAATTCTTTCATCTATTTATCATTTCCAGGGAATGAATCAATCTCAACTACTTAAAAACAAGGTTCTTATTCATATGAGGTGTATAATTAGCCCATCAGACTTAATCTCCTCTATACTTGACACAAAACTAAAGACACCCAGAATTTCCAAAAAGCAAGCGAATTTGAACAATTTTGATAAGCAACTTCACAAGTAAATCAAGAGAAAGGTGAAAGAACCAAGAAGCACGCATGAAAGCACAGGCAACAGAGAATTACCTCCAGCGCCGAGAAATGGCGTCCTGAGAGGCGGCCGCTTCACCATGCAGAGGGTGTTGATCTTGGAGCTAGACGACGAAGAAGAAGAAGATGGAGGTGGCAATGGCAGGACCAATCTCGTAATTGAGTGGTATTTCGAGGCCATTTTCGCAGTAGGCCAATGACGGAATGAGTTTCCAAATTCTGTGCTTTATTTTTGATGGGCAGAAAAACAGAGGAGAAGAGAAGGGATCCCTTGATTGATTACAAGGAATCACACTTCTTTTTTTTTTTGTTTTCCAATTTCATTTTCTTTCTTTAATTTTCATTGGACCGGGTTGATACTGAACCGGCTGGTTTTCTCTATGTATTTTATTTGTAGTTATCACCTCTCTCCGGTAATATCTTGCCCCTAAAGCACATTTTCTTAAGAAAAACGTAAAGCCTTTTTTGAGAATTTAAAAAATTCATTAACGAGAAAAGATGTTTAATTTACAAAGATGGAGAGGGACTCTCTCTTGTAAAATAAAACAACATAGTTAAACAATACAACATCAAAGAAAAACGACGATGTTGAATCCAATTAGGTAAAGCTGTATATCATCGTATCAGTAATTAGGGTAAACGTTTCCCTACCTTTTTCATATTTTGACTCAATTACTTAATTGGGGTTGAAGTCTCTAGAGGTTGCGATATGTCGATGGCATTACTATATGTCTCTAAGATAGAAGAGATTTCTCATCTTAGGTAGAGATTAGATTCCATAGATTTTTGTGAATCTCTAAAGAGTTATAAGCTTCATTTTAAATATCAGGATACTAGAGGGGACATCGAGGAGCTTCCTTCATGGATCTCGACTGGTGAGGCAGTAGATCTGGAGGAGGTATGCTAAGATGCTCTCGGATATCTACAGGTGAGTCAAATTCTCTCTAAATCTTCATTTCTCTCTTTCTTTCTTGAGTTAATTATTTCAAAATTTTGTTTGAGTTGCTTAGGAAATAGCAATGCATAGGTAGCACTATTTTCTTTATTGTATCCCAAATAGAGTGAACCCACTGATGGAAGTCCATGATCGATGAATAAACATTGAGGACTATACTCTCTAAAAGAGAGTCAGTCCTCTGCTACAATGCTATCCCAATTAGTTTATAATCGAATGTGCCCTGATATTTGTAACAGAGAATTTTATAAGAGAGAGCAGGCTGCTAGATCTTCATTTAATCTTCGATTGTTTCTTTCTTTCCAAATTACTTGAGGACAAGTTGCAACTGCAACCATAAATATTTCCTTATCATATTTAGAGATATGCAGTTGAGATATCTCTTGTAAGATATATGTGAGACTGCAATGACTAGTACTAGGGGCATATAGACTAGAGATTCTAATCTACACCTCTTTAGAGAAACCACACTTGAAGAAGAGATGATCCCTAGTCTCCTCCTCTAGGTTGCAAATAATATAATGCTTAGAAGAGGATAGGAATTCCACTCAATCCATAGTGCTGAGTCTATTCAACATAGCCAGCCAAAGGAAAAAGTTGGCATTTGGTTTGAGAACCTTGCACCAAATCAGGGAACTGGACCCTATTCTTGTAACTGTCCCATCCATTAGCTCCTTAGGTTTTCTATTAGTGATTTCTGATACAAAACCTCATCCCATAAGTATATATCATTCCCCCATGTCTTTTGTATTGAGGAATGGGCAAAAGTCTTAGTTCTTCTGAGGAACGAAACCAATTGCCAATTCTAATTATCTCGTGAAGCTTAGCTCTCTTAGAGAACCTACCAACAATGGTCTTGTCAACTGATTATGAATTAAAGCCCTTTGACTGGTCCAATTATCATACCTCTATCTCCTTCAGCAATTTGATAAGTAATATGATGCTAAACTTCTTTCCTCAACTTGAGGATTTGGTTAAAGAACCAAGAGTAACTGTCTTTAATTTGTAAAGCCAAAATTTTCTCAGCCCTTAATATGGAAGTGAATCCATTTGATCCATAATGGTTGTTTTTCACTTAGGATTCTCCGAATTCTCTTGGTCATTAGAAATCTGTTGTTCTTGCTAGCTAACTCCAAACCTAACCCACCTACCTCCTTCGATTGACAAATATGCTTCCAATTCACTTTTGCAATTCTTTTCCCACCTTTTCGTTTTCCTCATAGAAACTGTTTCATCAGCTTTTCCATAATTTTAATAAGTCCTTTGGAGAGGAAAATGTAAGAGCACCAGTAAATTTGCATTAACATAATTACTGATTTCAAAAGATGAAGTTTACCTCCATAAGACAGGATTCTATTAGTCCAAGACCCTAATCTTTTATGGATTTTCCTATTAAAAAAGACATTCTTGAGATCTTAATCACCTGAAAGAGATAGGAATGTCCAAATACAAAAGAGAAGGGTCTTGCTTTTTCATGTTAGTAGCTTGTGATAAAGAATCTAAGAGGTAAACAAGATTTTTGGATAGTAAGAAGTAGCTTTTGTGAAAATTGATACCCAATCTAGGCAGCTCCTTAAAACTTTGGAGAGTAATCATCAGTAGTGAAACTGAAGGAGCATTTGCCCTACTTAGGAGAATATGATCATTTGTAAAACATAAGCTAGTTAGTGAAAGCTTCTTATATCTAGAATGATATTTGAACTTGGAGTCAGTTGAAATGTTGTGTTTAAGTGTACGAGTGAAAACCTTCATGCAAATAAGGAATAGATAAGAGGAAATAGGATCCCCTTGCCTAAGTCCCTTTTTGCCTTTGAACATCTCTGTAGGGCTTCAATTAATCAATAACTCATATGAGGCTGTGGTAATGCATTTTTTAATCTATTTGATAAACTTATAGGGAAATTTCATAACCTTCATAGTCTACAAAAAGAATATCCAATTAACAATATTAAAAGCTTTTTGTAGATCCACTTTTATAGTGCAATTTTGAAGGCTTCTTCTTACAAGTATACCCCTGCAAAAACTCCTGCAATATAAGGATATTATCCCCAATATGTCTACTATTTATAAATGTAATTTGATTTTCACTAATGAGTAAGTGAAGAACATCTTTCAGCCTATTTGCTAAAATCTTGGCGGTGATCTTATAGAGAAAATTAGTACATGAGATAGATTTGATATCACTCCAAGTGGTCGGGTTAGAACTCTTAGTGACCAAACATAGAAAAGTCTTATTAATCTCCTTAAGCAAGACATCATTTTGGAAAAACTCCTGAACAACATCTTTAACGAATCTCCTTATGTTATCCTAAGTTTTTTTAAAGAAAGACCATTCAAGCCATCTCAACACGGGGCTTTAGAGTTATTCATATTAAAAACCACCTTCTTTGTTTACTGATCCGTGAATTGCAAGCGTACCCCATTTTGTAGAAGCACTCACTCTTATCAGGTTGGTTTTTTATTCTGCCATTTTTGTATTATTATCGTGTCTAATGATGATCTTACAACTAAGCTCGTTCCACAAAGCCCACCAGAGCATCATCAAGAGGATTCATACAAGTTGTTGATTTTCACTCTCTGGATATATCAAGATGTAATCAAAGTAACCAAAACACGTCACTAATATGGCGTTAAATCCAACTAGAGAACTTATAATTGATTTCTTAGAACCTTATAGGTGATTGTTCAGTTTAGATGTGTTTAAGTACTTGCATGAATCTCCATTGAGTCTTTATGGGACAATACTTATGAATATTTCACATGGAAAGAGTGAAAAGGTGTTGAACCTCGAAAATTTTTTCCAATTATTACCGATTTATTTGTTTAATTATTTAATTACGATTTGTTTGTTTGTTTATTTATTTATTAGGTCATTAAATTAGTAAGTCTGAATAGAAATTAGAATGAAGTGTTAGAATTAACTTAGCTTAAGTAGTTAATAGGTTTGTGTTAAATGAAAGGAAGGTTAAATATGAAAAGCCTAGTTTAATGAGGGATAAAATGGGAAGAAAAACTAATAAAATAGGCTTGAATTAGAAGAAGGGAAGAGAGAAGCGTGAGAAGCCATAAAGAAGGGAGAAAAAAACATAGAGAATGTTGGTCCCAGGTCCCAGAGCTCCATTCCCGAGGCGGCCCCTCGGGCTGCGCCGACGACGGGCGCTCTGTTGGACCCCGAACCTTGAAGCTAATGTTAGAAATAATAAAATGAAAGTAAATGTGTTTTGTATGTGATTTGTGTTATAGATGAGGAAATGTGAAATATGTAAAGATATGAGTTAGGAGATTTTGAGTATGAATTATGGTTATATATGTGAGATCTTATGTAAAAGTAAGAGATTATAAAGCATATGAATTGAGGTTGAGATTTGGATGAATTCCAAATCATGGTGAACTGTGAGAAATGATGTGTAATTAAGAAAGTGAAGTTAGGATGATTGATAAATGTACATGTTGATTTAAGGGAAATTAGGGAATAATTGACATAGATTTGGCTAAAGTGGCCTTCTTTGAAGTTGTAGCTTGATCTTTTATCATTCCAACGAGACTAAGTATGCATGTTTTCGAGATCAAAATTAAGAGATATAGTTGATGCAAGTTATGTTGTCATATAAGATTGATGTTAGTGACGGATTTGATACATGTTTGAGAATTGTGGTTTTGAAGAATCAATTGAGTTAATATTTGAGAAGTTCATGAATTTAATTTGTTGCTTGAAGTGTTATGAGGTGTTTAGGCCTTTGAATAAGTGAACATGTGGAGATTATAAGTGTTTATGATGTTAGTTTGGAGGTGAGAAACATTGGAAGAAAGCTGAAGAAGTTTTGAAAATTTGCATGTCCGTTAAACGGACATGGGAGTCCGTTTAACGGACAGCCTCGGGTCAAAAGGACCCCTCCCCATGCGCATGTCCGTTAGGCGGACATAGGTGTCCGTTTAACGGACTGTCTCGGATGGTTTGGTGCCATTTTAACCGTACGTGTCCGTTAAACGGACATGCCTGTCCGTTTAACGGACAGCTACGGGTCCCCTTAAGTAATTTGCGATTTTCACCTATTTTGAGGCCGAATCTTGCTTCGAGGCCTCTAATACGAGTTGTAGATCTTGATCTTATCTTTCAAATGGAACTAGAACGAAGTCATTTGGATACTTGTAGAGAAAGTTATGGCATTTGCGCCAAAAGAGTTTCAAATCGATTTCTGTTTTGAATATGTTGAGTTGTTTTGATCATAACTCACTCACCCGACCTCGGATTGAGGCGATTCTTGAACCATTGAATTCCTAACA
>JANTPM010000001.1:21757283-21779446 GCA_025434745.1 Erythroxylum divaricatum
ATCTACTTTTCATTTGTATATTTCTCTTTGTTTGTCATCAAAATTATTTAATAAGTGAAGTCTGATTTGACTTAACATTATGGTGTGCACGGTGGAGTCCACTGGGACAATATTCCATTACCCCTTAGATAATCTAAAAAATCTTAGCTTAAGTATTCACCACCTTGGTCCAATCGAAGTGATTTAATACTTCTCTCAAGTTGTTTCTCAACTTCATTTCTAAATTCTTTGAACCTTTCAAAGACTTTAGACTTGTATCTTATAAGATGCACATATCCATATGGAGAATGATCATCGACAAAGGTAATGAAGTATATGAAACCACCTTTGGCATGTATGGACATCGGACCATATACATCAATATGTATTAGGTACAAAAGTCCACTAGTTCGTTCACCCTTTCCTTTAAAAGTTAATTTATTCATCTTGTCTAATAAGCAAGATTTGCATATGTCATATGATTCATAATAAAATGACCCTAAATTACCATACTTGTGTAGTTTAGACATAGATCTCTCACTTATATGGCCAAGGCGACAATGTCGATCTAGTTTTATTCTTTTGTTATTGGATTAGACATATCCAATATGTATATACCATTGCACAATGTACCCAAAACATATAACATTCCATTCAAATAAATTAAGCAATCATTGTTACTAAAATTTAAATGGAATCCAGCTTTATTAAGACTAGAAATAATCATTACATTTTTAGTAGCAGGTACATAAAAACAATTGTCTAATTCTAGTACAAGCCCTCTAAGGATCACTAATACATATTGGCATATAGCTATTGCAACAACTCTTGCTCCATTGCCCACTCGCAGTTCTGAGTCTCCCTTGTTGAGTTGTTTACTATTCCTAAGGCCCTTCATGTTAGTACAAATGTATGAGCCACAATCGATATCTAATAGCCATATGTTGTTATCAAAAATAGTATGAATATCAATAACATAAATACTTGAAGTAGATGGGGCATCAGATGCCTTCTTATACTTCAAAGACTTCAGATAGGCCTTGCAGCTTCTCTTCCAGTGGCCATCCGTGCCACAGTGGATGCAAGTTCCTTTTGAGGCAGTTTTTTTTGCTTTCTTGACACCTCCCCTAGGCCTTTTGGACTTCTTCTTCTTTTAGCTCTTTTTTTTGAACTAGAAGAGTCCACTAGCATCACAAACTTATCCTTATGAATAGATGCCTCAATAACCTTGAACATGTTGACCAACTTAGTAGTTGTGCTGGATATATTGTTCATATGATAGTTAAGCATAAATTGTGAGTAACTATTAGTTAAACCTGTCAAAATCAAGTCAATACTTAATGCATGATACAAAAGATAATTGCTCGACGTAGCCATGCATCTTTAGTATATACTACACTAGAGATCTCCCCTCAACCATCCTGAAGAAGAAGAGCAACTGTTAAGTCTCGAACCTTTCGAACCTTGCTTGCTCATTAAAGAGCTCCCTAAGATGATAGACTATAGTATAAGCATCCATAGCCTCATGCTGCTTTTGTAGCTATGGTGACATAGTGGCTGACATAATACAACTAGCCATCTCCCTATCATCGATATGCTTCCTATATGCCCTCCGATCGTCATTAGAAGCATCAGCAATAGGGGGATCGGGAAGTGGTTCTTCCAAAACATAACCAAGCTTTTTAGACTTGAGAACTATTCTCAAGTTCCTGAGTCAGTCAAAGAAGTTTGGTCCAGTCAACTTGTTAGCTTCCATCAATGATCTTAGATTTATACTAGTGGTGTTGACTCAGGCAATAGCAACCTATCATCAAATAAAGAAAAATTGGAATGTACTTAAATGCATCTCTATAAGGACTTTAATAACATGCATTATGGCTCCCACTATTTTCACAAATTCATAACCCTTAATATAAATCAAAGAGAACTCGTAGAGAAATTCTCCTAGTGGGTTAATATTCAATATCCCTAAGAATGACCTTAGGTTTGCCCAACAAGCCACTTTAGCTCAACAAGTAGGTATCGATCATACCAATTTCATCTCCAATGTAACTATTGAATCTAATGCTATTAACTGTTGATGTGTGCACACTCATTAGGCTATCAACTCTTGACATATGTACATCTAATGTACACTATCCAACTTCGCCTCTATCTATATTGATCTTAGGTTTACCCAAAAAACCAACGCTTCTTAATCTAGAAATCCTATTTCTATGGTTCGAGCATATCCGTGTAGAGCAGGCTTGGGTTTGCCCAACAACACTAACTTTAAAAGGACTCTATTTCTCGCCACATTAAAGTAAGGCGTTAGTTTTAATATTCTAAGTGAGGGGTTTGACTAAGGTCTCATCTATAACTCATATATATATATATACATATACAATATACATATAGTTACTATAACTACATGGCATGATATGGACCACCCAATCAAATTGGGCCTAAGCCCATAACCATCCATCATGCAAGCTCACACATTCTCCTAACCATGCATTCTCTAATACATATATGTAAACACATCATTTTGGTTATGACATGTTATAGATCCTAACATGAAAGGCCTAATCCAACACTTGGATTTAAGCCCAATCTAACACTTAAATTTACTTTCTTCCTTTTACTAACTTGGTTAAATTGACTATTTATGTTATTTCATTTGGAATTAATATTAATCTAATTAACATGAATGACTAATTCCATAAATTAATTCATAATTAATTTACCTTAAAATAATTATTTGATGTCTAAACTTAAACAACTTCAATTTTGTCACACATGCCAATTTTTCTAATCTTACTAGAAATTATATTGCCCTACTAAAATTAATTCAAAAATAATTTCTATAATTTCTCAAAATTTCCAAAACATAAAATCATCATTCCAAGCATCTCTAGGTCATTTTATGATGATCAAAATAATTTAGGAATTACCCAAAAATTATTATGATCACAGAAATACCAATAAGACACCAAAAATGACAAATATGACTTCTAAAATTTTTTTTCTGGAAATCAAATTTTGGGAAAAATCATTTAGGCATGAATCAAACATCAAATTAACACATTTTTATCACATAAAAATATTTTTAAGATTTTAGAACCGAAATATAAACAAACAAAAACATCAAACAAAACAGATTCTACAATATCTAGAAAACTGTCCAGATCTGAAAATTGTTTGATAAAATTATTAAAATATTTTAAATAATTATACAAAAAATAAATAGGCATAAGAACATCCCAAATATGTTCACATAAATTTTCAAGAATCAAATTCCACAAAAATCATGTGTAACCTCCTCAGTTTAGCCAATAGATATCACATGCCCAGTAGAAGGACAGATTTCATGCATGTTCTTATAAATTCTAAATTAAATATTTTAATGACACTAAAAACATTTTTAATCACTCTGAATCATTCACATACATCTTATGAATAGTAAGATGTCACAGCTATGAAAACAATTTTCATGGCTGTGTACATCGTGAAAACCATTTTTCTATAATTAATTTCGAATAAAACATTACAAGATTCTAAGCTATCATAGCCATGAAAATAGTTTTCATATGTCATGTATTCTACATCTAACAAGGCACAAGATGACTCCGATACTATTGTAAGGTTCCAATCATTCATCTCATACATAATATATATCAAATATACGCAGCAAAAAATGAAACGGAACCTCAAAAACTATATCTACTCATGCATATAGATAAAGAAAACAAAAACATGAAATGTAATATATTTACATAAAATTCCAATGATCTCCTTCGTTCTTTAACCTTCTTCGCATTGGGTTATTGTAAACCACAACGATCAACGTAGATCGTATCTAATGAAAGTCCACACGAAGATAGAATGATGAAACGTCACCAGGAGATGACTAGAGTTCTTTTTTTTGTGCTAGTAAAGACAAGAACTCTTGTTAGAGTTAGAGAGAAAAGGAGTGTGTGTATTAGAAAGAACATTTCTTTTTCCTGTGTCTTACATAAGATGCACGAAAATGATGATTGTTTTATGTCCTCTTTGGCCTCCCATAATCCCCATCATTAATGGGAAGTTATGAGAAGTTAATTAATGACGATGAATAGTAGGCAATAATGGAAGTTTTGGGAAGTTAATGACCAAATTGGCAGCCAACAACACTTGTTTCTAATCCATTTCATGCAATGTTTTCTACCACAATCACATCACGATACAATCCCAAAATACTCTCTCATATCTTGAGTCACCATTCAAGACCGTTTTATTCATCCTTCGGATCTATTATATGTGTGACCCATTAGGTTATCGGTTATATTGGCCACTTGAATTAGCACTTAATTCAAGTAAGTCAAGAGCGGTATCTAACAATAAGTCGTGACTCCCAATTGACCGAAAAGTCAGTGATTTGACTACGAACCCTTCCATACCCAATGTTGCCATGCAATTCATCCTTTCACCATCCATACCCCACTTGGTTCAAGATATGGTCAAAGTGTCAACTCTCACTAGACTGACTACGTCACATCTAGTCCAAGTGATGTTAGATCTTATCCCGAGGATATCATTGAAGACTTTCTTTATGACACAATCTGCTCTAGCCAGAGACTCCTGAGTAATGACCCCGATAAAAGGCCATGGGTATCATCTTTTTCTACTAAGAATGGTGAATCCTTTATTGACTACTTAATTACTTTTGAATACCTCAAGTTGTACCCAGTCACCACTCTATGAGTAACTCCTAAAAGGCACCAATGAATAGAGTGAAAGCACAGGATCAATATCCGAGATATCCTTGAGCACCTCAAGTTAAAGGATACTTGCACCATTGCTATGATGAGACTATCATTGACACTGGAATATAATATCCATATGATTGTCTCATAGTAGGTCAATCCAATGTACTTACTACCCTTAGTAAGCATCCACATGTTAACTCTAAACAAATCATGTCTATAGCTTATGAGATATACTGCTTGATCCAACCAATGAGTATAACATGTGCTAGACTATCCGAATTAATGATATCCCGTCTCATTAATCCTATGATTAGGGAGAGTTTAGATACTAACATAATTACACATGATAGGAATCTCATTATCATGATCTCATCATGATTTCCTTCATGCTATGTTTTGTATCAAGTTCATTAAATTAATTTAAGATCAACATTAAATCCATAAATGTATAAACACTGAAATAATGAAAAATGCCTTTATTAATCACTAAATGATTTGTACAATAAGTGTTAAAAGTGATTGCCTTTAGCATTTCTCTAACACAGGGAAGATATAATTGCTTTAAAACTTTTCTTAGTTTCTTATGCAATTTGATAGAACAAAAATGACAAAATTTTCAAAAACAAATAAAAATTAATCCTAAATCTATCTTCATACAGTCAAATTAGATTATAGAGATTATTATAATAATAAAAGGAATTTTCAAGCACATGAGTTAAGCAACATTTTGAGATGGAATCTTTAAAGTTGGCGTTAGATGGATTAAGTCTTTAACATCTTTTTTTTCTTTTGACTATTAATAGTCACATGATATTTGTTTCTTTAAAATCTTCCTATTGTAAGTTAATATTATAATCCCATTCTCTTTTCTTAAAGTTAGTTAAATTAGTTTCTTTTAATTTTGATTTAAAAATAAATTAAATTGAAACTAGTAAGAAGAAGTTGTTCAATATTAACCTAAAATTGTTTAATGCTTAGGGTGTGGCAAGCCAACTATACTGAGATATTTTCTTCACAATTGTTAAGATTGTATAGTTGTAATATATTCTTACGTTCCTAATTTAAAGTCAATTAGATCCCTAATTTCTACTTGAAAATTATAAGTTAATTAGTTTACATTCTCATTATACTATATAAATGTGTGTGTGTGTGTGTGTGTGTGCGCGCGCGCGCGCGCGTGTTCCTCTTTAAATATATAACACTATAGAGTATTTCAATTAGTATCATAGACATAATGTATACATATTGAATCAATGCTTCGTACTTATATATTAGAACTTATTCAAGACAATGATCATTAAACCAAAGGCTTGTGAGCTTAACAAAGGTTACAAAAAGTTTTTTCTCCCTAGTATTGTGAGTATGGAGTGCTGTCAGGTTTAATCTTAAAAACTTTTGCTAATCACCCCTCCATAATCCCACTATTGTTCCCATTTCTTCTTAGAAATTGTAAATAGTTCTAAAAAATGAATGAAAAATATTGAATAGTATGGATAAAGATCAGTTCCTATTATTGTCAATCTAAAGGTATTTCTAATACATGAGTTATTTTTACTAAATCAAATTATGATGCTTGGTCATAACTAATAGAGATGCATATTACTAAAAGAAACAAGCTTTCTTACATTCATAGTAAAACAAAACCACCTACAGAACCAAAAGAAAAAGTGGTATGTCAAAAATAAAATAAAATAAAAATTGAAAAGGTGGTTGTTGATGCCTATGAAACAATAGTGATAAGTTATACTATCCATGAAATTTAGATTTCACTGTTCAAAGCTTTTTACAGTAGCAGTGATAAGTTACAACTCTTTAGCTTAAACTAGAAATCTTTCACTACTAAACAAAATGGAAAACCTCTTTATAAATATTATGGAAAATTGAATAAAGTTTTTTCAAGAATTGGACATTTAAGATAAAGAGGTCATGAATAATCCGAATGATGTTACAATATAAAGAAATTTTATTGAAAAACTAATGGTGTCTTACTAAACTAGATTTTTTTTAATAAGTTCGTAGGGAATTAATTCCAAATCTAAAATAATGATATGCCTTAATCTGACGAGAGGTTTTTGAATTTGCATTTACGATAAATCAAACCAAATCAAAGACAACTAATAGTGTTGAGGAAAACTCCAACAAATGTACCCATCGCCACCAACTAGGTCCTACTATAGATTGTTGCTATGAAACTGTATGGTGTCTAGATTGGTGGGTTATAATTGAGCATCCCAAAGAAGAGATTCCAAGAAAATCCCAATTTTTAATGTTATTGAATCAAACATAAAGGATGATGATACTAAGATAACATCTAAATTAGTAGCAACTACAGATAATGGTGGCAAGAGTTCGAATGCTTCTACACCTAGCTATAATAATACATGGATAATAAATCCTAATGCTACATATCATATGATATTTGATTCTATACAAATTACAAAACTTAAACAATATTTGTAGAAAATTGTTTCTACTAACAATAGTAATGAGGCCCCAAAGGATCTTTAACTCTTAGTAATACCTCGAATTTGGATTATGTTTTATTTGTCCCATCTTTATATTATAATCCCTTTTATTTTTATCAAATAACAAGATCATCATTTTGCATTACAATTTTTTGTCCTAAATTTTGTCTTTAAAAGATATATAAACAAACAGACGATTGGTTGTGGTATTAGAAGAGGAACTTATATCATTTGGACTTGTAGTTAAAGAGTTCGAACAAGTTACATCAAGTTTTGTCAATGGATGATTCTAAGGTGGAGCATAATGAAGTTGAATTCTAGTTGCAACACCGATTATAGGCATACATGTTGGACCCCAAATTTTTTATTTATCATTGATTTATTTATTTCATTATTTTATAGTTGAGTCATTAAAATAGCAAGTATGAATAGAAATTACAAATTAGAAATTACAATGAAGTGCTAGAATTAAGGTAGAATTAATATGGTGTATAATAGGCTAAGTAGTTAGGAGGCTTGTATTAAATGAAAGGAGGGGTAAATATGGAAAGCCTAATTTAATGAGGGGCAAAATGGGAAGAAAGACTAATAAAATGGGCTTGAATTAGAAGAAGGGAAAAGAGAAACATGAGAAGCTATAGAGAAGGGAGGAAAAAAACATAGAGAAAGAGGAGAAAAAGGAGAAAACCATGGGAAAAGCTAGGAAAGGGAGAAAAGAAGAAGAAAAGAAGAGAAATCATCTTTTCAAGCTAAGTTCATCTCTTTCTTCTTGCTTTGTTAAAGAAAGAATTAAAGATAGAAAAAGTTTTATGTAGAGAATGGTTGTTATATTGGAAGAAGATGATTTAAGGGAACCCCTTTGATTTTAGGATTTTTAAACTAGGTTTTGGGTTTTCTAACTTAGATGGACTATGGGTAGGTTAGGTTTGAGCTTGATTTGTGTTGACTGCATTTTTGTGATTATGGAAGTTGTAGGGGATTTCCATTTGAATTTGTATTGAATGAGAATATCGGTTTATTTAAAGGGAATCAAGAAAACCTTACTCAAGAGTAAGAGGAAAGGCAATCTTGAGCTTAGATTTTCAACAAAATAAGGTGGGTAATTTATTTATAATTATTGTGTGATTAGGCAAATTTTCGTCTATGTGTGCGTATGTGATTTCTCGAAATAGATTTACTTGAAAATGAATTGTTATGACTTGATTGGAAATGCATATTGCATTGTGATTATGATATACCTTGAAAGAGATTATAACATTTTGAATTAAATGAAAAGAAGAAAAATCATGAAAGTATGAGCATATGGTAACACGATTTTTTGCATGATTATGTACTTTTGTTTGGGCGAGAGTGGAACCATTCTATTCGTCAAGTGCACGTTGACAAGAGCCTTCTCCCGGCTGCCTCCTTGTGGCATATAAGCTTAAAAAATGGACTCATTCTGTTCATGATGCAAACTTTGGTTTCTCCATTCTATTTCCATGGAATCGAGCCATTGATTTGTGCATCGCATCTTTGAATTGTCAAGTATGATGCATTTGATTGATTTTTTTAATGGATAAAGTCTGTGTTATGTGTTATACATAACTTGCTTAATTATGAGTTTTTGAGCTAAATTGCTAGATATATGTATATATATATACATATGCTTGAATTTGTGGTAAATTACCGATAGCTATAAATACATTAGCCACTGAGCTGTGTAGCTCAACCCATCATTTTCCTTCTTTAGGTGCAGATCCAGAAGATCAGTGATACTTGCAAGGCATTTGGACAAATTCCAAGATAGTTAGCTTTTTTACTAAGTTAGTCACCAGAATTTTGGATAGCTTTATAAACATATCAAACATTGAGCATTCAATGTATTTTGTATCTTATGTTAAGACTTTGATATAACGTTGATATGTAATTAAAGGTATGTATGAAACCTATGTATGAACTTCATTTTGATTTAGAAAGGAATTGAGAATTGAAGAAGTTTCCTTTGCGTATATGTTTATTTATTTTGTAGTTGTACATTTCATATTTCAAGTTTTCCATAGGGGTAAAGTTATGTACAAAATTTAAAGGAAAAACTAGATTAATCTAGGATGAATTAGACATATTTGTCTTCTTGAAATGTAGCTTATCTTCTTAGCTTTCCAATGGTATAAAATATGTAAATTTTGAATATCGGAGTTGAGAGATATGAGCATTATAAGTGGTGATACTGCATGGGATGTAAACACAGGACATTAATGATAAATGATGAGAATTAGTGGTTTTGATTAATCAAATGAGTAGGGATTAAAGGATTTAATGGAACAAAGTTGGTGTTTGAATTGATAAGAAGTGGTATTGCACTAGAAGAGGTGAATTTGAGAAGATTATGAATGAAAGTAATGATAGAAAGGGTGTAGGAATCATTGGAGAGGCATTGGAGGGGTTTAAACATCCCTTATGTCCATTTAGGTCTGTTAAATGGACCATCTCGGGTCTGTGAGGACCACCATCATTGCCCATGTTCGTTTAACAGACATCAAGTCCGTTAAATGGGCCTTCTCGAGTCTAAAATGGCCCCCAACCCCGTGCATGTCCATTAGGCGAACATAACCAATATACCCTATATACTTGTGGAAATTTGCATTTTTAACTCTCTAGATGACAAAATCTCGCTTTGTTTTCTTTATGAAAGTTATAGATCTATAAGTCCTCTTTCAAACCATCTAAGAACACCTTAATCTGAGGTATCTAAGGAAAGTTATGCTAATTGTCCCAAGATAGGTACAATATGATTGAGGATATAAACATGTTTGATTCTTTTGGACATAACTTCATAATCCGACCTCCAAATGGAATGATTCTTGAAGCAATAGATTCCTAATACATTTTATCCCTCTCCATAAAAATTGGTATCCATTGGTGCTGATTTAGAAAAGATTGATGGAGACAAAGTTAGGAAATTGATTGGAAGAGCATGAATTGGGTGTTTCCAAACATACTTTGGTATTTTACTTATATCTTAAACTGTAGAGCTCCGATTGAGATGATTCTTACTTGAAAATAAACTAGATACTTAGAGCTATAATTATTTTTAAGAAGTCAAATTATGATTTTGGTGTTTGACTAGTGTGGGCATACCACCCTTATGAGATGATGGCTAATGAGGGTTCATGGAAATAACCCTACAAGGAAACTGGCTCACACTTTATGACTCCGAATATTTTAGTGAAACATATAGATCTTTTGTTTATATAAGTATCTTTTATACTTAAAGTCTATTTTCTTATGGAAATGATAAAAGAAAACCAAATTTAACATGTAAGGTTGAGACCATGCCAATAAGATCTAACATAATTTTTTCTCTATGATTTCCATAACATTTAGACTTATGTCAATTGTGTTATGAAATATAATAAGGTTATTGATGCATCATTTATTTTAAGAAGGTTATAACTACATATTACTCTTATCTTTTATTAATAATAATTAATAAATATTTTATTTACTTAATCAATCACTTTAATAAATTACCTACACTTATATTCTTTATTAATGTCTCTAATTTTTATTTTTACAAGTATGCATGTTTATATATAACACTTTTTCTATGTGTAATTTAAGGAGAAAATGTATTGATTTCTTTTAATACTTTGTACAAAATAGGGTTATACATATATATATATATAGACAGACATAAGTACATCAACATTAAATAGGAAATTTAATCCTTATAATCAAGTATGTAATTAGACTATCTAATGAGTTGAAAATTAGGGAACATTGGATTATTGCATGGCTTAACTCCTAATTTTATGATCATAATTAATTGATTTACATATTTCTTTTGAGAAAAGAACATACTTTTCTTATTTCTCATCACTTCTACTCCTAGAAAATACTCAAAACTCTTAAATATGTCATGTGAAATTGATAATAATGTCAATATTATCCACATACACTACAATTAACATAATGATAGATCCAGGTTGTTTATAGAAGATTGAGTGATCATAATTGCTCTTATTCATTCCAAATATTTCCACTACATGATTAATTCTTACAAACCAAGATAAGGACTCTATTTTAAACCATAGAAGGACTTTTAAAGATGGTAATACTCCTTATTAGCAATAAACCTAGGTGTTTGCTATATATACACTTCCTCTTAGAGGTCACCATGTAGGAAGGCATTTTCATGTTTAACTTATGTAAAAGTTATTCCTAAGTAGTTACTATAAAAATGAATAGATGAATAACAGTTAGTTTAGCAACATGGGGAAGAATCAAAATAATCCGTTCTTTAAATTTGACCACTGCCTCTTTCCATAATTGTGCTATAAGTTAAGCCATTAATCCATCAAATTTAACTTTGATTGCAAATACTCATTTATATTCAATGGCCTTCTTTACTACAAGTAAGTTCACTAAATCCTATGTATCATTAGCATCTAAAGCATTCTTCTTCTCTATCATAGCGTCATGCTTATCAGGATGGATAAGGTTTCATAAATAGTTTCAGGAGAGTCAAATCAAATGAGGCAACTGTTAGTTTATGCCTTACAGTCAATCGCTTTAGTTGTAATTTAGTTAAAAAATATTTAAAGACATCATTTATCTTATACATGTGGAGATGTATAAGATAAAGTCCATGGGATAATTATACATTACAAATGAAATTATAATGAGATTATAATTGTGAGATTTATATTATATTTATGTATTATCCCTAAAAGTTCCTAGTCATAGTTTTATTAAAACTAGACATTAATAGAACATAAAATGACTAGTACACATTTTGTTTACTTGATCTCATAGACTAAAGTATGAAGATACTTAAAATAGATGTGTGAGTGCCTGCTAGAGAATAAGTTCACTAAACAGATTCGATATGAGATATCCATTTGGAACATTACTTGTATGTCTGTGAAATTCTCATTTTGATGATTGTGTAAAGAATCATTTGATTTGAGATCACCAAAGTTATCTTGTATAGGAATTGCTATATTTTGATACTACTTATGACCTATTTAATCATAGGTCAGTCAATCAGTAGTCACTGGATGTAGTACGAAATGTAAAGAGGCAGTTATGTGATCAAGAAAGGGTTTATCATCCTAAAGTCATTAGGGAGAATGTTCCATTGTTCTCGATTAGTATTGAATCCAGAAATCTTTGACAAAGGTAGAATGACATTTTGTAAATAGTTTATAAGTGTTATTAATTGAATTAATAGTTAGTGACTTAGAACTAATATGATTGGGCTTAAAAAGAGTATAGATTAATTCCACGCTCTATCTAATCAGAGCATTATATGATGAAATGATTGAATTACACACAAAAATCATGCATAGAAAGGTTAGTGAAACCACTTTGACATTCCTAAATATTTGAGTGGTTATGATGTGTTGTTAGACGTCAATCTTAAACTATGATTATAGATTGTTTAATTGGAAAATTAAAGATAAATTAAAAGGAGATTTAATTTATGTAATTCTAATTATGAATTATAATTATAATTTATAATCATTGTTAACATATTTGGAAACCTAATGGGTCTGACATATAAAATGGGTTGAAGAGATCAAAGTTATTTTAATCAGGTTAGACTTGATTGTAAAGTTTAAGAAACTTTATGATTAAATATGATATATTTAATAAATAAGGATCAATATGAGATATTGAATCTTAGGACATAACTGGTATTTAATTAGTATTATTTGTAATTCTAATTTAAATTTAATTAAAATTAGAATTTAATTTTAATTAAATTACTAAAACGTTTAAAACTTATTATAAATAGACTTAAGTTCTAATAGAGCTGGCACTTCTTATTTAACCTCTCTGTAAAAGTTACAAAGTTATCTCAGCCCATTCTATAGATATCGTTAGAGGCCAAACATTTATGGAGCTATGGTGGTTAAAACTTATCAGTTTCGAAAACGATTCAAGGGATACAACAAGATAAGGATTAGCCTTCATAATAAGGTACAAATTTCGATTCATGCTTTATTATAATTATGTGTTAATCATTTTATATAATTAAAGAGATCTTAATTTTTGAGAAATCAAATGTTACAAAAAAGTTTCATAAGTATTCCACTGCTGTAGAGATTGAATCCTGGCTTGATTCCCCTACAATAACAAAAGAGGAAGATAAATAATCATTAAAAACAGAAGAGAAAATAGGATAAGTGCACTAAAGTTCACTATTGCAAATTGGGAGTTATATATCAAGTCAAAGAAGAGACAAACACTAAACTTGTATTAGGATGATCTTGTCTTCTCAAAGAGACAAGGTTGATATATGATAGTTTTGAATGTATAAAAGTAACATCAGTGGCTTGATAATCAATCTTGTAAACTAAAAAATAATCATCTTCCTTCTCATGTATTAAACTAGAAGGAAAGAAAGGATTGTATTTTTAAAAAGTAATATCGACTACATATTTGTTAAGACTTGGATAGTAGTATTGATACCCTTTTTATAAATGAGATTAGTTCATAAAGACACATTTTAAAGATTTATAATCTAATTTGATAACTGAAGGGTGAGCATTATGAATAAAATAAGTAGTACCAAAAGTTTCACAATGAAATATGAACAAGGGTCAAGTAAGAAAAAGAAAATTATAAGGAATCTCACCACGAAGAATAAATCCGTACACATAGTTGATAAAAAAATATGTTGTAAAGACAATATAAACCAAAATAATTTAGGAACGTGTATTTGGAACAAGAGTGCTTCGATAGTTTTAAGGAGATGATTCTTCCTTTTATTCATACCATTTTGAGATGGTGTGTAAACTTTTAAGGATTAATAGACGATGCCATTTTGGATCATATAGGTTTAAAATAATAAGAATTTTTTTTTGGGAATTATCATTTCTAAAATATGGATATATAAATTAAATGTATTTTTATTTGACTGCAAAGTGTAGTAAAGTGATAAAATAATTCAGAATGATTTTTTATTAATTAAAGATAAGTCACACAAGAAACTCGTCAACAAAAGTAACAAAATATTAAATCTCGATTTTGGACACCATAGGATATAGACCCCAAGCATCATAATGTACTAATTTAAGAGGAAAACTAGCTTATTAACTCAAAAAAGTGAAGATAGATGATTATCTTTGACAAATTGACATGACTTACAATCTACGCAAGAAATATTATGAAATTGATGATGTAACTTCTTTAATATAGGTAAAGAGGGATGTCTTATTTGACAATGATTCTTAAAAAAAGTTAAAGGCATTGGAACAAATAATAGGCCTAAGCACTTGGATATTTAGAATGCAGAGATCTCCTGAACAAACTCCTTTGCTAATAATCTTTTATGTCATTAGATCCTGAAAAAGATTGGTGAATTTACTCCTAAATAATAATGCAAAGAAAAATTATAGTAAGTTTAAGATATGGAAACCGAAATTTAATTTAATATTTTTTTAATTTTTAATAAATCTTAATCAAACCAATAAAACCTTATTTAACCTAAATATTATACACCAATATGCTCTTTGAAAATTTGACATGATGTAATTTTTCCAAATTTCTGATTCAACCGCGATTAATTCTAGCACAATCAAAAATAAAAAAAGTAAACGCAAAATAAAAACATTAACATCGAATTGCTAATGCAATTCGACACACCTTGTCTAGGTCTGTGAGGCCCTCGCCTAACTTAAACCACTTTCACTTGTGATATAACAATGGTTTTACTCAAGACATTACAGAGCTGACTCACCCTACCCTTGACACTATCCCTCTTAAACAACTTTCACTAGTGATACAACAATGGTTTTACTCAAGGCATTACAGAGCTGACTCACCCTACCCTTGACACTATCCCTCATTCTTACTACTCGTGAAAGTAAATTATACCCAATAGTACAACCGTCTCGTACTAACCTCAACAGAGAATTTTCTCAACAATATTTGATAATAAAGGATGAAAATAAAATAACTTAAGTGACTGAAATAACAATGAATATAAACAAATACATTTGAGAAAGAAAACAACTTCGTTAATAATGTAGCTTCATCAATGAACGAATTAGAAGTTATCCATCAAAATAATATGCTGTGAAGCTTCAATATTGTTAGTGGAATATCCTATGCATGGCAGCCACAAAACGTCTCAAATTAATAAATGTTTCATCACTGAAATGTCATACATGAAGAGCTGCAAAAATACCAAGGTTGCTGGAAGTTTTTTGCATGAAAATCACTATTATCGGCAACCCAAAAAATCCCTCACAATAGACAGAAAATGCATCTTCCCCAATTTGGAAAAATCCTCAAAAATCAACATGCAAAAATTACCCTCAATAGTCATTCAAAATAGAAGAAAACACAGTTGCCAAATTCACACACTTAACCACCATGACAGCCCTTAATTGTCATTCAAAAATTGGAGAATATGCAGCTGCTAAAATCACAACTTCAACAACAAAAAACCCAACAATAGTCTTTCCAAAAAGCAAACAAGACGCAATTGCAAAGTTGGATGATGATAACATGAAATCAACTGAAAAATAACATCCAAGATTACTTTAAAATTTTAGCTTCCAAGTCATACACTACCTGTCGTTAATTCACCCAAAAATCATCACTTTAGCCTAAAAATCACGTAAAATACAAAAAAAACTACATACGAAAAATAGTCAATAATATCTCCAAAAATCAAGTTACCTTAGATAGTCATTATCCCTAAAATGGGCTTCCAAAGATAGAAACAAACATTACCAAAAATTTGCACTTTATCTTTATTTAGATATGATGATTTTATCCCAAATAATAAATCCTATCTTCAATAGGATTTTATCCTTCATGTAATTTTATCTTCAAAAGTCTCAACAAGGTAAACTTCCAAATATATCCAAATATGTCCAACTAAAAATAATGCTCAAATTACTTTATAAGAAATATTAACATATATCTTAACAATCTCCTCCTTTATAGAATTATTTGTCACATGTCAAAACTCTCCATTAAGAAAATAATTGGACACAAAACATCAAGTCCATATAACATATAAAAACTCTCCCTTAATCAAACATCGAGTTCTAAATAACTTCCAAATAACATTCAAATTCACATAACATTAAGATCGTCAAGTTCAAGAAACATCCAAAGAAACAATAATCCCATATGAACAATTATCTAATCATCCAAATTTCTCCCCCTTAGGATAAAAAGATGTCAACAAGCAATACTAATAGTCACGCATATACCTTCAAATCTCCCCATGAATAAAACAATCACCAAAAACAATCTTTAGGTGTAGTGAAAGAATCATAAGCATTCTAAGATGACAATTTACCGCCAGTAAAAACACTAGTCAACATACGATTACTCATAACAAAGTCATTCGCATAAGACAGATTAAATTCATAAATCCAAAAATGCATTCAACAAATCAAAATCAAACTTAATCTATCTCTCCCTCACATAAACTAGGTGAAAGCATATTACTCAAACTTATACACCCTATAATATAGAGATAAACCAAGATCGCACTTTAAAAACCCAAGTCATATAAAATCTGAATCTTCTTATGGTTCTCCAACCAAGCATCAACTTTTTCTTGACATAACTCCATAAATCAAAATCCAGAAGAAAAATTCTCAAATCATCAAGCAAAGCTTCATTCTCAATTCAAATATACTATTCAAAAAATAAGGGAAAGCCATACAAACACCAGTCACCTAAACCTTACAAAACTCATAAATTAAAAACTCAAAAAGTCTAGATGTTAACTCCTTCAAACCTTCTATTTTTAAAGAAATAACATAAAAATATACTTAAAAATTGTAAAGCACACAATTCCTGCGCCTCTTGAAAAAATTCAAACCTGGTCTTATTCCTCCTCACATTATCTCGGTCATCAATTGTCTAGTTTATGTCTTCTTTTGAAACACTTGACTTATCGTCTATCTGAACAGTTTCTCCAATAGGATCAACTAATTGTGAATTTGGACAATTTCTTGTTTTTCCTTCACTACGTATTTGACTTGTAATCAACCCTTTCTAACCCAAGTATTTTTTTTATAAAATGGACTGCTGTTGGAAATTTAGTGGAGAGTGACTAGATTTTTGGTTTTGTCCCTTTTGAAATATCATTTGTAGCAACTTGTAAAAATCTGGCCTTATGTGCCCGATTACCTCACAAAAGTGACATATAGGTATGAACTTTCCATTATTCCTTGAGATTTCTCCTTGGATAGATGTGGTCGCACCATTTTTCTCATCATTTGACTAAGAGCATTCACCTTTATAAAGAATGCCTTAAAGGTCTCCTTTAATATTACCAATTTCTAACAACTTTTCTAACTTTTCGATACCTCCATTTAATATTATTATTCCCTTTTTCGTACTAACTAGCTTAAACTTTGTCTCATCTATTTTGGATAATAACCTCTTCTCAAGGGTTTGAATGGTGTTCTTCATGGTAGAGTTTTTCTCCTTCAACTTCTCATTTTTCTTACATATTTGGACCTATTTGGCATACATTAACTCGTAAGCTTTGCAAATAGCCTCACTCTTATAATCCGAATCATTGTCATAATCTAAAATTAAACTTTGATCTGATCAATTTGTGTTTTTTCCAAAATTTTGAGTTATTTTATCCACAGTTTCATCATTAGTTTCTACTTTTTTAGTTTCTGTTAAATAGGCAACTGGACTTTTGCTATATGAAACAAACAACGCAGCATTACTCAAAAATTCCTCTTCACTAACATACTCCCTTTCGGATTCATTCTCACTCCAAGTGCTCGTATAAGACTTCCCATTTTTCTTCTTCAAGGTGTTAGCACATTCTGCTTGCACATGTCCGAATCCTTGACATTGATGACATTGAATTTTCTTTACTTTTCTTTCAACCTTTTGAGTTTTAGCTTGTTGTTTGAAGTTATTGTTCGATGAACTTCCACCATTTTGCCTAAACTCAGGTCTATCCTTTTTCACTTTCTTCAACCACTTACTGAAATTTTCTGTCAATAATACCAAATCCTTATTCTCGTCGGATTCATCTTCTAAGTCATTCTTGGTTTTACCAATACTGGCTTGCAATGTCAATCCTTTGCCCTTCTCTCATTTATCCTCAAAAAATTCATCTCAAAGTTAGTAAAAATCCCAATTACCTTATCCAAAGTCAATTCAGTGATATCATATTCGAACAATTCTTCCCAAGTTGATGTGCTTGATTGGCTATATCACGCAACCTCTCATAGAAGTCTCCAATAGTATTGTTTTCATCAATCTTAAGCTTTTCGAATCTAGTAACCAACATTAGAAGTTTTGAAGCTATCACAGATTTTGATCCCTCATATATAGTTTACAAAGTGTCCCGTGCTTTTTTACCAATTCACAGGATGAAATCATACTAAAACATCGTTCATTGATAACACTGAAGATTGCATGCAGTGCATGAGAATTGTCAAGCACTTAATATTCTTTAACTCTTTTCCATTCAGATGGATATTTATGTATAACTTTGTTCTTTTCATCAATCGTCATTGGATGTGTCCAGCTATTTAACACCGAAGTCCATGCTATAGTTCCTTGTGTTTGAATGAATACTTTCATCCTTGATTTTCAAGACAGATAATTTGAACCATCTAACAATGATGACCTGATGATTGATGCCCCTTCTTTTATAGCGATAATTATGAAACACAAATTTGTACCAACTTAGCATACCAAATTCTGATTCGATGACCTACTCTGATACCAATTATCAAAAGGATGTAATTTTGCAAAAATTTTTGTTCGACTGCACTTGATTCTAGCACAATAAAAATAGAAAAATTAAATAAAAAAAGAAATCAACACCTGAGAATTGGTAACATAGTTCGGTAAACTTTGTCTACGTCTGCAGGGTCCTCACTTAGCTTAAACAACTTTCACTTATAATACAATAATAGTTTTATTTAAGGCATTACAGAGCCTATACACCCTATCCTTGATACTATTCCTCGTCCTTACTACCTATGAAAGTAAGTCACATTCAATAGTATGACTACCTCGTATTAACCTTAACAAAGGATTTTCTTAACAATATTTGATAATAAAGGATGAAAATAAAATAACTCAAGTGATTGAAATAATAACGAACATAAACAAAGTCATTTGAGAAAAAAAACAACATTCCTAACAATGTAACCTCGCCAATGAAAGAATGAGAAATTTTCTATCAAAATATATGTTGTGAAGTTTCAATATCGTCACTGGAACATCCCATACACAGCAACCACAAATGTCTCAAATCAACAAAATTTTTATCACCAAAATGTCATACACGAGAGTTGTAAAACAATAAGGCCGCTGTAAGTTTCTAACATAAAAATCATTATCATCAATGGCCTAAAAAATCCCTCACAATAGACAAAAAACATAGCTCCCCTAAACTGGAAAAATCCTCAAAAATTAGCTTGCAAAAATCACTCTCAATAATCGTTTAACAAAGAAAAAAACGCAGTTGTCAAATTCACACACTGAACCACCAAGACAGCCCTTAATTGTCGTTCAAAAATTGGAGAATATGTAACTGCTGAAATAACAACCTCAATGACAGAAAAAAAAACCAACAACAATCTTTCTAAAAAGAAAAAAAGACGCAGCTACAAAGTTGTATGATGATAACATGAAATCAGCATAAAATTAATATCCAAGATAGCCCTAAAATTCTAGCTTCCAAATCACACGCTACCTATCATTAATTGCCTCAAAATCTATAACACATCAGTCCAAAAATCATGTAAAATATAGCAAAACTTTAGTTGTAAAATAGTTAACGATGTCTCCAAAAATTAAGCTATCTTAGATAGTCATTATCTCCAAAATAGGCTTCCAAAGATAGCTACAAAAATTACCAAAAATTTGTACACTATCTTATTTAGATATGATGATTTTATCCCAAATAATAAGTCCTATCTTCACTAGGATTTTATCCTTCATGTAATTTTATCTTCAAGAGTCCCAATCAAGGTAAACTTCCAAATATATCCAAATATGTTAATTACAAATAATGCTCAAAATTAGTTTCTAAGATATCATAACATATATCTTAACAATCTTTTTAAACTAAAGAAAAAATCCCTAATTATCTTAAATTCTCCAAGTCCACCCCCCTCTCTCCTTCTTCGATGTTGTTGTCTTCCTCTACAAAATCCAAAGTTTAAGATGTCTAACTCTTTACCTCAGTCATCTTCAATTCCTCCAACTAATTCCAACTCTTTTACCTATACTCCCTTGTCTGCAATTGGTGAGTTTCTTTGGGAAATTCTAAAAACCAACTAGGTCTAAAGCCCCAATTATTGAAGCATAGATCAATTATAACTTAACTTTACAGTTTCCTAATTTAGGACCATCTATGATGCCATATGCACAACATTTGTGCATTTGACTCCTATCAAACTCAACATTTCCATTGACAATCTTTGATGGGTAGGTTTTCATAACCTCATCCTTTCTCTTAAGAAAGATAGGTTGAAAATTTACAATTATAGTCATCCCATCAAACATATAAATAAAGTGAATTATATACAAAAATAAGATCTATAATTTAATGTTTTAAGATTTTGAGTTAAGATATGATGTTCTTGTTATATATAAGCTCATTTTGATCGGTTTAATTTCTCCCAAATTCTCTCAAAACCTTTCAAGACATACTTAAATAATGAAAGCTTGGGGGTAAACCTTTGGTGGAATGCACATAAAGAAAGAAGCAAATATTGCATTCTACATTCCCAATGCTTAGTGCCAATGGACTGTGATGTCATTTGGACTTAAAGTTGCACCATCACTACTTTAAAAGTCTATTACAAAAATCTATGAGCCTATCCTCAACAGTGCCTTGATCTATATCGATGATATTCTGTTGTGCTCAACAACCCATGAGGGACACCAGGCCCTTCTAAAAAGATTTTTGAATCTTACACAATAGTATGGGATTATGCTTTTAGCCTAGAAAAGCACTATTGGTACAACAGAAATCGAATTTCTGGGTATGCAATTTAAAGATGGATTCTACCAACTATGTCCACATATTGCAAAAGAATTATTGCAATTTCTGGATAACTATCTCACTGTGAAACAAATTCAACAATTCCTTGAAATTGTTAATTATATAAGAGATTTCATACCACATGTGGCAACCCATACATCTTGCTTATCTAAGCTCTTACGTAAGAATCTACCACAATGGGGAAAGAACATACTACAATTATCAAGCATCTCAAGCATATCAGTCAAAATATTTCACCTTTGAAACTTCCTGATCAAAAACTATCTCTCTCAGATAGATGTCAGTAAAATAATGTAGATACTGCAGCTCTATCTATACTGCTTCGACAACATCCACCATAGCCACCAAATACTTTTATGCACAACAAGTATCCCTTTTCTCTTCAGAAAAATCACAAAAAGATTTTCAATACTTCTTTTATTTTTACTCAATTTTGTATAATGGATGATCAACCTATCTTTGCTTTCACAAAGAAGTCTTTTCCTCCTATAACTAGTCCTCCCACTATTTCTAAAGTTGCCTCACTTGCTCGTAGTAGTTTATTCTATTACTTTCATCTGTTTTGCATGAACATAATTCCCTTGAAAATCCTATTATGTTCAACATCAAAGCACCCTACCTTAATGTGAATCTTCTTCAAGATCCTTTATATGAAAACACATTATGGTATCTTTGGGCACTTCTACCCTTTATGTTTGTGTTTTTACAATTTATCCTCTTCAATTGTATCAACATCTCTGTGATCCTAACAATGGTAGTTCTTTATTATGAACATTTCTAGAATGGTTTCAACCATAAGCCCAATGGAAGCATCAATGTGCTATCATAGTTCAACAACATCGTGTTGGACCAATGGTGGTTGACAAATTAATTCCACTTATGTTTTGATAATAATAAAATGTAAAGAATTGGTTAAGAAATTGTTTCAGGTATTTTGGATTGATATTCAACAAAAGAATTGTGCAAATCAAGATGAGC
>JANTPM010000001.1:21782188-21793911 GCA_025434745.1 Erythroxylum divaricatum
GCGATGTGAGGAGAGGAAGGAGAAAACCAGATCTAGATCTGGAAGGTCGGGGTCGGGGTCGGGGTACATAAAATTAGGAAAAAAAAAATTATTTTCAATTTAGTCCCTCAAATTTTTTTTAACGGATTGGTCCCGAAATGTACCGGTATTGCGGTACCAGCCGGTACCGTCCGGAATTTGAACCCAGAACCATTTACACCGTTCCGGTACCGATTTTCGATCGGAACGGTACGTTCCGGCCGGTACCGACCGGAACGGTACGAAATACTTATCACTGATCCAAACTGTTGAAAATTTTGTCTTATCATCTTCTTATTTACCTTAAGATTTTTTTTAAAATAGTACTGTTTACTCTAAGATTTTTGTAAAAGTAGATTCTTTTTTAGTAGTTTCGGTTATTTTTCTTAAGATTCAAGGGCCTCTCCGAGAATTCGAAAATTCTCTCTTCATGAGACTGATGACGTGTCACCAGCGCGTCGGCCATGGTTGTATAACCAACAGCAAGATTTCGTTATCCACTCCCTATCGTTAAAGACAATCAACCTCCAAAGTGGCTCAAAAAATGGCTTCTTCTTCTTCTCTGCTTGTACCACCACTTTGTACGCACTTTCGCTCTCTGTCTAATTCCCTTTTCTGATTATTCATCTAACTCTGCTTACTGCATTACCAGATGGGTCTTTTTTGTTTCATTTTGTTTTCTCGGTTTTACTTTTTTACAAACAAAACTCTGCTTACTGAAATTTTCTGGTTATTGTTTACCGTTTTTGCTCCTGTTAGAACTAATTATATCCATTTGTTTAATAACTTGTAAGCAAAAGAGTCAAATTTGGCTTTTGGTTTGTACCACCGTCGAAGCATTTGATAAACAGCCCACGTTTCTTATCTAACCTTTCTCCATTCTATGGTAGGTTCAGCTTCTCCTAAAATCCTGTCTGCCAATCGTCGTGTTATTTCCACAGAAAAGGTTAATGGTTTAGTCTTACAATGCTCTAACATGGATCTTAGAGTTAGAGCTGCAAGCACAAGGGAGCACAGGGATTATAAAGGTTTTATTAAGCGAAGGGATATGGTTGGGCTAGCTTTCGGATTTTCAAGCCTCCTGATGCAAACTTTGAATGCTAGAGGAGCCGGATTACCTCCAGAAGAAAAGGCAAAGCTGTGTGATGAGACTTGCGAGAAGGAGCTTGAAAATGTATGGTGAGATTCAATTGCCCCCTTAATCTTGGAATGTAATGTGTTTTTCTATATTATAGTTCAGGTCGATTCTTAGTAGTAATGTTGTGAAGGACATGTTCTTGACAATTGAACTAAGCATGTAATCTTCTTCAATGAAGGTACCAATGGTAACTACAGAGACTGGATTGCAGTACAAGGATATTAAAGTTGGTGTTGGCCCTAGCCCCCCGGTTGGATTTCAGGTGCGTAAACTCGTCAATCTTCTATGATTTGATCCAAGTATACATGAAGGTGTTTTGTTCTTCTTCTCTTGGACTATTTCTCATTCGATTATAATGCATAGTGACAGGTGGCTGCTAATTATGTTGCCATGGTTCCATCTGGACAAATATTTGACAGGTAAATCATTGGCCTTCATAAGTAGATTCTGATGAGATAAACCGTTTGGCAGTTAAATTTGATAATGACTTTGTTGCTAGTAGGACATCCTGAAACGTTTTACACGTATAAATCTTGGTGGAATGTCAAATTCGGTATTAACTTAAAATTTGAAATGTAAATTGATCTATGGTGGAATAATAGTTCAACTTCCTTTTTGTTCCATTGTAAAAGAAAATGATGAAGAGAGGTGTGGCAATAGGTGAGAGGGGGAACGGGTGATGGGGATATCGGTGGAGATAAGATTCCAGGATGCTATCAGAAACCTGGTAATTATGGCTTAAGATATTGGCTACTTGGATAGCAATTAGTAACTTTTTGTTACTACTTTCTCAGTTCGCTGGAGAAAAGGCAGATTTATATTTTTCGTGTTGGATCTGGTCAGGTAAGCTCCAGATGAATTTTGCTTGTCAAAATAGTGTAAAATGACTTATGTGAAAATTCATTACTTATAGTTACTGAGTTCCTGTGAATCCTACTTGCCATGCGGATCATATCTCACAATTACATTAGCCTGCCATATGAGTCTGAATGACATACTCTTCACTTGGTCGGTTGATTGGCATTTATTCCTTTCATTTACTGATTGAACTATTTACTTTTGGCTTAGGACATGTAGCAAATTTATGTTAATAAACAGAACATAGGTCCTTTCTGTACAAGGATGTTATAGATGTTTACCGAGGAGTGTATAGCGCTAACTCAATGGTAGCTTGGTCTTGTCATTCTTATGGCAATGAAGAAAGATAGCTGTCCTCTTTTATATTGGTAGTTTTCTAATTTCCTATTAATGACTAGAATAGGTGATCAAGGGACTTGATGAAGGCATTCTAAGCATGAAAGTTGGAGGCAAGCGCCGGCTTTACATTCCAGGACAGGTAATTCATCTACAAACCTACTAAAGTTTAGGATAGAAGACATGATCATATGTTACTCTAACTCTGTTATTTGGAATGTCTATTTTACTCACTGATCCAACATCTCGGTCTCCATGTGGCTTCTGGGTAATATTGTCTAGTACAGTGAACCATTGTAATATTGTTTACCAGTTTAGTTGCTGAGTGCACATGGTGGCTTGTCTTCTTTAACCGTGGATAGTATTGTCTATCTAATGGAACTTGCAAAATGTAACCCCTGATTGCATCCATATTTTGTTGTCACCAGTTGGCATTTCCGAAAGGTCTGTCTTCAGCCCCAGGAAGGCCAAGGGTAGCTCCAAGTAGTCCTGTTATTTTTGACGTCAGTTTGGAGTACATACCAGGACTAGAGGTGGAAGAAGAGTAAGGGAAATTTGCAATCTTCATCTCAAGTGTATCAAGAGCCATTCCTTAGTTTCAAAACAAGAGCTTTACGTGCGAATTCTTGCTTCGTATCACTTCATTCTTTGAATATTAAGCAAATTTAAAGGGCTTCAGGCCCTACCTTGGTTATCAAGTGTTTGTTATAAATATCAAAAGGCTAAACGAGCTTTCTCTAAACACCCACAATCAGTCCTCTGCTTCTAGTTTCTTCATTTTGAGATTGTTACGACCAAGCAGTTTTAGACCTTGCCACAGCTTAGTTCAATTTCAACCCTGACGCTTCATTTGAAAATATTAATTGCAGCTTTCATGATTTTGGTGAGGCCTTCTCACTATCACTATCCTGTCTCATATTGTTATATTGTTACTTACAGGAGTGGCTTGTACACATCGTAGTCCATAACCTTGTGGCTTGTACACATCGTAATCCATAACCTTAACTCATATAAAATAACTCTTTCCAGGTTTCATGGTTTGTCCCAAGATTGGGATAGATATATTCTGTCAGATTGATAAATACAATTACAATTTAACGAGTTTTATCATCAGCCATTAAGAATGTGACTCTTTAAAGATGTCAATTTTAGCACTGATCTGGTCCAATTTTAGCCTGAGTTGACTAAGCTCCTAGTCAAGCATGGGTGAGCCTATGACTCATCCATACTTAAAAACAACATTATTTTTATGTTTTTATTTTAAAAATATCTGGCCCATCGCTGGCTTGTGGCCACGGGCCACCCAACCCCTCGATCCGTGCCCAGCACAGCCCGTTGACATCCCTAAGCTTCAATTTGATATTCTTTTCATAAGGAAAACTTATGCACTTTTTTTTTTTTCAGTATAAAGATGTAAAGAAAACATTAAAAATTGCAACTTTGATAGTATTAGTTACTCTTAACAGACCTTGTGGTTAATGTGTTGAATGGCAGCATGAAGGCCAACGAGTTCAGGAAGTGAAAGGAAACTTGCGAAATAATCAATTGGGATAGTGGCTTTTCACCACAAAACCAGTGCTTCCTGCTCTGAGAACTATTATGATACTCCAATCATTTTGAACCTCCAAGTGTGCTTATGAATCAACTGTACCAAATTTATACACTATCTAAATTTGGTACAGTTCCATTTGATTTGTGACATCTGCTTATATAAGCCAAGGGATTAGCTAGAAGTAAACAACCATTAGTTGATATGGAGATGTTGAGGAATGTGGAAAATGGGTGTGGAAGCTGGTAGGTCTTCATATGCGGTTCAAGTTAAACAAACGAAAGAGACTCAGGAAAAGGTGGGTACGGGAGTATTTCGATAGTTGAGAAGTTGAGGTAACTTGTGGCCCCGGTAACCCTTTTGTTCTCATTAGGTGACGAGGGGGATCCAAACGGAACGGAATTTGAAGAACATACAAATACAATCTTGCATAAAAAGAATAACGACAACATCTTAGGTAATGAGATTGCTGACCTGCTGCTTCAGGTAGGTATATTAGGCTTTCCGCCAATCATATATATGTTGGTAACAACATTCTCCGTGTGTCAAACATAATTATAGTACCGTCAACCTTAACAAGACTCGATGGGGTGGAGTACACAGGGACATAGGACTAAATAAAAGGTAAAAATATGTTGTCTCTGAGCTAGTTCATTTGGTGGCCAACTGTTGAACAGAGGATCGAAACATCTCCGTGGGATAAATACAAGTTAATCAAGTTACTTGCACTGACTAATATGTTAGAGAATATATAAAATTTGGTTTAGGCCGGGAGTCTCACTGGTCAGGTATTATCCTATTTGGTTACACCCACATCCCGTAGGGGGCGCTGCGCATCCCTTGAGGGCAGCGGGAGTCGAACATTTGGTCTACGTAGTCCAGTGGTGAGAGGCGTGTGTCTCAACGCAACAAAACCCTTTGGTCAGGGGTTCGAGTCGCAACCTCACCCTGACAGACCAAAGGGCATAATACTAATTTGTCTTGGGCCGGGCTCTGAATCGCAACCACGTAAGCCGGTTAACCCATCCAAACCAAAACTAATTAAGTTGGCCTCACACAATAGCTTAAACTATTATAGTGAAATAGTTACTTAACATGATATCAGAGCTTCTATGACCAAATGGTAATGAGTTCGAATCTTACCACTCACCTATTCTAATTAAATTAAGCATAAGATAAAGTAGGTCTGTACAAGTTTCAAGCTCAAAGAGCTTTCACTTGAGGGGGTATGTTAGATAATATATAAAACTAATTAAACTGGCCTCACACAACAACTTAAGCTATTGTGTTGAAACGGTCACTTAACATAATATTCCAATATCAACTTATCATTTGTAGCCTTAACGTGAGATCAATTCTTTTAACGATTTAGGAAATTCCTTAGTTCCCTCAAGAATATAATACGAAACAAATACAAGACTGTGTATACAACAATGTTCTCTAGCTTTAGTAGTTTAAAGTTTCAGAAAAACAATTAGCTTTCTGACTTCGATCGAAGAGGCAGATATAGTTTATGTATCGTTTCAGTTTGTATCCTGCTTGTTGATAATAAGGTGTAATTAAGCCAAAACGATTTGAAACTTTCAGCCCAAGAAGAAAACGAAATCAGGAAGCTAGCTTTCTCATTCTACAACCAAAAAAACTAACTTTTGGAAATTATTAGGACCAAAAGAACTAACAGTTAGAAATTAGAAAGAGCTTTGATGGCTAGAGTAGGTAAAAACAGGTTAGCGGTCTAATTGTACTTGTATGTCTGCGTGTTCGTGGCAGCTTAACTTGGATGGTCAACCTTTATGATTACAAATACAATACAATGGCGTGGATTTCTTACAATTGAAGTAGTTGGAGATTATCATCATTCTTAATACTTTTGTATTGTTGAATAATCAATTTAGACTCACGGGTAAGAATTTAGTTTCACATCGAAGAGTTACTTTACTAACATAAAAGCATGCTGAAGAACTAAATTCTTAATAATCTCTATTTATGAAATTTATAAAAATCCGTTATAAATTTACTAATAGCTATTTTTTTCAAAAAAATTTAAGTAGGCACAAAATAACGAGAATAAGTAATCTGTTTATAGTCATCCTTTAACCTACAAATTACGTCGCTGGCTTCATAATTACTCAAATTTTCACATATTTTCATCATGCAAGACTAGAGTTTTAATTAGTATGACAGTTTGAAAGATAGTATGAAGTACTGCTTTCATTATTATTTTTTATATTGGTAAATATAAGTTAAAAATAGATATGCAAGAATGTTTATGTATATATAGATAATATGTAATGTAGTTGAAGGAATCAGTTGGGAGTTAGTAGTTACAGTAGCAAATCCCTTGAGCAGTGGTTTTCCTTGAAGGAAGTATGGTAGGGAAGGTGTGAGATGGGAAATGACTTTACCTCACTTTTCTATAAAGCAATTTCTCCTACTTAAGACATCGGTAGGCAACAGGTCAGGCGCAATAAGACTCATTTCAAGCTTCTATTGTATGTGAACATATTAACAGAACTCTCAAGATAACTTTTGTCGAGGATCTTTTATCCTTAAACTTTAGACAATCTGTCTAACGATTTCAAAGGTTGGTCATTTTGCAATTGAGATCCCCAAAGGCACTTAAGGAAAAAACTTCAGCTTTTCCGTTATCTTAGTCATGAAAAGGAACAGTAAATGCTAGGAAAAGTAATTTTGACTTCCAAGTTTCGAATTTATTTTGTTTCTATATTGAACAGAAGAATCGAGTGAGAAAGACAGAGAAAACAGAGTAAATAAACTAGCTTTGTTTTATTATCACAACAGTACAGTACAAAACTAGATTTCATAATATATACAACAGAGTTAAAATGACACACTAAGCACATGACTACCACATGACGAACTTAATACTTAACATATATATTTTAAAAACAAAAGCTCGAACTTAACCATCTTTTTGTTAGTTTGTTCATAAAACTACAATATGAATTATGTCATGAAGAGATTATCAATTTGGGTTAGCAAGATTTATATTTCAGTTGGGGTGTATCTATTTAAATTAGTGAATAACTAACTTATGTATGAAGATCTATCTTTTTCTTTTCTTTTTCAGAAATTGGGTCATCTTTTTAGAATTTCATAGGAAAGGACAAATTCTGATTTGATAGGAGCTACTATCCAATTGCCATATATTGGAGGGCCACCTAACTGGAAGACTATATATACAGATCACACTCGTGTGGTGACACTCCTAATTACACATGCACATACTTCCATCTAAAGCGTTGCATATTGTTATTCGTTGTATGTTATTTTCTGCTATTAATGGCTTTGGACACGTTCATCTTGAAATGATTGTATTGACTACGGCCAACAATAGTTTGCTCAAGGAGACAACAAATGTGCGGAAGGCCTTGCACGAGAGGGTTCAGAAGCATCATTGATATTCCATAACCAAACTCATGGGATAATCAAATTTTAAACCCGTAATAATGATTTAACTTATAACAAAAGAGTTATTTATGACCAAAACTAATATGGTTAGAGTTTTCTTTTTTTCTATATAAAACATATAAATAAGTGTATCAAAAGATTACATTAATTCTGAAGTTAGAAGAACGATACTTATATTATTAAAGAATGTAATTTGATCTTGTAGTGAATTAATTAAAATATTAAAAATTGGGTCTGACCCAAATTAAGTTACTGATTCTCCTGAATTTATACTAAAGAGCTTTCGGAATAGAGAGTTTGGAATGATATTTATTAAGCTTGCATGGCATTGGCAAAAATGGTTCTGTAATAACAGCTGCAGCAAACTGTATGGGAGACCTACATGTTTAGACCGAAAAGGAAACAGTTAGGCAGATGGAGAAGAGTCTACACGTGCAGTTCGGAAGTTGCACGTTAATACTGTTAGTTAGGTCTGAAAGTTGGTCATCAAAACCTAAAAACCACAGCATACGTACGTATGTATATATACAGCAGCATAAGAAGTCTAATAACAAGTTTACCAAACTTCGGAATTCAAAACCTGAACTAATTCGTTTCCTCCTTTTATAAGCCATCTTCAGATAAACCTTCTTAAATCATTAACGATTTTCCATATTTTAAACACAAAAACAAATGGTATAAAGGTTATATATGAGAGAATTGACTGGTTATAAGAAATGAACAATTAATGTTGTTGGTAATCTACACAAAGATAAAGAGTGATAGTTTGATTTCTCACACAATAAAATAAGTTGGGTTTGTAGTAGAGGTTGTAGGTTAGAAACTTGGGAAGACGTTGAAAGGACAACCAAAATCACCCCACCAAGCAACCCTTTTTTTTTCTCTCGTCAAGTAGGGTATATAATAAAATAGTACAGACAGATGAGAATGAGAGAGACATATATATAAAAGGGAAAGTTAGAAAAGGGGTTACTTATGAAGGGATTTGTTAGCCAAGACGTTGCATCAATCTGCTGGTAGAGGTCTGCCCAAACCCTCCATGTAGTTCCCCAACTCTCTAACGGAAATTATCACTTAATTTAATCTCTTGCTCTCTCTTATATATGCTTATCTTCCTCTTCTTCTTTTTCTTATTATTATTAGTCTCAGCCTGCTTAATTTCTCTCCTTACGTACAGTTCATGTCTTTGATTTCCTGCATACATCCCTTGTTTCTTTGTTATTTATGATCATAATCAACCCGTCTCTCTGGCCATCTGATCCCATCTCTCTCTTTCTCTCTTTTGTTTTTCCTTTTTTTTCTCTGATTTTCGTTAGGTATAGCTACAAAGAGATAGATGTACTAGGGTTTTCCATTTACTGTCAGGGTTTGGTGTTGAATCCCCACTTCTGTTAACAGATCAAATGTGTACCAGAGGCCACTGGAGGCCAGCTGAAGATGAGAAGCTGAAGGAGTTGGTGGAACGCTATGGTCCTCATAACTGGAATGCCATAGCCGAAAAGCTTGGAGGAAGATCAGGTGATACGATGATAATATCTGAAACAAAAGCTTCTACATGATTATCAACCTCACCATGCATGATCATATCATCTGTATCTGTGAAAGTATAAAGGTAGGGTTAGGTTTCACTTGACAGGTAATGATAATATGAACCAAAAACCGATGGTTTCAATCAAAAGTCATAGAAAAGGGAAAAAGAAAAAAAGAAAAGGATAACTAACAGTAAGTATAATAGTGTTAATACCTACTTGTGACGATGTCTGAGACCAAAACGTGGGTAACTAACAAAGTTATTGTAAATGATGATGACAGGGAAGAGCTGTAGGTTGAGGTGGTTTAATCAGCTGGATCCAAGAATCAATCGAAGTCCATTTACCAAAGAAGAAGAAGAGAGGCTTCTTGCTGCTCACAGCATTCATGGGAATAGATGGGCTGTTATAGCAAGGCTTTTCCCTGGTAGAACTGATAATGCTGTGAAGAACCATTGGCATGTTATTATGGCAAGAAGATGCAGGGAAGGATCCAGACTTCATGGCAAGACACTTGCTCGTGAAATGAACTTAACAATGAATAATCAAAACACGTGTCCCTCGTCACCTTCAAAGCTACAAGATGTGCCCATGATGATTGGCCAGACCACAATGAACTTCTCTTCGTTTCTTGAGAAGTACCGTGAGAGATTGTTGTTGTGTAATCAGAACCCTTTCTCTCACGTTAGACCAAGTCATTGTGAAGGTACTTTGTATACTTTCATGCTTCGGTTAACTCATAAATTATTTGATTTTTTCCATATAGAAATACAAGAACTAAGTAAGGTTCATATTTTCGTTCACATGGGCCAGCTTACCCCAATTCTCTTGGAGCATATGTTCCTTTGTGTTCATTCCATTCCAAAATCTTTGTACTAGTAATTGCCTAGATAAAAAAAAAACATGTAAATGTCATCCTAACTAAAATATTAATTTATATAAAATACACTTTTTGTTAAAGAATTCTAATGATACACCAAAGATGTATTATCTTATAGCAATTATAACTTTACAATACTTAATTCAAAACTAAATAGTTTTGGAGAGAACATGTCAAAAGATACTTAATCTTATTATAATTAACTTTCATGCATAAAGTTGGTATTTATGAGTATTTATGTTTGTTGCAGATAAAAATAAGCCAATAGAGTTCTATGATTTTCTTCAACTAAATGCCGATTCAAGCAAAAGCGAAGTGATAGACACAGCGAGAAGAGAAGATGAGGAGGTAGACCAGAAAGGCCTGGGACGACCGAGCAAAGCAGCATTTCCCTTCATTGAGTTTCTATCAGTTGGCAACGTTAACTCTTCGTAACCCCTAGGTCTCTTTTAAGTTGTTGATAGCAAAATGAACTTGACTTGCATATATATATATATATATGCAATAGTACTATGTTACCATCTAATGTTAGACATCCATTGCTAGTCCTATAGAGCTGGAATATTGACAAGGGATTAAAGTTTATTTAAGAAGACGTCCTTTGACGATGATCAGTAGCATATATACACAAAACATACGTAGTGTAGAAGTTTTTATGTAATGTTGAAATTTACTTTTAAGCGGAAGCATTAATTAAGTTTTACAGTACAAGGTAGCATCTTTATTTTTTCTTTCTTTCCATATATAGATTGATGCATGCATTATTTATCATCTTAATCTAATGGTAATACTAACTTGTTATCATTCTTCGGATCATTCTGTTTCTTCAAGAATACCCTCAGACTAGAATTCATTACGTTTTACCATTTAAGGTATTAAACAACTTAATTACGATTAAACTATGATTCCCTATGGCTTTGGAGAATTACTTATATGAATGTATGATTATATTTGCATGCATGCCAGCTCCAATCTTCATATATAATTTTCGCGACTTAAAAGTGAAGTTGAGTGCACCATGAAATATATAGTTTCTTTTACTTGCATGTCTTAATGTGCAATCTTATAGTTATACATGGCAAAACTACAGTATAAATGCATGGTTAGGTGTAGATTCATTAGCTAACTTATTAGTTACTTTTGTCTAATCTCATTAACTGAAAGCATGTTAATACAATCATAATTGAAGAAGTTTTTAGTTGGAATGAGTTCATTTGCACAATATACAATTATTCATATTTTCAATGAATGGAAAATAAATATGCAACGTGCCAGAAGTAAATCTTAGTTTTGAATCTCAATTTCGTTTTTCATCAACTTTGGTAAGTTGAAAAAATAGGAAACTCTATTAACGCTTTAATTAATAACTAACATTTATGAATTTGCAAGTACTTAAAAGAAAAAATTATGTGTTATTATTGTTAATTGTAAGTTTTAATGTTGAATTTTTATTTTCAAAATATGAAATTAATTTCATGAGTCATAATGCTGATATGTTGCAATCGGTACAAAGATATACTATATATAATTGATATTAAAAAAATATAATTTTTAATATATTTTACCACCTCTCTTTTTTTTCCTTAAAATATACTAACCAGTTGAAACTGTCTAGTAATTTTTAATTATATACTACAATAAAAACTTAATTAACATAATAAAAAACACTACAAGAAAAATACCCAATTTGCGACATTTTATAAACGTCGCAAATGCTTGAAAAACGTCGGGCAAAATTTTTTGTGACGTTTTTAAAAACGTCGCACCAAACGTCGTTGAAGGGGAGTAAGCAAACGTTTTTATCGACGTTTTTTCGAAAACATCGAGGAAGCCTGGGTTATTTTTCGACGTTTAGGGAAACGTCGAAAAAGCTTAAGCGAATGAGCGACGTTTGACTTAAACGTCGTGGAAACAACATAACTTTCTACGACGTGTACTAGACGTCGTAGAAAGCATGTCAATCTGCGACGTCTGTTGAACGTC
>JANTPM010000001.1:21794011-21824696 GCA_025434745.1 Erythroxylum divaricatum
AAACGACCGAGTTCTGATTTCTTTACTAACTCTTCCCCGACGTTTAGTTCACAATAAAGTCGTAATATGTATTTGGCCACGTTTTAATTGTACAACGTCTCAATTGGTACATCCTTTCCACATCGTTTTAATACAACGTCGCAGAAACCTTAGCCTTTTACTGACGTTTCAAAAACGTCACCATAAGGTTATACAATCTGCGACGTTTCCTCAGTCAAATGTCGCAAATTGTCTTCTTTTTTTGTAGTGAAACTTGTATAACCAATTGAACTTAAATTAGTTTTCAATTAACATAATAGAGGAAAAAAAACATGTGTGACAAATTGAACTTGAAAACTAATTAAGTTGAAAGTACAGTTTTAGAGTATTCTTATATACTAAACTAATTCTATTCTTTAATTTCAACCTACCATATTCTCTTAAACCATTTGTTAAAACATTGTGTTAATTACTTATTCGATAAATCAGAATAAAAGAAGGGAAATCCCATAAAATACTTGATCTCACCTCAAGTTTGTGAGATCATAAGACCATTGGAGTTGACAATTCTATTTTGATCAGTGACCAATTACTTAATTGCTTATAATGAATTACTAATACTAATGCTATTGAGTCTCGTTACAAATCATAATTTGATATGCTTGTCTTTTCTTACCCATCTACAATAATGTTTAATTTTACTTCTCTTAAACATTATTTGTCATCAAAAAATGTGTTCCTTGCATTAATATTTTATTTCGTAGTCATTCTATTTGATGATGTCAAATGCACATAAGGTTAATTAATATAAGAAAATGGGACCTAACATGAACAAATATCTATAATTACACATCTTTACATCGTCTTTTATTTTCCATATGTCAAAAACACACTTCTCTCTCTCTCTCTCTCTTGTCAAAAAATTATTCTCTCTAACTTATCCATAAGTGTGATAATTGAACATCATTAAAAATGACAGTTTTTCCCTGAACTAGCTTGTCCCAATCTACCCTAGCTTCAAGTCAACATATTTAACTCAAATTGAGGATAGGTTCATATTTGTTTAATGTTCTAGTTCCGGGCTAACTTTAACACCCCAACCCAGTTTGGTCCAAAGTCTGAAAATATCAAATAAAATAATATCATTTTGACATTTTAGATTAAAAATTTTAATTGAGCTTGGGTCAGGCTAGATTGACTTCGAGTCACCCAAGTTCGATTAGACTTTGTGCCTAGCTCGGGATCCAAGCTTGACTTGGTCTAAACCAAGCCTAGATGTCATCATATGATTGACAATGGGTCAATTATTGCACTGCCCATAAGTATCATCTTTCTCTTTTGGTCTCTTGTAGTGGTGTGAATGATGAATCAAGACTCCAATTGACATGGAGATTTTGAGGTATGAGCTATTTACCTAGTTTAAGTCTTATAAGATTTTGATTAAAACCCAAATGGGTCATCCATAATCACATTTTAAGTGACTATCCAGATATGTCATATATAGATTACAACATAAAGGATGAGGAGGATGATACTAGATAGGTTGAATGTCCAATTGTTGATGCAACCATCTTTCTCTTCGTCTCTATATGAAAAAGATACAACTTGATGTTATTATGGATCATTGACCGCTCAATCATCAAAGGTTTGGATGTTGATAAGGTCTGAGAATAGTAGGAAGAGAAACTAAAGGTAATGTTGTTAGAAAATTTATGGTAACATTTTAATAAACTAATTTTTAAGAGTTTAATTGATTAATATGTTTGATTGTCTTAGATGTAGAGGGTTGATTACAACGATGATCACCTAAAGAAATTTCATAATGGTCGGGAAGCAACGAGGAAAGTGCAAAAGGCTTTGTGGTAGGCGGTAAATGCAAAGATAATGAGTAAATAACTTGTTGGGTTAGTTCATATTAATAACTTTTTGTTTTGTGTATGAATAGTTATTGAAATTTTAGTTTAATGGTATGAAAGAAAAGAATATTCAAGGCATAAAGAGGTGTCAATAAGGGAGAATAATAGTGAACAACTAATCTTGATGCATAAAGAGGTGCCAATGACAATCTTAAAAAATAAAAGATGTCCTAAACTGTGAAGAGATGTAATAACAGATAAAGATGAAGATGAAGATGTCTTAAGACATGTGGATATGCCAATAATAGAGAAAATAAATGAACAATTGGTCTTAAGGTGTGAGAGACGCCAATGGCATTCCCAAAAAAATGAAAAAAAAAAGAAGAAGAAGATGTCCCAAGGTATAATGAGATGTTGATGAGAAAGAAAGATAAGGAAGAGATTATCAGAATACAATAAGAGATGAAAATTAGGGAGAAGATGAAGATTAGAACAGTGATATATATTAAAGAACCCTTTATTAGATATGGATTATAGTCCTAATGAGCTTAGAAATTTTATTTGTAATACAACCATCATTAATGAAAAGGCATAGTTTTAAGAAGATGTTGATGATAGACATTTAATGTAATAAAGAGAAAGAAAAAGAGATAGAAGAATAAGCATTAGTAAGGACGTAAGAGTACATGATTAAACGCATAACCAGGCAAATGTGTTTATGAAAATGAATTTCATAAAAGTAATTTTGTACTTTCAATAATGAATACAAACATTTTGACGGGTCTAGACGCGAGCACTAGTGATACTACATAGACAGAGTTGGTGCCATTTACTAAAAGACATACATCTTGTAGGAGAACTCTAACTTTTGAATATGTGTATATTAAGTATGTCTGAAGAAAAGTTAGTTTAACAATGAGGTAATGTGGTAATTTTGTTAGGATAAAATTAATGTTGATGTAGATGTTATTGTATATTACTCGATATTACTCTTTTACTTCTTTAAAAAACGTTACTTGATATTACCATCTTTTTAGTTAAAATGTTACAACAAGTTTGTTAATAGTGATGTCATTTAAAAATGTTAGCTTTGGTTTGACATTTAGTGATGTTCTTTCATGTTTTATGCCTAGGAATCATATAAGTAACATGGTGGGTCATATTGTACAAATTAATGAGTGAAAGAAATTTCAAATTTCCTTTACAATATTCTAATTGTTTATGTATATTTTATAGTATGAATACTTGATAGTTTGTTAGTGACTTTATTTATCAATTCTTTTACTTAAGAATGTGATCTTTAATGCTCATCTGTGCAGTTACATAATATATCCAATTTTTGTGGTGAATAATTTTAGCATCTTTTACTATGAAAAGAAGGATAATAAATATATAATAAAATTAAATTTGTTAATGTTATTAGGAGGATGTAAACCAAGTGTTAGAGAGACAAAGACAAATCTTTATCTTCTATTGATTTCTTGCATATTATTTCTAAGCATTCAAGAAATGTTGACAAAGTTTTTGATAGTATCACTAATGCGTTGCTCAAATAGCTAGGTAAGTATATATTTTTTATTTGTATTCTCAAATAGCATTAATATGTGTTGAAATGATAGTTTAGATAATGATTTGGAGTTAAATATATTTATTTTTATAGTTCTTCACCCTCACACTTCATAATGATCATTGGTGCTGTTGCTACATTTTAGTAAAAGCATGGGAGATTATGATATTCAACTTTAATCATATGGAGAATAACGTTGAGAAGAAATTGAGTGGAACATTTATGAGTTGGAACATATTGTTTATATTGTATGTCATAATATAAGATCTAATTGCATATTGTATAATGTAACTAACTATTCGTTTGGGATTCTAGGCACATGTGTTATGGCAAGTGGTGTTGTCTTTTGATATACAATGCAATGATAAAGTTTTTTGGGGATATATTTTCTATCGCTTATATAATAGAATTATAAAGGAAAGAGACTAAGTAAGAAAAACATTCTCTGTTTGAATGTTGAACTATTTTTTTAATTGCACATTTTCATTAAGTTAAATTACAAGGATTGACTAACATTTTCAATATATATGCTTGCTGCTAACAAAGTTACGATTGTGGGATTTACCTATATTATTCATGGAATTATGGCACAATAAGTAGGTACTTACATCATTTATTTCCATAAGTTTATATTTATATGATATGTGCACCCTTTAAAATGCAATATACTGTTAATGAAACATATGATCTGCAATGGAAAGAGTTAACTGAGATTCGAAAGCACGTCTACAATTGGGTAATATTTTGCTATTTTAACTCTTTATGTTGTCAATTCCTTCCTCTAATAAATAAACTTCGTATAAGAACATGCACATGAAACACCATTTTAATGATTGTCTATAATTAAGGATTATATTATAGATTGTTGATTAATAATTCATGTAAGGATTACTCTACCATTTTATGCCAATATATTATTATTTAAAATTCTATAAGTATTTCTAAGGTTATTAAGTGCAGTAAGATAATTGAATTATGGAACCAATTAGCAAAGTCACTATTTTTGCTATGGACCTTTATATTGTGGTCATTTTTAGAATAATTTAAAAGGGAAGTGATTAGGAAATTCTGTAACATTATTCCAAATCTCTGTTTAATGTAATTTCCTTAGCTAAAAAGGAAACAAGAAACAAGACCTTGAGTCAAAATATACCATCATTTATTATCAAGACTGGGTAGAAAGAATATTATAATTGAATACAAATTATACCAAGTATTCGTACATTCAATACCATGCCTACTTACAAAAAGTACCATTACTCAGTAAGCATAGGTAACTCCTAAACTTTAATATGAGAATATCATACATCAGATACCACAAGTATCTACATTAAATACCTGTACTCATTATACATAAGAAATACCTTCAATTTAAAATAGGAATACCATGATAAATACAAAGAATATTATGAATGAATATAAAGAATACCAGGACTTCATATATTCAATACCATGTCTACATATAAAAAATACCATCATTTATTGAACATTGGGTAACACCAAAACTTTAATATGAAAATATCATGAGTAAGTAAAAAGAATTTCATCCATCAGTAAAAACTATACCATAACTTAATACATCTAATAACATAATTATATTCAAAATTCTTCTATTTATTACAGGTAAGAAACACTTTCAATTAAATATGGGAATTTTAGGACTAAGTACAAAGAATGCGAAAATTCCATACGTTCAACACCATGCCTACTTATAAAAAATTACCATCACTCAATAAATAATGAATAATACCTAATCTTTATTACAGGAATTCCATGAGTGGGTATAAAGAATGTTATATATAAATACAATAGTAGGCTTAAATACATCCAATACCACAGCTAATTAAAAAAAACTCTATAAATTACTTAAAATAAATAACATAGTTTCCCATACGATCATCCTTTTACTTGTATTTATAATTATTTTATAATAAACAAGTTTGTTCATACATCTATGCATAAAATCACGTTTATAGACAAAACTATTTGGCAAGGACCAAGGAATAGTACATAACAATTTGTATGACTACATCCTTACTGTTAAATTGATAACATTTAATGTGTAAATGAAGATACATTAGTTATCTCTTAAATTATATTCATTTTTATCAATCGATACGTATTACAATAAAATTTAAACTTAGCTAAGAACACACTCATTTAATTAAGATTAGGTTTAACCAAATTAGGGTTCCATTTTATTTGATTTTGGGATTTTCAAACTTGGGACATTGTCGTGTGGATTCATTTGGATTTTTGATGTAGTATTTCTATAAACATGAGTTAAACACCATCCTTTGCCAAAGATCAAGGCGTTGGGAAAAGAAAGGAAGGTTCATATACCGAAGGATGATAACTAAAGGAGTATAAATATCTTATGCTCCGTTTCAAAAATAAAGATTAGTTCAAAAGATTTAAAATCTTAAGAAGTATAGGTTTTTTTCCTACTAGACATGCCTGACTATATTCTATACTGTAAATTTGTTTTCTTGTGAAAGTGTTAAATGTGGTTAACAAAATGAGGTGGACCAAAATTTTGAAATATATGAAGATGTGATGATCGAGTTATCGAAGCTCTCAAAATTAATTATAATTCTCTAACTTCTTGTACCAGTCGTAGAAGTAGGTCAAATCCCAAAAGAAATAAAAAACAATTTTTTATTTTCAATTAACAAAACAAAGTGGGGGTTTATAATTAATTACTAATTAACTAAAATTTTCAAGAAATCAAAATGAATAAATAAACCGACAATAAAATTGAGAAATTCAAGAATACTTAAGTCTGATTCAAAGGAAAGATGTTATTTAAGTGTAACATTGATCATTGGTCTTGAAAGAATAATTTCCACAATTCAAGTAGCTAGTCCAAAAAGTATTAGGATAGTCATAATAAAGCTCAAATTTTCTTAAATTAATTGATTCAAACCCAAAATTTAAAGTAAAACTTACCATCTATTGATTGGGTATGATAGCATTCCATATCAATTGTTACAAGCATAAACCATCCTATTAAATGAATGGGTTAACAAACCACCATGATGGTATTACAAAGGATCAAAATAAGTGTACATGTTGTTTTTCAATGTCCTTAAATATTCTCATATTATTTTCATCATATAAAATTTGTATTAGATATGACATAGCAATGAAAAGGCATCACTTAATTGTTTTATCATGCATGATTAAAGTTGAAAACCAAACTACAATCTAATACCAGACATATGGTGTATCTCCTAACAAACATCTTTGAGTTATGTCCTTCCACAAAGGTTGAGTTAATTGACATTTGAAGAATAAGTGAGTAATAATTTATTGTTCCTTGCATAAAACATATTTGTTTGGAATAGCCATAAATTTATTCAATTTATCAATTATAGCTAACCTGTTCTTGATTGCTCTCCACATTGTGATCAAAGCTCTAGGCATCTTATACTTGCACCAGAAAAGTTTATGCCTTGCTACACATTTCTTCGCTCTTAAAACAACATTCTATAGGTTAAATTATTGAATTTTCCCTTTCTAGACAAATTCCACCAGTTGACATACGCTTTGTTTTCATTGAGCTCACTATTATTGATCTAATTATAAAGACATAAGTCTTACATGTAGCTAGAGATGGCATTTGGGCTCAAGTCTGGCCTGACCTATGGTCAATAAGCTAGGCTTAGGTTGATCAGTTCAGTTAGTCCTTGGGATATGCTCAAGTTCGAACTATCTATGTCCAACCTGAGGCACAACACCTATAACAGAAATGACATCATTTTTACAGAAAAGGATGACATTTCAATTAAAAACAAGTTAGGTCGAGCTAAGTTATATTCAGGCTCGGGTTCAATTGCCTCAGGTCTGACCAGGACCAATTCGGTCCTAGACAGGCCCAGGCTCAATTCGATCCAATGTCATCCTATATGTAACATTATCAATAAAAGTAAAAAAAATATTTGTTATTACCTAAGGACTCCCCCTCTATAGGACCACATAAGCTAGAGTTCACCGGCTCTAACTTAGCCTTTCTTCTGATAGACCTTTCAAGAAATGAAACTTGATGTTGTTTTTTAGCCATGCAATGATTGTAGGGGTTTAGGGAAACGATAATTTTCATACAGAAAAATGATTTGTATGTTAGTAATTGATCCCTTTCTCACTAATAAATCCTAATCTCTGCCAATAAATCTAGAGAATATTTCCCTTTAACTACTTGTAGTTCTCCAACAAACACCTTCAAGTTGTTTTTATAGGGTGCAACACAATCCACTAAGAGTAACCATCATTGATTCTTTAGACAACTTCCACTTGCTATCTCTAAAAGTGTGCCAACATCGCTTTTGTTCAAACACATTCACATATAACAAATCAAAACTTAAGTCTGGAATATGTCAACATGCCTCAATATGTACCCAATGTTATTTTGAACTTGAATTTCACCCAAGAAGATGATGCTAGAGAAGCTTTGATTGCCCATCTTCACACATCCAAAATCACCACGTCTATAGTTGATAAATTACTTCCTATTTAGAACACAATGGTAGGATGCCCGTGTATCGAAAAACCACTCAAAATTTGAGTGACTAATATAGAGACACTCACTGGTTGCATAAATCAATGACACTTCATCATCTGTGCTTGATATTGTTGCTGCAGTGTTGTTATCATCTCCATCCTCCTGGTTGTCTTGCTTCTCTTGGTCTCTCTTCCATTTATAGTAGAACTTCATTATATGACCAAGTTTAGTACATTGGTGACACATTATGCTTTACTTGTTACTTCTCAACTTAAACTTATTCTTCATCTTACTTTTTCCTTTGTTATCTACCATAAGAGCCTATACTTTTTTGAAATTGATCTCCTTCCTCCTAATCTCTTCATTGAACAGGCTCTCTTTGATCCCATCAAAAATAGCACACCATCTGGAGTGGCATTACTGATAGCCACAACCAACATTTTCTAATTATTTGAGAAACAACTTGGCAAGAAGAAAGCTTTTAATTCATTATTAAAGATGATCTTTATAGTGATCAAATTGTTGATGATGTCTTAAAAATAATTGAGATGTTTCGATATTAATTTCTCAAATTTCAACTTCAAGTTCATAAGCCTTTTAATCAAGGAGGCCTTGTTGTGAGTGGTCTTCAATTTCTTCATAAATCAATAGGATCTATCTCTTGAGATAGATGATTGAATATATTGATATCAATCCACTGTCTAATAGTTTCCAAAGTCTTCTGCTTCATCTTCTCCCACTCGTTATCTATCATCTTCTCCATTTTACACTAGGCATCATCTTTTACACTTTTTTCCACATTAATTAGATCATAGAGATCCTTGCCATATAAAAGATCTTTCATTGTAGGTCTCTCTATCGAGTAGTTGGTCAATGTCAACTTCATCATAGAGATATTGTCACTCTCCATATCTAAGGCTCTGATATCACTTATTGGGGCTCCAATCAATAATGCTTATAAAATCTTTAAGTTCACTTAACTAATAAGAAACCACTCAAACAATAAAGATGACTGAAAGATAATAAACACAATATTTTAACAGGCAAAACCCTCCAGTATAGAGGTAAAAACCTTAAGACAAACTGACAATAAAATCCACTAAAATTAAATAATAGGATACAAATGATAAAGCTTTCAAGCTCTTGACTCTAACTCAAAATTACATCACAAGATAATTACAGATAGTCTTTCTAACTAGCTCTCTCTCTTAAGTTCACTAAAAAAAACTCTTAGGATTGAGTAAACATTGTCACACACACATATATATCAATGTAACTCTAACACTAATCCTAGAAATCAAAATCTAATGAAACTGAAGTTGATGAATGCTATTTGGACTCTAAAAGTTTTCATTTGTTAAGTATTTATGTCTTATGTAACTTCTGTCTCTCAAACTTATCCTTAAACTCTAAAGGTAAGATTTTGTATACCAATCAAAACCATCCATATAACCATGTAGGGTGATTGTGTCTAACCTTTAAATCGCAAAATGATAAATGTAAATTATAGTTTGTTTTCTAAGATTTAAAGTGTGTTTTTAAGTGTTTTCTTAGGTAATAATCATGTGTTTAGTATTTAGATTTATGTTCTTAATAGTGTTTTTGTTTGTTTTGTTTGATTGTTATTGAATAAGGAAAGAATGTTATTTTAATTTTATAATTTAGGGGAAGTTTAACATATTTGATGATGAGTGGAGATAGGAAAATTGAAGAAAAGATGAAGGAGTAGGAGAATAAGATTTGGCACGATCATGCAAGAAGGAAACAAGAGCTTGGTGAAGCCTCTATCACGATTATGCATGGCATAAATGATTGTGACAAAGAGGTGGTGCAGGAATGCACGATTATGCAACCACCAGAATTCTAGGTTGTAAGATTTTTATATTTTTACGTTTTGAGTTTATTTTTGCAATAAAAACAAGTGGAGAAACCTTAAGAGGATGAAGAGTATGAAAAGGAAAAAGAAAACATTAGAAAGGCAGATGGAAACTCTGAAAAGTTGACTAAAAAAAGGAAATTCCAAAAGAACACATGTTGCAGAAATTTCCATCTCAAGGCAAAAGAAGAGAAAACTTTCAAACTTTAAACCTCTACTCTTTTCTTTTCTTTGCTTGTCATTGAATGTTACCTTTGAATCAAATGGGATATATTTTTGGATATGGATTGATAAACTTTCTTCAGGGATTACTGTTTAATTATTTATTGAACTTTTACATTCTTGATTTGATTTTCAATATACTTTATGATGTTTATTGTTTTATATTCAATTTGAATCAAGAGAATAGGTTAAATTATTTGTTACACAATAAGATCTAATACCAAAATAGACCTATAAACATCAAACTAATAGGCAATTGAATCTTATGGGTCATTTGGAAACTACCTCTCTTTTAGTTAGTGGTAAGGTTACGTACACTGAACCTTCCTAAACCATGCATTTAGTGGGATTTGTTACTGGGATGTTGTTGATGTTATTGTTGTTGTTGTTATTGTTGTTGTAATAAGAAACTGAAGAGAGATATTAATTGTATATTAGTTACCCATATGATTGCTTCAAATCCAATAGGATAGTTAGGAAGAGTTTTGAAAGATCAAGAGATCACAACTTAATTTCTATCTATTTAATTAGGTTACTTGGTTAGATCTTAAGAAAGGATAATCATAAGTATTGGATATCTTTGGTTAAGTAGGATTAAATTAAAAAGATGAATTGAAAACAAATAAGGATAGAAGTAATTCCTAATTTTTCATCATTGATTAACCAATTGTTTCACTACTGCTTATTTCATCATTCAGTTATCAATTCTTTTACTTTTAGTTTAATTCTTAGTTATTTCATCATAATATTTACCTTAAATAAGGTGTATAAAAATTGTTAGTAACTAATACAATCCTCGTGGGAATGATACTTTTTACACTATAAGATACAATTTATATACTTGTAATAAAAAAGATTTTAAAATAAACTTCAACAATTTTTTATTATCATTGGTTGGGATTGATAAGCTGGCATCTAGTTTAGTTTGAGTTACCTTGATTTAAGAATTTTTAACACTTTTCTTATATGATTGTAGGTGCATAAACACAAGAGAAACTAGGAGTTCAAGCAAACATTTAAATGCATAAGTTTTTGACATCATCAAGCAAGAGAGCAAGATTCAAAAAGCAAGATGCCAAGATGTAATAGAGACATCAATGGAAGAAGAAAGAAACCAAGGAGGACAGTAAAGATCGTGGACTTTATAAGGTCAGGGTTTAATGTTAATTAATAAAAGATTATAAGACCATCAGTGTAAGATAATACTTTTGATGTTACAACCATCTCTGTTGAATATGCTGCAAACTAATGTCTAATTTTATGGATAGGGAAATGTGGTTCATAATGCTCATTTGGTTAATTTATTGGAGATAGGTATAATGGGTTATTATAGGATACAACCAAGATGAGGTTATTTTTATTCCCGCTTAAAGATCGAACCAAGGCATGACTGAATATCTCTCTACCTAGAAAACGTGATGACATAGGAGTGGTTGGTACAAGCCTTTTTAGCGAAGTAATTTCTCTAAACAAAGAATACAATTATCATAAATGAGATAAAAAAAAATTTGTAGTAAACTGAAGGGTAATTATTGTACAAAGCATGGAAAAGAATCAAAGGAACTGCCCATACCTCAACTTACTTACAAAATTCCTTTTGAAAACATTCTACAATAGAGTAAATCCACCCACTCAAGGTACCATTGATGCAATAGTCATAGATTCGCTAATGTGGAAGATAGTTGATACTGCATATAATTTGTTGGAAGATATGGTAAACGACAGTTGTCTATAGACATTGGAGAGGAGTAAACAACAACCAACTTTTAAAAATCATGAAAGAGTGCTTGTTGTGGATTCGGTGACAATGCTACAGACTGAAGTAGCAAACTTAACCAAATAATTAAATACCTTGAAAGCTATTTTTTCCAGCCCACTTAAGGCTATACATCACAGATATGAATTATGCGATCAAGAAGGCATGTCACAGCTAATTGCTTTTCTAATGGACAACAATAATATGGAGCAACTCAACAATATGGGATCAAAACTTGTTTAGGGAGGTAACAATCCCTATTATAAGTATAATACTTATAATCTTAGGTTGAAGAACCACCTAAAATTTTCTTGGTCTAACAATGTAAGGAATCAAATGAGATCTCAAAACTCACTAAAATTTCAGCAAGATAAGCTCAATTTGTTGGAATCAAAATGGATAAATTAATGTATATTTTGAATTTCAAATTCACGAGCCAAGATGAGAGTCAAAAGAGGATGGAAGATAAGTTCGATCAAATTACAAGAATTATACATCTTTCATCCACAATTTGGAGGTTCAAATGGGCTAATTAGCTAATGCATTGTCTACAAGGAATGAGAAGAGTCTCCTGAGGAATACAAATTCCAATCCAAGGGAGCAATTGAAGGCCATTACACTTAGATGTGGTAAGGAGTTAGAAGAAGCAATCAAGAAGAACGTCGACCCTTATAAGATGTAAACCAAAAGGAGGTGGACGAAGAGGAAGAGAAGTAAAAGGAAGTTACATATGTCCCTCCCCCTCTATATGCACCAAAGTTCCATTTTCCACAAAGACTAAAGAAGAATCAAATGATCATGCAATTTGCAAAGTTCATAGAGAAGTTAAACAAATTAGAAATCAACTTGTCTTTTTATGGAAGCTTTGGAGAATATGCCCAAGTACTCAAAACTGCTCAAGGATATACTATCAAAAAAGCGAACTTGAGAGGACAATCAAATGGTCTCTTTGACAAAAATTTGTAGCTCTATAATTACAAGCCATACACCTATAAAATTGAAGGATCCAAGAATTTTTACTATATCATGTGTATTTGGTAATTTAGAATCTGCTAAATGTTTATTGACTTAGGTTCAAGTATTAATCTCATGCCTTTGTCGATTTTTAGATAATTAGGGCTAAGAGATATAAAGTTGACTTACATGCTCATCCAGTTAGAGAATCAATCTATAAAGAAATCATTTTTTATGGTGGAAGACAAGAAAATCAAGGGGCTAAGTTCACTATTTCGGTGGATTTCATAGTGCTAGATTTTAAAGAGGATTAGAATTGTCCACTAATTATTGGTAAACCATTTATGAATATGGGAAGAGCATTGATAGATGTGCATAAAAGAAACGAAATCTTCATATTAATGAACAATTTAAGCTCAACATGAATCAATTCTTGAAAAATCCAAAGGAGGTGACTCTTACATAAAGAATGGTATAGTGGATGTGTGTATAAAAGAGAAAAAGGAGAGCCATAGAAAAGAAGCTAATATGGAGGAGGTAGAAGATGAAGAAGAATTATAGAAGGAGGATTTACGTGATAAATTAAGGTAAGAGATCATAGTGAGAATTGAAGCATCCATACCACCCCTTATTAAGAAACCACCCACTCTCGAGTTGAAGCCCTTGCCCATACATCACAGGTATACCTTTCTAGGTAACGGTCGCAATGTACCCATCATAATTTCAAACCAACTAGATGGGGAATAAGAGAAGAGAGTGGTAGAGACCATTAGAAAGAGGATGAGAGCTATGGCATGGCAAATATCTAATATAAAAGGTATAATTCCTAATATGGTGATGCATACGATTCAACTTGATGGAGGTTATAATGCAGTGAGGGAAACAAAATGACGATTAAACCTTTATATGAAAGAAATGGTCAGAAGTAGTGCTAAATGTGGGTATTATTTACCCTATTTTGTATAGTGAATAGGTTAGTCTAATACAATATATTCCTAAAGAAGGAAGCATAAAAGTGATGGAAAGTGAAAAAGATGAGATGATTTTTAATTGCACAATCACAAGTTGGAAAGTTTGCATTGGTTATAGGAAGCTTAACATGGTGACTAAAAAGGATCATTTTCCTCTACCATTTGTGGATCAAATGATTGAAATGATGGTTAGACACTTATTCTATTGCCTCTTTGATGGATATTCAAGATACAATCAAATTTTATCTAATTAGAAGACTAAGAGAAGACCACTTTCACATGTCTTTATGGAACATTTACTTATAGAGGGATATTGTTTAGGCTTTGTAATGAACTAAGAACTTTTTAACGGTGCATGATGTTTATCTTTGCAGATATGATTAAGGACATTATGGAAATCTTTAAGGATTATTCTTTTTTCTTTGGAGACTCTTTTAATCATCTCTTGAAAAATTTGGATTGAGTTCTTCAATGATGTGAGCAATCACATTTGGTTCCAAACTAAGAGAAATGTCATTTTATGGCATATGAGGGTGTAGTTTTGGGATATAAGATATTATGCCAAGATATAGAAGTGGACAGAGCCAAAATGGAGGTCATTAAGAATCTTCCACCACTGAACAAGGTCAAGGGAATATATGCATTTTTAGGATACATATGATTTTATCATTAATTATCAGGGATTTCCCTCTTATTGCTAGACCTCTAACTAATTTATTGGATTTAATATTAATAAAAATTGTTTACTTGCTTTCAATAGGTTAAAGGAGGCACTCATTATAACACCCATATTGACATTGGTGGAATGGTCTTTACCATTCGAAGTTATATGTGATGCTAGTGATCAAGTAGTAAGAATTGCTAGGGTTATGGAAGGACAAAAGATTGCATGTTATCTACTATACAAGCAAGACCTTATCAGGAGCCCACCTAAATTACACCACTATTAAGGAGTTGCTAACAGTTGTATTTGCATGCTACAAGTTTTAATATAACCTTTTGTGGTTTCAAGTGATCATCTATACAGACCGTGCAACATGGATATATATCTTTGCCAAGAAAGATAAAAAATCGAGACTTATCCGATGGGTGGTGCTTCCTCAAGAATTTGAAATTGAAATTAAAGACAAGAAGGGGAGTGAAAAACTTGGTGGTTGATCACCTATCACGTCTTGAAGGAATGGAGGTGCAATAGGATGGAGAAATCACCTAATGAATCAATGACAATGAACCGCGTATTAGTTCCATTGAATACTGATATAGTAAATTATGTTTTAGGTGGTATCCTTTCCCTTGATTTTTCTTATCCACAAATAAATAAGTTCTTGTATGAGTGCACTTAGTATTTGTGGGATGAAGCAATATTCTACATCTTAAAAGAAAGGAGGTGCAATAGGATGAAGAAATCAATGAACTATTCCCCAATGAATCCTCGATGATGATAAACCGCCAATTGGTTCCATGATATACTGATATAGTAAATTGTGTTATAGGTTGTATCCTTCCTCTTGATTTGTCTTACCAAAAAAGAAATAGGTTCTTGTATGAGTGCACTTAGTATTTGTGGGATAAACCAATATGGTATAAGATTTATGCTACATCTTTAAGGAGTAGAGGTGCAATAGGAAGAAGAAATCAATAAGTTATTCCCCGATGAATCCTTGATGATGATAAACTACCAATTGGTTCCATGATATATTGATAAAGTAAATTATGTTGTAGGTGGTACCTTCCTCTGTATTTGTCTTATTAACAAATAAATAGGTTCTTTTATGAATGCACTTATTAGTTATGATATGAACCAATATTGTATAAGATTTGTGGTGATAGGTTAATTATGAGATGTGCTCCAAAGGAGGACATGTTAGAAATGCTAAAACATTGTCGTAATTCGACTTATACAGGGCATTATGGAACAAACAAGTACGATAACTTTATTACTAAAATGTGGATTTTATTGGCTGAAATTATTCAAGGATGCTCATATGTATGTGATGCAATGTGATAGATGTCAAAGAGTGCAAAACATTTTGAAGAGGACGAGATGGCCCTTTCTAACATCTTGAAGTGGAAGTATCTAATGCATGGGAATTGAATTTTATGGGACCTTTCTCATCCTCTATAGGGAACACATATGTATTGGTAAGGGTAGATTATGTCTCAAGATATGCAGAAGAAATGGAAACTCTAAATAAGGATGGAAAAGTGGTATAATAACCAGATCAACCTTTGATGAACGGATGATGATGGTATTGAATTGTTAAATCTTATACATGTGATGTATTGGATGGAGAAGTAATTCATAAAAGGATGATATTTATATTTCATTAAGTTACTAGTGACTTTATGTGTTATAGTAATATGTATTAAAATAAAATGTTGATTTAAAAGCTTTTGAAAAGTTCAAACTGTTTAAATCTAAGTAGAAGTTAAGTATTGAGAATGCTTAAGCACTTTGATAAGATCAGTGATGAGTTTTAAATTTTCAATTATCTATAGTGAATGAGATTCTTTAGCAAATACCTTCACAACTAAATTCATAAAAGTATGGATTTATATAAGGAGGAAAATATAATATGATATGATATATGATACAATATCATTTCTTCTATAGCAATGCTTAGTACAAAGGCTTACCTTCTATAGTTCCAATTAAATCAATTAGTAAGATTTCATATTAGATATCAAAAGCTAAGTCTTTGAAAGAGTCAAAGTTAATGATTTAGGAATGTGATGCTTAGTTGAAGCATATATTATCCATTAAGTTTAGAACTAAAATAGATAATAAAAGGTTATTAGATATCCAAAAGGTTAGATATAATCTTATGGATCCATTAAACAAATTTTGTCATTCAATATTTATACTTATAGGATAATAGTTCTTAGGATAAGGAGTGAGAGTAAGCTAAAATTTGAAAAGTTCAAATCTCATGAGAGTACATCTAATTAGAACTAGTGCCTTTGTTTATAAATTTGATGTATAGTTGAAAGGTTACAAGACACTGAAAGATTCACTTTCTTAATGAATTCAAAAAGTTTGATTTGTAGATGATTATGAATTTATAATGTATACAAAAAGATCAATGGAAGTATAGTTTTCTTCTTCAGTAGGAGTATATGGAGACATATTTATCACAGAGAACAACATTTCTAACTTTCAATTGTTAAAAATATAATTGTCCAAGAATCACTCTTATTGGATATGAAAAGTTCAACTTAATTTTGGGACTTGGATCCATAGAGATAGATTGGAAGTTGTTCACCTATTCTAAGTCCAAGTACACAGATAATGTACAAAAGATGCTTAGTATTTAAGATATCAATTACTTGCAAAGTAATAAAGATATCAATTATTCTATGTATGAGTTGATATTTGAGTTAAAAAAGATAAGGATATTTACTTTAGAAGTAAATCCTGATTAAGGCCTATTTACTTAGAACAATATCACTTAATAATGGAAATGTTCCAATGTAGCAATGGTTGCTAATTAAGCCATAACACATTTTTCATTTAGTGGAAATGATTAATTGGATCAATAAGTTCTTTAGTGAACTTGATTTAGTTCTTTGCATTGTTCAAGATAGTAATGTACTATGGAACATTAGAGTCATTGGGCATATAAAAAGAGTTGAAGTCTTGTCAAAGATCTAAATATGTATTTTGGCAAAATTTCTTAATTATAATGGTAATTAAGATGGAAGTTGTAATATTTAAGCAAATGTTCACTATAGAAAATCTGGTAGAATTCTTGCATTAAGCCACTATCCTAGCAGTAGCATGATCGTCATACGATGATATGGTATATGATACTTAAACGATTGGCTTAGTGCAAGTGGGAGATCGTTAGTTTATGCCCTACAGCCAATCGGTTGATTATAGTTCAGTGACAAAATAACTTAAAGCATTCTTTATCTTGTAGATATTTAGATGTATGTGATAAAGTCTATAGAATAATTATACATTGCAAATGAAATTATAATGAGATTCATATTGCATTTATGTGTTATCCCTAAATCGTTCCTCATCATTGTTCTATTAAGACTGGACATTAATAGAATACAAAAAGACTAGCACACGTTATATTTTTCCTTATAAAAGAAATAGTTGACCTCATAAATTAAAGTATGTAAATACTTAAACAAACATGTAGATGCTTGTTAGAGAACAAGTTTATTGAATTGACCCAACATGAGAAATCCATTTAGAATATAACTTGTATGTCTATGAAAATTTTCATAGTAATGATTGTATAAGTGATCATTTGACTTGAGGTCTCAAAAGTTATTTTGTATAAGAATTGTTATGCTTTGATACTACTTATGACATATTCTAATCAGAAGTTATTCAATCGGTAGTCATTGGATGTAGCATGAACTATATGAAAATAGTTGAGCAAGATAGGATTCATCTTTTTAAAGTAATTAGGGAGGATGTTCCGTTGTTTTCGATTATTATTGATTTGAGAAATTCTTGGCCAAGATAGAATGATGCTTTGTACATAGTTTATAAATGTCATTAATTGAATCAATGGCTAATGTAAGAGAACTAATATGATTGGACTCAAAAAGAGTAGATATTAATTATATGCTCTATCTGATCGAAACATTGTATGATGAAATGATTAAATTATATGAAAAAATCATGCACAAAAAGGTTAGTCAAAATTACTTTGACATTCCTAAATATTTGAGTAGTCATGATGTATTGCTAGACATTAATTTTGATCTATGATTATAAATTTTTTAATTAGAGAATTGAAGATAAATTAAAAAAACCTTAATTTATCTAATTCTAATTAAGAATTAGAATTATAACTTATAATCATTGCCAACATATTTATGAACCTAATGAGTCATACATAAAGAATGGATTGAAGAGAACAAATATATTTTTAATTAAGTTAGAATTTATTATAAGGTTTAAGAAACTTTTTAATTAAATATGAAATATTTAATAAATATGGATCAATATAAGATATTGGATCTTATTTGGGCATAATTGATATTTAATTAGAATTATTTGTAATTTTATTAAAATTAAATTAAAATTAAAATTTAATTTCAATGAAATTACCAAAAATGTCCAAAACTTATTATAAATAAATTTAAGCTCTAATGAAGCTAACACTTCTTACTTAACCTTCTCTGTAAAAGTTACATAGTTCTTTCAATCTATTAAGTGGATATTGTTAGAGATCGAACACTTATATGGCTATAGTGATTGAGATAGATCAGTTTCAAAAACGGTTTGAAAAATATGACAAGAATATGATCAAGTTTTAAAATAAGGTACGAATTAAGATTCCTACTTTATTATGTTTTAATTGTTAATCATTTTATAGAATTAAAGTGATCTTGGTTTTCTGAAAATCAAAATACGATAAAATTTTGTAATTCTTCTACTACAGTTAGAATTATATCCTGTCCCGATTTTCCGACACTTCTGTCGGCATTAAATTTTGAAATCTTCTTATTGTCTAGGCAAAGCTGCATTCTTTTAAGCTTTTATGGATGTTGCAACATGAACATATGTTTTGTTCACGATGTAACTGTAATCTCCATTCTCATGGCACTACTCTTGTTGACCAATCTACCAACTGGTCCTTAGTAAGGAACATCAGCTAATACGCCCGAGTAACAGAGAACCGAAGAATTGAAGAACATGGTCCCAGCTGATATGGAAGGAAGCATGCATTATATTTGTTAAATATCTAATATGAGAAGAAGCTAAGTTTAACAGAGATCTGACAACTTCAAGAAATGTAAACATTGTTAGTAAAAACTTAAAACATGCTTCCAGTTGTAGTACTGTCATTATCTATCATTGCTTCCTTCGTAACTTTCTCGCTTAATAGTTCTCTCGTTTGTCCGTTTTAGATTTTTGACAGCCCATCTCAACCTTTCCCCAAAACTCGATTTGTAGTTGCACCCATTGATTTAAACCAAATCAAAAAATGCATGAGGATAAAATTTTGGAAGATGTTCCTTCTACTGTTTTTCTTTACATTTTTATGTTAAAAAGATTGTTCCCCAATGGAGCTAGGTCTTGGAAAGATACAGTATTAGAGGAGCCGGTTACATCCGGTGTGTCGGGAAACAATTCAATCCATATCCGATAGTTCGTACCAGTCGTACACAATATTTTTTAACAGAACACAGTGTTTACTGGGGTTGTTTTATGGTGAAGAAGAGGTGCAGAATCTGATGTTTAGATTGGAGATAATGAAACTCCAATAAAGAAGATCACACTCCCAAATGAAAAATACCAACCTGCAAATTGCCATGCTAAATGCACTGTTTAAGAAGGCGGGAAAAGAAGAAAACAAACATCAAGGATAGTCCAAATGCTGGACAAGTCACGGAGGTCCATTAAAGATCAGCAGTTGCAGAAGGGAAAAAAAGGAACGGAGTGAAGGCTTCTCAACAGAGAGCTCCCATTAATCAAATCTCAAAAGTTCTTTCCTTTTGTACAAAGAAAAACTTCTCTTCTTTCTCCAATCAATAGTAAATATACAAGGAAATTCTTCAAAGTACAAAGATTTTGCAGCTATAACACAGATGAGAGACAGCTGGTTGGTCGTCTCCATTAGATTTGGCAAAATACAGTAAAACAGTTCAAAGGAACCAAAATAGAGGGAAACAAACAAGATCAGTTAGAGAAAACTGGTTGAGGCTGTTAACATATAGTCATAAGATCGCATCTAGCTAGCCAAGTGACTTGGACAGCTGTTGAACATACTATGCCACATGAATGCTTTAGAAAGCACCATCTCAAGCTCTTGGTGTGTCCAGTTCTGAGTTGGAAGGTGTTGAAGGAACATAACCATCTCTTGGAAGTCAAGCTTCTGGAGCTTATCCGACCACTACGATAATTGTAACAGCAAAGTTAAGAAACTAGGTGCAAAAGATCATTATGACAGTGAAATTTAAACCTTCTTACTAGACATGAAAACATAATCTTAAACCATTAGAAGATTGACGGCACGACAACAATTTAAACACAAGTTCTCAACCAGCAAACTGCCCAGTTTCTAGTGCTTAAATAGCATTTTTGATGCATTTCAAACCGCTCTTAGTAATGTGAAATGGTGAAACATTGCAAATATGCTATGTTAGTAAAAGCAATTCAAAATGCCAATAAGTCAACCACAGTATGCTGTTTGCAGCTTTCTTTTTAACTGAAAAGTACTCTGAGATGTTAAAGAATAATAAATCACCTGAGTAATTAATTTATAACAAGTTTTGATATGGACTCAAGTACTTGTGTTGGTCCAAAAAAAGTCCCTATGTCACTCACCGTCAAGAGAAAACTTGCAAATATGTACACAAGGAAATCCGGCAATGCGTCTCCTTCAGCAAGGTATGTGTCCCAGAGGCGAGTAACAAGATGAAAAGGTATCTGATGAAACACAGAAATGTCACCAGCCAAAGAATAATACCCTAAAACCAGTTTGGATAATTCCCTCGTTTAGACTTGAAAGTAACATCAATATCATAGTGTAGTCCAATTTTGTCAATTGTATAAACTTCAAACGCAGACATAACATTATTGCACAAATTAGTGATACAAAGAAATCAAACCTCGCGTATTAAAAGACAGTTGAACCAACGGAAAGCAAATTGAAGAAATTCAAGCCCTTGCTCTTCCATGTGCCTCGAAACAGGCTCTGTTGACATCCACAACAACATACCACTCAATAGGTATGCACAATTGAGTGGGAAAAGTGTGAAGTTTTAACTAATTTCTGTTATACAGTTAGCATCAGAAGTAGGTAAGGCAAGATATTTCATCTAGGAATTAACAAAAAATGAAAGCTAATTTTTGTACAACTAAAAAGATTTGCTTCTGCAATCTGATACACAGCGAAGAAAGCAAAATATGCTCCAGATCTTAGGCCTCAAGATAAAAAGTACAAAATGTATTTACCGTCAATTCGCCTCACCAATTCCTTTAACTTAAATACCAATCTCTGTATCCCTGGCTGAGCAAAGGTATAGTGGTCTTGCATGCCATCGAGTAACTTTGACAGGCACCAATAGCAGTCCGCCTCTATGTTGGAGATTTTATCAGGTGATAGGTCAGAAATGGACCAGTTATCTATGTCTCCTTCCAAGTATTCAGACAAGAAAACAACTAAAAATGGTGTAGCAAGATCATTTATTCCCTGAACATATCCACTTGCTGGATGACGAATAGCCCTGTTAAGGAATCAAGAAACATTAGCACTGAAAAAAATAAAACAGGTTACCACTAACATAATAAAACAAATATCCAGACATTCAAAAACTGAAGCATAAACACATTTTTTCTGTCGTTAAATCAGAATATAAGTGCTAAGAATCATATCCAAGAACCGCATCATAGTGCATTGATGCAAATTAAATGACTGTATCTTATAGCAACCAACAAAACTGGGATACAAATTCTTATGAAGTCTAAGGCCAAACAGAGAACTTCAAATTATTGCACAAAATAAGAGAACCTAATCAAATATCCCTAACCAAAACACATCTACACAAGTAAATGCACAGTTCCCTTCATAATTAATATATAGCAAGTTCATACTGACAAGACAATTTATCACAAAGCATGTCCCATAATTTAAGGAGAAATTACATTATGATCAAAAGCAACAATTGGAACGGAAGATCTTCAGAAATCATTGGAACAAATCCAGATGACTATGTATAAAGTCTTCAATTGAGTAAACAATAACAACTCCAATCAAGCAAGGAGTAAACTTTGAATGTTTTGACCACGATATCTAACCATGTATAGAGAATACGTTCCAGAGATTTCTGAACTTGTGGTTGCTGAAAGAAAGTGACGTCGGGTACAGTTCTTGGACAGTCAACAGAAATCTAAAAGGTAAAGGAAAAAAAAAGGATAAAAAAGGCATACAGGAAATCACAAGTGATTTTCTAAAATTCAATCATCAATGCAAGTACCTGCCGAAGCATATTTATTTCATCATCTGAACGTTCAGTATCTGGGATGTCATAAAACTGAGCAACTGAGTCAAGATACTCGAGCCGTTTCCTCTTAAGAACTCCCTCCCTTCTATCTGAATTAGGTGGTGCATATCCCTGTTGTCAGTTAATTATTTTTTAATTTTAAATAAGCTATAATAAAAGCCTAGGTTGCCCAATGACAAGATGCTGCTATTTGTTCAGTGTACAAGTTAAAAGAATGATCATAACTTGAAATTAACAGCCAATCAAGCAAACTAAGCACAATGTATAAATGAGATACACATGGCCTGTAAAGGTCCAATATAAAATGATGAATAAAACTAAAGATACCAAGCATGGTTGTTTCAGAATATGCAAATCATGAAGATTTTGAGATTTCGCAATCCGATTAGGTGTCGACTCAGATTCATTGTTACAACATCAATTGAGATGACTAAGGCTCAAATCCAAGATCATATTTACTCCATTTCTCAGTGATACCAATATCATAGAGTCACATCTGTAAAGTCAATCTCAGTGTAGAAACTCTATGAATCCATAACTCTGTTCAAATTTTGTCATAATTTAATCTTCCAGGTACATTCTAGGTACTGATGACTAAGCTGAAACAGAATAAAACAACTCCTAGAGAAACAACCCGTATTTGTTCTTACATATGGGTCCACAGGACAGGCAAGTGCCCATGGGACCAGGTTCCCCATTGTCTATACTTATCATGAAACATATCCCATGATATAAATTAACCAGCAATATAAATATCCAACTTCCTTATCAGCAAAGAGTAACAATGAAAAACTTCCAGTGGTGGATGCCACACATTATACAAGAAGCAGTGAAAATGAGCAGCAGTTATGTTATACTAGCATCATAATGAAAAGAAAATCAGACCAAATACAATAATTCATTAAGCAACATAAAAATCGGATAAATATGAATGGGGAATGTTGTTGAATGCACAGACGCACCAAGAGAAGCCTCCACACAGTTGGACGCATATATGGTGGTACGCCACTCCAAGCTAATTCACGCAACCTCTCTGGATATGAATTTAAGAAATTAAAAATTGAAAAAGAAGGAATACTTTCATCCATAAAAGAATAGATGACATTGCTCAGCATATGAAGTTAGTATATATATATGTGAAACTAGAAGATACAGATTAACTCCCATTAATGGTGTTACCACAAGCAAATTTTCTTTGCAAACATATTCAGTTGTCTACCTGAATTGCATGTTAAGAGCCACCATTAATTGAGATAAAAATACTAATTTAATTAAAAAAAACAAAAAGGACCGTGCAAAAAGTATGCAGCACCAACTGTTTCATTGGTTTGACACAAATTAAAGAAAGAAATAGGATGCATCAAATTGTGTGAAATATCAAATTAGATTACAGAAGCACCATGTCTTCATGTTCATATACACATCCAGTTTGCCCTCACAAAGCTCATTACCAATAGCTTGTTTCTGTAAGAACTACTACCTAACATGTGCTACTGACAAAATTCTCATTTGTTCAATGCTGTATACTGGGTGTTCCATATCTTCAATGAAATAGAAGAAACAAACAAGTTTTCAGTTTTTAGCACTTCGATTTCACTAGGTACTGACAGGAAAAAGAGTGGAAAAAAAAAAAAGCTTCTGAAAGATATAGAAAAGCTGCACACAGCAACATACCTAAAATGATCATTGAGGCAGATAGCTCCTTATTGAACTTCATAACTCGTGCTGAATCTGTAGATCTGGCTCCCATGGCGGACTTCTGTACTTCGTTTGACATAGTCTCAATATTGGAATTTGTACTTTTTAACTTGACGACACTTGGACTACTATTTGGATTACTAATGCTATCAGCTTCAGCCTGCAATACGGATAAGATTTTTCTCATAGAAATCTAAACAGCTAAAGATTGACGGAATAAATCCTAAACATGAAGCAATAATCCACAACTTGAAAATTCAATATACCACTCTCGCCTTGTCCATACGATCACTAGTTCCAGCATCATTTCCAGAAAAGCTCCTCCCAAAACTTGGAGAACGGTCTTGTGGACTTAGCTCCTCTGGAGGATCCGACCTCCTGGTCAGTAATACTTTACCAGGAATACTGCGCCCTTTGAGCAACCTTCATCGAATAGATAAAAAGGAAATAAGCTAAGCGACTTTGCCAATAGATTTATCAAATTCACCAAAGCTAGTGAAATATCATATCAAACTCATCAACCCCACCATCAAATCTGAGCATCGAGTTCTCAAATTAAGAAATCACAAGCAAATGGGATCTCAAATCTAAGCATAAACTAACAAGAGTAAAACGGAAACAACAAAAGAGCTCGTTCTTGGAATGATGGAACCCGATGAGAATTTTTCCGTACACTAAAATATAGGAATTTCAATAAAAGGTTGAAAGATCTGAGACATTTCGCCAAATGGGCATCTCAAACCATGGTCAAAACCAACAATTTGCAAGAGTGAGTATGCAAAACAATTCCTTGTACATACCCTTGTACGTTTTTGAGTGTTTGATTGAATCTCGAATCCAAACTTGAATTGCTGTTGCTTGTGTCGTCGTTGTTCTTCATGACTGATCTTGCTTGTTGTGGCCTCCGTAAAATGAAAAAGAAGAGCCTTTTATTATAACTATTTGCTCCTCTCTTATTTCTGAAAAACTATAAGGATCTCAATCAAATGGAGTATGCACTTCATTTTGTGATATTGTTTTCATTTTTATTCTTATTTTTTATTAAGTTTTAAAAATAAGAATGAAAATTATAAAAATTTAAAGTTTAAAAAGGTCATTTCATAAAATTAGCTAAATATAAAATAAAATTAAATAATTTATTTTTACTGACTGAAAATTTTAATGTTTAATTAAAAAAATTGTGCAATAAAAATAAATAATTTTTTTAATTTATAAAATCTTATTAATTTACAATAATTGATTTGTCCATTTTTTTATTGGCTTTAATATGAGTTATTAAAATAAATCGAACTGTAAAATTTAAAACCTAACTGAAAAATTAAACAGTTCAAAATTTTTACGAGTAAACTGATCAAATTGATTAAAATTCATTGCCATATATCCATATCTTTGCATAGAAGAAAATGTGAGGTTTTTTTCACCTTAATTTTTTTTATATGACAATTGTTAATTTCTTTTTTCCCTACTTTTACCTTTTTCAATAATATCATATTAGAGCTGCTATAAGATTAGATTTTGGTACAGTATTATGTTGGTACCAGTTAACATTAGGTATCATCGTGGATAATTTTTTAAGTTTATAAAATAATTCATAATTTTTTAAAAATTGAAAAATAATCCTTTAATATTGTACTATATAATTTAAACCAAACTTCTCAAAAATCATAATAATAGAAATTAAAATAATAACAATTTATTTATTTTTCTTAATATTATTTTCACATATTCCTCGCATATATAATAACTTCAATTAATATGAAAAAGATTATTTTAACATTATAGAAATATAAAATTAAGAACAATACAAAGTATTTAAAATATTAAAATTTTATTATATAATAAATAATAATTACATCAAAATATCAAATAAAAATAATTATTATTATCAATAATAAAATATAATTTTATCTTAATATTTAATTTTCAATAATAAAAATATAAATCTTAATATGTAATTGTTATTAATAATAAAATATAGTTATATTTGGATTAACAATTTAAAAGATAAAAACATCTTAAGCCTCTTAATTTTCATTTAAAAATATTTTAAGTATTTTTTGTAGAAAAATATAAATATTATTTAATATATAAATTTAAATATTATATTATTAATAATAATAAAAAAAGATGATAACGGTGAAGAAGAGAGAGAGAGAGTGTGAGGGAAAAAAAAAAGCGGAAGAAGAAAGCAGAAAGTCGTGTGGGATTAGGTGGTTATTTTTCATTTTTTTTGCATAAATGTTTTTAGTTTTTTCAATTTTAGGTATCAGTCCATATGTAGCTAACATTCTAAATACCGACGGTTTTAATCGGTACCTGGTGAAACAGGTCGGTATTTAGTCTCAGTATCGAAAATCCCATTTTTTGCTATTTTCTAGCCGATATGGTATGTAGTATGTACTATTTGATACTAACCAGTACGATACGAGATTCATTAAATTGTTTTTAATACCTCACAAGAAATTAGCCTATGCTACTCAACAATTCAAATTCAATTAAAGTAAAATTTTAACTGTATTTTTAATTTTTTAAAAATAAATAGACTTTCAATATTTTTTAAATTTAAAGTGAACTCAATTTGTGTAGACTGCAGCTAATTTTCTTATGACAAATTAACTAAAATATCAAATTCAAGCAACTTTATAAATAGCCTCCAAAAGTACATTATTTGAAATTTATGTTTCGAGAAAGTTCATAAAATATTTTGATCAATTCAAAACTAGTCAAGGCATGTCTGACCTTAATAATAGGTTCATGTTAAGACAATGTTTAATGATAGATTTAAAATATTTAAAATTTAAACTTGCATGAATCTATATAGATAAATGCACTTTAAATTGAATCCAATACTTTATAATTCAATACAAATTTATAAAAATGGTAAATGTAAATCATGAATTAATTTAATTACAAAAGAAGTTCTGCACACAAATTTATTTAGATATATGTCTACGTATTACTAAGTTTTCGTAGATATATAATTGTAAATGAGAATCTTTCATGGATCTTGTATATCAGCGAGATTCTCATAAATGTTTTTTTTTTGAATACAAGGGAAAAATACAAGAAAAGCTATGTGAGAGATCGGCGATACATGACGCCGTGAGAATCACAAGACATAGTGCCGAGGATAAGCGACGGAGCGTCCTGGAGTGTGTGGACCCCTGGGCTGGAGTAAGCAGCTAGAGCTGCAAGGCTGTCCGCACTCTGATTGCCTTCCCTATAAACGTGCTTGAACTGCAAATCCCACTCGCGACGCAGCAACTCCCGTATACCTGCCACCAAAACAGAAGAGTCAGTCGAAGGTAAGCTGGAAGAGGAGAGAATATTGATAACCTCCAGGGAATCCACTTCAAGGATAACTCGACGGAAGCCTCTAGTCCATGCCAAATTGAGACCCGAGAAAACGCCCCAGAGTTCCGCCTCGAGAGGAGAGCACCGGCCGATATGATGAAGAAAACCCCCGCACCACTGGCCCCGACAATCCCTGAGCAGCCCACCGGCAGTAGCAATGGTGGCACCATACTTAACAGCGCCATCCGTATTGAGCTTGACCTAGCCTTCCGGAGGCTTAGTCCAGCCCACCAATTGACCCATCGGTAAAACCTGAGCCCCGTGCACTCGCCCTGCTACAAAGCTGGCTCGAGCTGTCCAGTGGACATAGTTCATGACTATCTGATGGCCATCAGTGGGCCAGGTGAAACCCTCCTCAAATATAGATTTATTGCGCCATTTCCAGATGAACCAACAAGCTATCCCATAAATAGAGGACCAAGAAAACTGCTGAAAGCGGTCACTCTTACGCAAATTGCCCGTCACCCACTGGTCAAAATCCTGACGAAAGAAGTCCGAATCCCGGAGAACATGACCAAAGGTACACCAGAGGGTTTTGACGTTTCTGCAGTCCCGCAAAGCATGCAGAGTCGTCTCCTCAAGTCCACAAGAAGGACACTGACTATCAGACGTAAAATGACGGGCCACTCGCTGACGATTAGTCAGAAGCTTTTGCTTGATCAGGAGCCAAAGGAAGGCTCGGATCCGCTGTGGTCCAGCCCATTTCCAGATAGGATCCCAAGCTCTACTAGTCGCACACGGGTCAGACCCCTCGATCAAAGCGTAAGCAGACGCAATAGTAAACGTGCCGTTAGGAGTAAGACTCCACTGAAAAGTATCCTCCCTGGTGCTGTCCTGCGGAATATGGATGGCGGCAATAGCCATGCGGGCTGTAGAGGGGAGATAAGGCTGGAAGCAGTGCCAGTGCCATGAGCCAGGACCAAGCATGTAGTCAGCAACTGTGGCGGAAAGAGCCGTGTCCGGTATAGAAGAGGTGACCACGGAGGCCAAAGGGCCCCAGCCCGGAACCCAGGAGTCCAGCCAGAAGAGGATATTTCGCCCATTGCCGAGCGTCCACCGTAGTCCTTGGCGGACGAAAGGCCAAGTCGCGGCAATACCCCGCCAGGTGGAGGAAGGCCGAGAACGGTGGAGCGACATGGGAAGAGGGGAAGGGTCGAGATGGTACTTAGAACGTAAGACTTTAACCCAAAGCGAGGTGGGTTGAGAAAACAATTCCCACCCAAGTTTGGATAAGAGAGCATCATTTGTCGTGCGGAGACGTTTGATTCCGAGCCCCCCAGCTTGTTTAGGAAGGCAAACGTCCGCCCATTTGACCAGGGGAATGTGACGATGGTCACTAGTACCGCCCCAGACAAAATTGCGGACGAGACGTTCCAACTCATCGCAGAGGTGACGGGGAAGGCGGACCGTCTGCATAGTGAAAATAGGGAGAGCGGAGAGAACTGACTGGCCAAGGGTGACTCTCCCTGCCAGGGACAAAGACTGGGCCTTCCAACCCGAGAGTTTTTTACTGGCAGCATCCATGATATGCTGGTAGGTGCGTTTCGTAGTTCGGTCGTGGATGAGGGGAACTCCCAGGTACTTCCCTAAATTGGATGTACGAGTGACATGCAAAAAGTGACTGAGCCGACTGGCAACATCCGAAGGAATATTTTGGGAAAAGTAAATCCGGGTTTTGTCAGTATTGACTTTTAGACCCGAAGCCTTGCAATATGTCTCAAGGGTATGGGCAAGAATCTGAACCTGAGTATCAGACGCTTCAGTAAAAAGGACCAAATCATCCGCGAAGAACAAATGCGAAATGGGAGGACCGGTAGCTCCTAACTGGATCGGACGCCAAAGGCCATGACTCACCGCGGTAGAGATAAGATGACCTAATCGTTCCATACACAAAACGAAAAAGTACGGAGAGAGGGGGTCACCTTGGCGAAGGCCTCGGGAGGGACGAAACGGAGGAGAGTGGGTGCCTTGCCAATCGACTTGCATGGTAACCGTCGTCACACACTGCATAAGCAGACGGATAAGCGGAGCAGGGAAACCAATGTCCAATAGCGTGGTGTGGAGAAAGTCCCAACGGAGTCGGTCGTAAGCTTTCTCCAAATCCACTTTGAGAGCGAGATAGCCGGTCTTTCCCCATTTCTGACGCATCGTGTGGATGACCTCTTGAGCAATGATGATGTTGTTCGTAATATGCCGACCAGGAATGAAGCTGCATTGGGTTTCAACCCCCAAATGCGCCAGTTGAGGCTTTATGCGGTTCACCAAGACTTTGGAAAGGACCTTATAAAGAACGGTGCAAAGGCTGATAGGTCGGAAATGAGCCATCCGAGTCAGAGAAGGGATTTTTGGGATTAAGACTAAAATCGTACGGTTAAGGTCTTCGTCCCATTGCTCAGAATTGAACACCGTACGAAAATAATCCACCACAGTGGGACCCACTGTAGCCCATTGTTTTTGGAAAAAGAGCGCATTAAACCCATCTATCCCCGGGGCTTTATTAGGATTCATAGCGAAAACCGCTGAGCGGACTTCAAGCTCCTGAAGGGGAAGGCTGAGGGAGCTCACGCTCTCAACCGAGAGCCTCGGGAAGTGACCAGCAAGGGGAAAGGGAAGGGGAGTCCCAGGGTCCTGCGAAAAAAGCTGGGAATAGTAGGTGAGGGCAAGGTGACCAAGACTGACGGGGTCAGAAACAAGGATCCCATCCGCATCAAATAGAGATGCAACTTTCAACTTCCGACGCTTAGCAAGGGTCATCGTATGATAAAACTTAGTATTGCGATCACCGTGAGATATCCAATCACACCGAGCGCGCTGGTGCCAGAAGATTTCTTCTTCACACAAGACTTGAGTCAAATCGGCACTCAGCTTATCTTCCAAAACAAGCATAGCATCCATATTGTCAGGGGAGGTAGATCGGTGGATGCCCTCCAGCCGAGCGAGGAGGCGGCGCTTGCGTTGGAATATATTGCCGAAGT
>JANTPM010000001.1:21826186-21837231 GCA_025434745.1 Erythroxylum divaricatum
ACTTTTTATATGTTTTAATATTTATTTTTAATATTAGTTTTACTTATATTATAATTCATATAAAAGATTTGATTAAATATATTTTATTTATTTTTATATGGTTTAAAATTATATAATAATTAATATTGTACTTTGCATATTGTTTAATATATATTAAATAATATTTATATGCATAATTAATTTTTATTATAAAATAAAATATAATTAAAATTAAATGTGTTTTTTATTTTTATGTTACCAAACAAACTATTGTATGAAGCTCTTTAAAAAAAGTTTTTTTAAAATGACAACTAAACAATTTTAGAAAAAGTTCTACTAATAACAGTTCTACTGATATAAGGCCATCCAAACAAGTACTAAATATGTTATATAAGATTTCAGCTAATTATGTTAAGAAACTATTAAAATCCTAATTAGTATCAGGTATGTTCATATGTTTATTTCTTTTTAAGCGATATTAGTTAGATAAATTGAAATTTTAAATTAATATTAAAGTTGTTTTCATTTCTTTAATATAGAAAAGATAGAAAGTTAAAAAAAAGTTGAACTCAATTATTTATTATAATTAATTACAATAATTTTTATTATAATTATTGTCTATTTAAAAATTATTAATTATTTTTAATTAATATATAAAAAAATTATTTCATTTTATTATTTTATAATTTAAAGATGATATCGTATTAAAAATTAAATTCTAAAAAACATAAATATAAAATAAATATGAAAAGAATTATGTGATAATTCTGAAAATATATTAAAAAAAACAGAGATAAAACGACAGCGTTTGCTGGGAGTGGTCAAAACCCTACTGATTTCCTACCATCAGTCAAATTCTTCGTTCCTCCTCACAGGATATCACTTCTCTCCCTTAACGCCCTCCCGAGAAAATTCTTCTTTTGTTTGTTTCGTTAACCGGAGAAGAGAATGGCTGCGGATGGCGGCAGCCTTGAGCAGTCGCACAAGGCTCACCGGTCGCGCCAAGCTGGTCCATCTGCCAAGAAAAAGTCGAAATCCGATAAGAAAAGGAAGAAACAGCTTGCAGATACCGTAGGAGATCAGAGCAAACAAAACCCTAAGGTGTCTTTTCGTTTTTCTTGTATAAACTTTTGTTCTCGCATTGATTTTAATAGTTCAGTTTGTTTGTGTTTGTGAATGTTTTAGGGGGAAGTAACTTGCATATGTATTGTGTGTTTAATGTGTTTGGTTTAGGCATTCGCTTTTAGGTCTGCTGTGAAGGCCAAGCGTTTGCAATCAAGAGCTGTAGAGAAAGAGCAGAAACGGCTTCACGTGCCAATTATTGATCGAACCTATGGCGAACCGGCTCCTTATGTTGTAGTTGTGCACGGACCGCCTCAGGTATTATGCCAGCACCACCCTTTGTTACACCTAGGAGGTTTGGTGCTTTTGGTTACTTTATAATCATAATGGTGTTTGTTAAATGATATAATCTGTAAGTTTTGAACTTCTGGGGAGAACTTCCCTCCTTTTCTCTTTTAGTTGTAGAAAATTTGAACTTCTGAAGGCATGGGGTTTGTATTTCATTGGTGTAAATAGAATTGAAAGCTAATTTATGAGAATGAAAAATTTAAACACGATGTACGGCTTGTCCTTGAAAAATTGGAAATTTCATCTCTTTAATGTTAAGTTCTAAATTTGGTGCCAGGTAGGGAAGTCACTTCTGATAAAGTGTCTTGTAAAGCATTACACTAAGCATAACTTGCCTGAGGTTCGAGGACCAATAACTATTGTATCAGGTGTGGGTTTGCATTATTCTCACAAGGTACAAATGCAAAAGGATATTTTATCATTGTTGTGTTTTGGAGCTCATTGGATTCTGTAATTATTTCTTTAGGCAAGCAGCGAAGAGTTCAGTTTGTTGAATGCCCAAATGACATAAATGGTATGATTGATTGTGCGAAGTTTGCTGATCTAGCACTCCTTTTGATAGATGGAAGTTACGGTTTTGAAATGGTGAGGTGATTTTTGTATATGTCTGCTTCTTAGCATTCTCTTTTTCATTTCATGCAATGAATTATGTACACTTTTTCAAATGGTTTTAACTTTCTGTAGAACTAAATTATGGTTTTGTATAAATTTATAAATCTGATTTGCTGATTCATCGCCAGTTGTTAGTTGCTGATATTGTAGTAACAGGACCATGGTTGTGCTTACTTATATTTTTCTGCTGTTTGAAAGAAAAGCCATTTTCTCAAGACTTTTGAATCTTCCCTCTTTTTTGGGGTGCAAAGAAGTTGAGAGTATGGATTAGCCTCCATGATAGGATAGCAAGTACTTAATTTTATATTCTTTTATGATGCAGGAAACTTTTGAATTTCTAAACATTTTGCAAGTTCATGGATTCCCAAAGGTTATGGGGGTCCTTACTCACCTTGATAAGTTTAATGATGCTAAGAAATTGAAAAAAACAAAGCAACGTCTCAAGCACCGTTTCTGGACTGAAATATATGATGGGGCAAAGTTATTCTACTTGTCTGGCCTTATTCATGGGAAGTAAGTATACTGAACTGAATTCACATACATGTTATTGTGTGGAAATTTATATATTAGGTCATTGTAGCAATTTCGTTAATTTGGAAAATTGCCTAAATGAACAGGTATTCTAAGCGTGAAGTTCATAACCTTGCACGATTTATTTCTGTCATGAAATTTCATCCGTTGTCCTGGAGAACTTCCCATCCGTACATTTTGGTGGATCGCTTTGAAGATGTAACTCCTCCTGAAATAGTGCATCTGAACAGTAAATGTGATAGGAATGTGATATTATATGGGTATTTGCGTGGCTGTAATCTGAAGAAAGGAACAAAGGTGTGCTCTCTTAAATGTACTTTTCATTTAATTAATTTATTTTGTAACAACCATACAGTGTTTGTTCAAGCATATTTTAGGAGTTGTCTATGATTGATGTGCTTCTCATGGTTTGAATGTTAAGAGTTTTAGACTTTAGTTAAACAATTACAAAAACCTAACTTAAACATTCATCTTTATTATTTGGTTAAATTCAGAATAAAGTTTCTGGTTGGACTAGATTAAACTTGAGCCCTAGTTTTGATTTATTTTAGTTCAAAATTTACAAAATAAGCTTTTCAGATGTCTCACATATACCATCAGAACAGCCAGCAGTCCTTGTATTTTCTCCTTGAATTATGATCTAATAAGATAGTCTGCATATAGGTACATATTGCTGGTGTTGGTGATTATCATTTGGCTGGTGTTACTGCCTTGGCTGATCCATGCCCTCTACCATCAGCTGCCAAAAAGAAGGGGCTGCGGGACAAGGAAAAGCTCTTTTATGCTCCCATGTCTGGGCTTGGGGATCTGCTGTATGATAAGGATGCAGTCTACATTAACATAAATGACCATTTTGTCCAGTTCTCAAAAGTTGATGATGAAAATGGTGGAAAGGCACTCAAAGGTTTACATTTCCTTACAATTTTGTTGCAAATATTGCTTTTATCTGTAATCACTTGTCTTGCTTTAATCATTTTCTTTCAGAGTACAATTATGGTGTCCATGATTACCTCAATACTTAGTTTCCTTTTTTATTGTAAATAATATATCTTAAACTTGATAGAGATTTTTCCAAGTTATGTCAATTTCCTAGTTGCAATCCATTGATCAAAGTGTTATATGATCTTAATAGTAGGAAACGAGAGAGATGTTGGTGAAACCTTGGTGAAATCGTTACAAAGCACAAAGTATTCAATAGATGAAAAGTTGGAGAATAGTTTCATTACCCTTTTCAGCCGAAATCCTACTGTTTCTTCTGAGGCCCAGACTGATGTGAAAGATAGGCAGACAAATCATATAGAACCTGATGACTTGTCTAACGAAAGTGATGATCAAGATCCGGATGATTCAGAGTCTTCCGATCAGGACGAGTATACATTGGAGGATGCGATGAAAAATGCAGGAAATGATATTTTGGATGTAGAGCATAGTGATCTGCCAAAACGGCAAGTGAATTTCAAGGATCAACTTAAGGAAAAAGCCGAGTTTCATGATGGAAGGATTAGGAGAAAAGCTATGTTTGGAAATGAAGCTGATCTAAAGGTAAAATGTGGTGCTCTATCTTCTTGATGCAATATCATGTATCAACGAAAGGAAGTTAAGGATCTTTTCTGTTTCGTGTGTTGAATATAATGTAATATTATCAGTTTTTCCTCTGATAAGTAATTACTGTCATAATTCTTGGAGCCACATTATAAAGAAGTTTACTCCCATAATCACAACTTCAAAGTAGATCTTTTAAGTACAGATCTCGTAGTTGAGGTGACTTCTTGGTGTTAAACTCAGTTAGCCACTTACCAAAGACTTAATGTACTCTTCTTCACTTTTTCATTAAAAAGAATTCACTTTGTGTCATAATGAATCATTTTGCATCGTATTGATGTATTTATTTATCAATGATTATACCATTTAACTCTGCAGGATTCAGATGATGATGCTGATAGTGATGATGGTGCTGGTGGCAGTAAGCAATCATATTCTGGTTCAGATTTTTCCGAGGAAGATGGAGAGGATCATGATGAGGATGGTACTTTCTCCCGCAAACGTTTAGAAGTTGCATCTTCTAATGTTTATCACAACCTTCATAAAATATTTGAGATTTTGCATCAATAGATGTGATAATATTGAAGTATAACTGTTCAAAGGTACTTTAGGTTGCTCTTTTACATGGAAGTCGCATAGGATGTGTGACTTATTTTCTTATATTATATTTTAGAAGATGATATGGGAAATGATTCAAAGTGGAAAGAATCACTGGTGGAAAGGACTCTCTCAAGACAAAATATTAGTCTTATGCAGCATGTATATGGGAAACCTTCACCTTTTTCTGCAACACCGATGAATAGCAATCAAGATGGTGGTGACGGTGAAGAAAGTGATGGAGATGAGTTTTTCAAGCCAAAAGGTGAAGGAAACAAGGTTGGTGCAACACTTTGGACAACATTTTCTGATAATATGTGCTAAGTAAGCTGATAGAAGATATGCCTTCCTTCTCTGTTTCATCAGTCTTTATATACATTTTGTTTCTTTATTTCAGAAATCGCGAGAAGGTTTGGATGGTACTAATTTCAATTTTGAGGACTGTTCTAAATTTACAAATTATGGAGACCTCAAAGATTGGAAAGAGGAAGAGGTTTATGAAAGTATCCGTAACCGCTTTGTCACTGGAGATTGGTCAAAAGCTGCTGAAAGAAATGAAATCTCTGAGGCTAATGGCGATGACGATGATGATTCAGTCTATGGTGATTTTGAGGATTTAGAAACGGGTGAGAAGCATAAAAGTGTTAAGATAGATAAATCTGGCAATGGCGTGCTGCAGAATGAAGATGATGCAGCAGTCGAGGAGAGAAGGCTGAAAAAACTTGCTCTTCGAGCAAAATTTGATGCTCAATATCCTTTTAATTGAAGTTTTCATAAAAGTGGATTTTATAAGTTACATTGGTTTGTTGTGATCATACATTATCTCTATCTAATGATGGACGAGTGCTGTGCCAGCTGACGTCAGAACCTGAAGTGTGTTCTATGTTATGTGTAAAATTGGTTTTTGTGACCTTAATTTTAGATTACATATGATGGATCTGAATCACCAGAGGAGGAAGCTGATGGGAAAGATGGAACTAAGTTTCACAGGGGTCAAGCTAGTGAAGCTGGATATTTTGACAAGGTAAGGTTTTTGATAGACATTAAAACAAATATGCTTACCAGTGTTTGGATTAGTGAATTATACTTGATTGTGGTGGTTAATTTCTCTAGTTGAAGGAGGAGATTGAGCTACAAAAACAAAGGAATATAGCTGAACTTGATGATCTTGACGACGAGACTCGGTTAGAGATAGAAGGCTTTCAGACTGGGATGTATCTGAGGTTGGAGGTTCATGGTGTTCCTTTTGAGATGGTTGAACATTTTGATCCCTTTCATCCACTTCTGGTTGGAGGTGTTGGCCTTGGCGAGGAGAATGTTGGATACATGCAGGTTCGAAAATGTTAAACAGTTATCTAATGCTATTGGCCCAATTATTTTCTCTTTTTCCTTGTATAATTTCGTGCGTTACTGATTTCTTCCATGTCAAATGGTTTGTCATTTGGGAAGTTAGTACTGCTTAAAATTGTTTTGAACTTTTACTTGGATAGCATAGGAAATTTAAGGGGCAGTTACTTTGCTTCTATCAGCGAAGGTTTTAAGTTAGTGCTCTGAGTAGATTTACTGCCATCTTTTCTCAAGTCTTTATAAAAAACAATTCAATCTGTGTGTCAAAAAAATTTAGAGAATGTAAAAGGTTGGTTTTTGTTGAAGACTAGCATTGCAAATTTGACAATTTTAGAAATGTCATTTTCACTTCCTGTAAGGCTTTTATACGGCTGCAAAAAGGTGAAAGCCGAAAAACTTGTAATAAAGTTGATAATATTCTGAGTTTTGAGAAGAAACAAGTGCAAAAAAAAAAAACAGAGATCAATATTTTGCAGTTTGCTGCTATTGATCATGAAACTTTTCCTATCAGTTATTAAATATTCTGATTTCTTTTCTTCCAGGCTAGGTTAAAACGCCATAGATGGCATGGGAAAGTGTTGAAGACAAGAGACCCTATCATTGTCTCTATTGGTTGGAGGCGATACCAAACTACTCCTGTCTATGCCATTGAAGATTGCAATGGTAGGCTTCGCATGCTTAAATACACTCCAGAGCACATGCACTGTGTTGCCACGTTTTGGGGCCCCTTGGCCCCTCCTCACACTGGAATAGTTGCTGTCCAGAGCCTATCAAACAATCAGGTTAACATTTCTTTCGTCATTCTTAAATTGGGAAATTTTATTTTGGTCTTTGGGAATTTCATGTTCTATTGGCGATAAATGAACGTAGATAATCAGTGGGTCATGTAAGCAGGTCAAGTTGGTACTTCTCCTTTGTAAGTTGGATAGTCTTGGATAATCACTTTTTTGTAGTCTATCACCTTAATTTTGTATGTATTTTGGATCATTTGCAGAGTGAAAACATACAGGCTTATAAATGGTAACTAATTTTGTTAAACATATCATGTTGATATCATCATTTGAAACCTGAAAATGAGAACATAATCTCATACAGAAAATGAGAACATAATCTCATACAGAAAATGATAATGACAAACTAGTTTCAGACATATTTACATGGAAGTTGGGAGTGGCAGATAGGGTCCTCAAGTTACCTGTTTTAGTGGAATAATTTTCTTATCTAAATGTGTCGATGTGGAGATACAAGTGTGTGAATGGATATATGACGTAATGATCAAACTGATCCTATGTTGAAGCTGATAGCAAAGGTATGGACAATAGTTGAATGTGGTTGGAGACTTTGTTAGGTTATTTGTTCTGTTCAGATCTGTTCCTTGCCTGAAAAATATTCATTAGAATCTAATCTGGCAAGGCAAATTTTCTTTCATCATCTTTCTTTTTTGTCTGTTTGAATGAAGTAATGTCTAGTGGTTGGATGCCCTTTTGTCTTTTTAAAATGCATGCTTTAAATGTTATTTCGAGACAGCTTTTTGTCTATTATTATTTGGATGGTGAAATATATTGCTTTTTGTTCTTTTTTAAGGTAAAGTTTTCCTTTTCCCACGAGTTGTCAAATTTTCTTCTGCCCCTAATTAGTTTCATTTGATTTTCAGGCACCATTTCGAATCACAGCCACAGCAGTTGTGCTCGAGTTTAACCATGCAGCAAAAATAGTAAAGAAAATCAAACTGGTTGGTTACCCTTGCAAGATATTCAAGAAGACTGCACTTATTACAAGCATGTTTACATCAGATCTTGAGGTTGCTCGCTTTGAAGGTGCTGCAGTTCGAACTGTCAGTGGGATCCGGGGGCAGGTCAAAAAGGTAAATGAATATTTTCTTCATTGTGCCATTGGATTCCTGAGCAAGCTGTTTCATTTTCTGCAACTGTTAAATTGAAGTTCTAGATTTCCTTGATAACTCAAATTATAGAGAATTATTGTTCAGTTATCATAGTTCTTGGTTTAGTTGCATGTGCTTTTCATTGTATAAAACTGAAAAAGCTGCTATTTGCTTTTCTTTTACGCAGGCTGCAAAAGAAGAAATTGGTAACCTACCCAAAAAAAAGGGAGGGGCACCAAGGGAAGGGATTGCTCGGTGTACCTTTGAGGACAGAATTCTGATGAGTGACATTGTTTTTCTTCGTGCATGGACTCAAGTTGAAGTTCCTCAGTTTTACAACCCATTGACTACAGCCTTACAACCTCGCAATAAGACCTGGCAAGGGATGAAAACTGTGGCTGAATTGAGGAGGGAACACAATATTCCTGTTCCTCTGAATAAAGATTCACTCTACAAGGTAGTTGCTGTTATGTGGCTGGTAGCCTTTTTTAGTCTATATTTACTGTTCTACCAACCCCTATAGTAACCCGTTCCATATTGGATATTTGATTGTTTGTTTCAGCCAATTGAAAGGAAACCAAGGAAATTCAATCCATTGGTAATTCCCAAGTCACTACAGGCGAGCCTACCATTTGCATCCAAACCCAAAGATTTACCAAGTCGAAAACGGCCACTTCTTGAAAATAGAAGAGCTGTTGTCATGGAGCCACATGAGCGGAAAGTTCATGCCCTTGTTCAACACCTTCGACTGATCAGAAATGATAAGGTATGTACTTCAGCAACTTCTGAATGATCCTTTTCAACTGTTTGTTTCATTATGCAGTTCCTGGATTACGGTTCTTTTACTTCACTAAAGCCCTTTCTCCATGAATTTATATCCTCTTTGTAATTGCATTTGCTTTTGACTAGACCAATATTGGGGTGAGAAAATTAGGAAGTTTCAGCTTGCATAAATGTTGTATAGCACCGACATGTGATGGCGGTGTGGGGCGGTGGAGTTGGTTCTCCTGTCATGCATGCAATTACTAGCAGTTAGGTTTTATGAAAGCACTTAGTATGTGGAAAATTGACTAAAAAAGTATATGATGCGTAAATTATCACTTCACCGTCACATTTTTAGCTGTATGTACATCGGAGTTTTTAGTCTCTTTTTGCGTTGGTAAAATCAGCTGTGTTTTGAAGGAAAATTTTGATTTATTGCTGATATGTGGTTGCAGATGAAAAAGCGAAAGCTCAAGGAAGAACAGAAGAGACGAGAACTTGAGGCAGAGAGAGCAAAGGAAGAACAAGTGCTGAGAAAGCGTCGGAGAGAAGAAAGACGGGACAGATACAGGGAGCAAGATAAACTAAAGAAGAAAATGCGTAGAAATTCGGAAGCATGATAGTTGGACAAAAGAATTATTCCTTGAAGTTGTTGCAAATCAGGTGCATGAATTGATTTCAATCAAGAAGCCTGGAGCTTACTGAATCCAGAATGGTGAGCTTTTGAGGACAAAAGCTGACTCGTTGTGGATTGCTCTGATAAGGGCGAGTGATTCAGAGTTTTATCACCATGAAGCAAAATTTTGCTGAAATGTTGACAGCAAGAAAGCTAAATACACTAGAAAAAGCTTCTTTGGGATTCCTCAATAGGCATTATTTTTGGCTAAGGTACACCAGTGGTGAGGCGACTTGGGTTTTGAGCATCATGGCCAAGCAAAATGATGATATGTTAGTGGAATGCAGTTGCATACACACCCAATTGTATTGAACACAATTATAGAGAACATCGAGTGAAATAGGTTTTAAGGTGTAACGTTATTGGTTGAGTGTATCTGGTACCATTAATGCACGATAGCATGTGCAACCGGTGCTTTCAAAGGCTGTAGTAGTTCAGAAGTTCCTTGACTTGGGAATCACCTTTGAGGAAGAAGACTTTGATGGCTATAGTTTCTCCAAGTTTCTCTTGTTTCCAAATTGGCTTGAGAGCTGTGGAGTACCAAAATTTTGGGATCTTTTTATTTCAGTTTTAAAATTTTTAATTAAGTGATTAAAATTTTAAAATCTGAAAGCAAAATTGTTTACCGTCCTCCCCCATCTCATCAAGCATTTTTATGGCTATATCTCTCTCCCATTGATGATGAACAATGGGCAAACCAAAAGGCAAGTGTTTTTATCAGTTCTGCAGCACCAACTACATCCTATTACGCACAAGCATAACTAAGCAACACTCCCTACAATACCTTACTAGACACTTTTCACTGACTTTTCCATGATGCGCAGCAGCTGGTGCGCAAACTTTCTGTATTGGTGTTGTTAGGTTCCGTGAAACCAAGCTTATCTATCCATTTCATGGGCAGAGGATGAATGCACAACTCATTCTAGGAACATAATTTTGTTTCATCAACTGGGTGTTCTTCTACATCCTCATTATTAACTACAATAGTGTCCATAAATCAATAACTTCGACAATTGTGAAGTTCGTATCTCACATAAGTACACACATTCTGCAACTACTTTTAAACAAAAAGAATGATCAAGTTTTTCTATTTGAAATTGTCTTAGATTTAATTCCTATTATTTTGGCGGGATTATTCGTAACTGCATATTTACAATACAGACATAGTGATTAATTGGATCTTTGATTAATAATTAATTAACGCCTTCTTTTTTTTTACCTCCTCTCTTCTTTAATCTACAGGAGGTCAAATTGAAATTATTATTCTACTTTTTCTGTATAATTTTTCGACTTAGCAAAATACAAACAGAATCACGCTCTATAGGATTTGAATCTACGACATTAGATTTTGGAGACCCACGTTCTACCGATCTGAACTAAAAGCGCCTTCTTATTACAAAAAAGAAGACTATAAGGAAAAAAATTCTTCTTTTTTTACTATATCTAGAATGCTTCTACTATTATATAGAGTATGATAGAAAATCAAGATTAGGTATGTCCCGTTTTAAATGATCTCATTTGATCCTTGATTATTGCTCAAAGGCAAAGTCACTAATAAATAGGGATGACAGGATTTGAACCTGTGATATTTTGTATCCAAAACAAACCAATTTAGTTGCGTTTTTTTTAGTTCAAACAAATTACAAATGAAGGCGAAAAATATAAGGATATATCTCGGGAAAATTTATAGATGTCGATAAATCAATA
>JANTPM010000001.1:21851414-21861631 GCA_025434745.1 Erythroxylum divaricatum
TAATAATAATAATAATAATAATAATAATAGTCTAACATTAAATTCTCTATTAATATGAATTATTCAGCGAGCTACATCTTATTAGTTTTTTTATATAAAATGTATAAATTTTATTATTTAATAAATTAAAATATCTATAATTATAGTATGATACAAATACAATATATAGTTGTTATATACTAAAAATATTAATTTGATGTGACTCTTTATATTAAAAAGTTAATATTATGATATTTTTAAATCTAAACTAATATTATAAAATTAAATAAAGATTAAAAGTTTAATTAACCTCTTTATTATATTCTTACATACTTCAATACGATTAAAAAAAAGTTAACTTTGAAAATACACAAAGTAAAAGTAGAGAGTAAAGTGGAAGGCAATACTGTGTTAGACAAACAACTAACTCTAAAAGCTCCTCTTATGGAGCTTTTAGAAATCAACTTATTGAAGTTAAATAAGCTAATCATTATTCATTAAACACATCAATAACTTTTTAAGATGTCAAAAAGTTAACTTTTAGTTAATAATTCTCAAAACAACTAATAAATTGTTTGTCAAACATCTCCGAAGAAAAAAAGAAAGCTATTATTGATATAGATTCTTATTTTCTTCCAAGAACGACTCTTGGTTCCAACCTAGTCTAAAAGGTCTTGTTTTGTGACATAAAATAGCATGAGCTAAATAGTTCTATTATTTATGTATTCTTTTTAAATGCTTTAATTCACCATATTTTTAAAAAATAATAGATGTTATAACAACAGTCCTAGATTTAAGGTATCTTCTTATTATAAGATTTGTGTGCATTTGCGTCAAGATTTGAAATTTGAATGTAAGTTAATTGATGTGTTTGACAAAAAAAAGAAAAATGAAATGAAAAGGTAAACGATAAAAGCCTAAAAACAAAAATACCCTTTTAACTTTGTCTCTTGGGTCTTGCTTCTTTTATATGTAATATGATGTTTGGTTAATTTATTCGTAAATTTATTTATTTAAAAACGAAAAATAAAACACAAAGACTTACGCTCTTAAACGCCGACTCCTTAAATCCTTTCCAACAACGGCTATAATTTTAGTTGGTATTAGCAGACAAAGCCCTAATCCCTCTTTTATGCTTCCCGCGAAATCAGAAAACCTAATTTGAAGCAATGGAGGATCACTTTGGATTTTGTAAAAGTGACTGCGCATCCATACTGGCACACCTTAAGGTCCAAGAGAAGCACCTTATTCTTAAAAGAAGGTTAGTTTTCTTGTCTCTTCGCCTTTTCAACTTTTTTTGTTCATCAGGTTTTGTTGTTAGAGATTCTGATATTCTTGAAGATCGAGCATGTGATATATGTTTATGGGCGTGCTCGATTTGAATTCATACGTTGTCCCTTTTAAAGATAACGAATTTTAGCTTTAGAACCCCTTCTAGTGACCTCTCTTGAACGAAGCTAAAGACATCACAGAAGAATTGTTCAATGAATTATATCAGCTGCTTATTTTAGTTGCTAATGTTTGATAAATTGGTTCAGGTGGTTATTGGGACTTCCACTGTCTAGATCCCAACAGGAGGAGCTTTTTAAGGACAAGTAAGTTGCATTAGGCATATACTTGATGGCAGTTCTTTTGTTCTGATGATCATACTAATTGGGTTTCTTGTTGCCTCTATAGGTCCCTGCCCGAGTCTTTGCTTAGGGAAGATGATGTGAGTAAGTTGCTTTGACAGATTGATTTTATAATCAGAGTTCGATGTTAATTGATTTCTATGACGACTGTTGATGAACTAGAAAAGTATACTTGAGAAGTTTCTACTATTTTGCATTATTTTCAGATATATGAAATTTTATTCCATTTTATTTTTACATTCAACTGTCTTTCATTCATAGCTTTGTCTCATTTTAACCAGGTAAGGCCTTTATGGCTTTTTAACTACTAGTAAACATTTTGACTCGGAAAAAGTATGCAGTTCTTTTTTGTTTCTTTCAACTGAAGCTCTCTAGGATTAGCCCTACCAGTTGATATTCATACTTTTAGTTTTTTTTTTCAGATATTCTGCGAGTCAGTAAAAGTTTATGTAGGTGACACTTTTGCAGCACGAGCTTTTGCAAGAAAAGATCACACTAATGAAGAGACCAAGCAGCTTTCTGACAGAACTAATATGAAAAGAATCATTTTTAGTTGCTTAAATACTTTGACCACTAAGGGCCTCTACCTTCTTGCTGTTTTTCTTACAAGAGGCTCAGTGAAGTTTGAAAAAACTCGTAAAAAGTTGAAAATGGTTATAAGAGAATCTCTTCCAAGGGTCCTTCGGGATCAAAGTCATGATTATGGCCACATGGAAATATCTTCAATTCTATCTCAACTTCTCAACAATCCAAGGTATCTACGTGAGAATTGCTTTCTGACAGTTCAATCTGACAAAATTGCTGCTGTTAACATACTGGAAGGATTAGAGGACTTGCCATCTGAAACTCTGCATGCTATGCGGAGGAAATTGAGAGGTGTCCCAGCGAGCATTCCGCATATAAAGCAAACCAAACATAAATGGAGCCGAGAAAAGCTTATTCGAAAAGTGAGAAGAGCTAGTAAGAATTTTCTATCTGAACTTGGCAGGGGGGATGAGCTTCAAACACCCTTGGCCAAAGCACTTGCACTAGCAAGCTTATCACTAAAGCTAACTGAAGGATGGTCTACATTCACTTTGACAGATTTTAATCAGTTCTCGCCAAAAACAAAAATCATGCAGAACGAGATAGCAAAAGCCATATGGTTACTCAAGACAAAAGTTAGATTTCCAGAAGTTAAAACCTTGCAGCGTCTGTTAGACCCAAATGCTAATATCTCAAATGGAAAATTAAGGACGGCAATTAAAAAATTGCTAACTGAATATCTTTTTGAGATCAGTGACTTAGATGTTATTCCCGAGTGTCTGTCCGAAGCTCTTGCTATCATTAACAGGAGTTCTAGAAGTATGCCTAGAGTTTGCTTCTTGAAGGAGGAAATTGAAGAGGAGGTTGAATGCATACTACATGTAAGTGCTCAAACAAGACAGGTTGTTTGGGATTTGCTTCCTGTTAATGAGCTTGATGAAGATTATTCTGATGCATATATGGAAGAACTAGGAGAAAGCGATGATGATGACCTTGATCATGACAACTATGCTGATGTTTCTGTTGCTACTGATCTTGATCATGTTGATCAGCAACTGAAACTCAGAAACTCACCAAGTACCATGTCAAGTTCTTTTGACTGGAATCACTGGGAAGAAGGTAGTGGAGAGAATTTACCAGTAGAAGTGGAAACACCTATTTGTAATGGGGAGACCTTTGGTTTTTCATCATGTCAAGAAGCAAGAATTCTTAATGGCACGTCTAATAGAGAAGTCAACCATTCTGTGGGAGTAAGCCAGGGCCAACATGAGACACTGGCAACCAATGGGAATGGGATGTTTATGCTACATTCTCGAGATGAAAGGTCAAATGGCAAAGATATCCATATTAATGTAACTGGACAGCATGGCATAATAGATCCTGGAAATCTTCATGATTTACCGCCTCGCAATTCCTGTAAAAGTACACACAAGAACATATACCTTAGCATCCAAGATGTCTGTGATGACATGAGTATGATTTCCCACAACCTTATTGGTTATATAATGGATGGATTGGCAGAAGAAGAAAAGTTAAACTTAGATTCCCGTGGTACGTCATATCTCAGAGGTGATTATTTTGCTCAGAAAAATGCAGGTATACTCTCCTTTTTCCATCGTCTCTCAAAACAATTTTGATTGATAAACTTGTGCCCTCACATCAAATGCAGATAAATTTAAATTTAAAGTGGCTTAGTAATATTTAGAGTAATTTCTTGAAATCAGACTATATTTTACTCTGTTATTTGCCTAACTCTAACTAGCCACTATACTAAGTTTTACGTAATACTTTTCATAAATTATAAGGCTAACAGTTATAAATATAAGACTATCAGTTATAAAAATGCTATATGTCTTAATTTCTGAAGAATTTGATAGCGCGCCTTTAACCAATACAGTTACCTGATAAAAAGGTGGATTTTTGAAACCGGTCAGTTTTTCAATATTTGCACGAACTGAATAATTCAAGTACTTAATAATCTGGCGGCGAATACATAGTTCATAGAATAGCATTATCTGAATTTAGAAATGTTCCAGAGTGCTGACTGCCTAATCTTGAATTGGATTTAGGTTTGAAGTTTTGGACAAAGGTGGTATGCACGATTCTAGTATTTACAGAGTGATTAAAATGGAAACCAGACATAAATCCATTTTGTTGGTGATGTCAAAAAGAAAAACTGACATTATTAATTGTAGCTGTATTTAACAAGTCAAGGAAAAGCTGCCATCTTGACAGTTTCTGTAAAAATCTTTTGCATCTTGTACAGGATCAATTGTGTCATTGGCATTGTTGACATCTTTGTTGACTTTCTTTGTTGTTTTCTATCTGCATTTGGGACATTAATAAAGAGCTATAAACAGGATCTAAGTTAGTCGTCATACGGCTGTATTCTTTGTTGGAATCCTTAAACTGGTCATAGACCTCCAGTTTTACCTCTTGATACATGACTTGCCCAGTAAATTCTTGATTTATCTCGGTTTCCCAATCTTGAGATGTAATTAGTGAAGTTTTACATTGTAACTGCAGAGGCAAAGGAATTTTCTTCCAAGAGAAATGTGGATGTTACAGCTTTTCTTCGAGTTGTTGAAGAGCAGCTACCAAATTTTTCAAAGCGGTATGTTGTATGCTGTGAATTAATAAAGTTTTAAATTGTTGGAAATGTTGATATCTAAGGGTATTGATCACTATTCTTGTCACTGCAGTGAGAAAGAAAAGCTAAAACAGCTGACGAACATGGATGATATTTGAGGCTTTCACGACAGTCTGCGAACGTACTGAGATAAAACAATTCTTTCTGTTTGGTAATCAGCCTTTACACCAACAGAATATTATACTGCATTTGAAGGCTTCACGGAAATGGTGACTTTCACGTGAAGTGGACAAGATTGCTCAATTTTGACTCTCATTTGTTTTGTTGTAGTCTTACGTCATCGCAAAATAGATGATGTCACCTTCATTCTTTTTATGAATATAAAAGGTTATTGATGATGAAGGATGCAAGGTAAACAGTGTTCATGGAGTTATCAATATCAGTAGAATTTTGCATTCTTTCGCGAATTAACATGGATTTTACAATTTCTTCAAATCCAAATTTGGCTCTTTACAACAACAGTTACTTCACCTTTGGCAAAAATTTTGTTTGAAACCATAATATAGGCAAATTATCTGTTTGCCTTTGATTCCATTGTCATCCTGAGTCAAACTGAGGGTACGGACAGATATGAAGATTTTCAATTATTTACATTTTTATGGCATCATCTCCCAATATCTTACGTCCATCAGTTAGGAGTTTGCAGCCTAAAAGCAGCTGTTACTCTCTGCACTGCCCATCGCAAAAGAAGTGTCGCAAACCAGGAACTTGACACTGCGTCTTCCAACATAATCCAATATGTCAACACACTCTTTCAAGTCAGACCCACTAGCCAACATAGCCCACTCCTCTTCCTTGTCTAGGTACGTGAGTTGGAATGTTCCATTTTGTAACTTGAACCTCTTTGCAACGTCTTTATACAGTTGGAAGCAGCCTGCAGAAGTCTCAAACTTAAATCTTATAGTATCTTTTCCGTAAGTTGCTTTTACAGTAATTTTTGATCCACCTTCACCAAAGTTTACTTTTACTTTTGAATGTTCCGTCTTCTCAAAGCTTGAGGAGCTTGATGCGCTACCATGCATCATTGAACCAGTGGCATTTGATGAATCAGTCATACAGGAACAAGTAGACTGGTTAGGTTCTACAATGTTATCATCACCCTTCAATTTGTTATCCATCTCGTCAACAAGAGCCGAGGAGCTTGAAAGTTGATGGTACATTTCAGCATTTGCGGCAACCAACTTTGAATCTTCGCTAACATCATCAACCCCAGATATGTTGGACTTCCTCGATGCTTCCCCAGCTGTACCCACGCAACATTCATCCTCCTCGACTTCAACTGTCAACTCATCACCACCGTCAAGAGACGGCTGAGTTATAGAACCTTCTTTCTGGATCACTGGTTCAAATCCTCTACTCACATGGTCAAACTTCAGTCCGCCTTCCATACCCTGAACAGAGTCGAGCACATTCTGTATTTTCTTCAAAGTGCGGTTCACTTTACTTATCTTGCGAGATGGCCACCTAGAGATGCCATGTTGTCTGCATATCTTTTTCAATGTTGATGGGCAAACTACAAAGAAAGCAAGAAATTTCAAAGTTTGCTATTGTGTTAACTGGAGAAAATTATTGAATAATAAAACAGTTGAGAATCATAAAATTTTAGTGGTTCTGGATTTCTTTAAACTTCAGTCAACAATAATGTCATGAAATCGAACCGAACTTACTCCCAATGCTTTTGGCAGCATGCTTTAAACTTCCAGAAAAGTATTGCTGAAGAACACTCCAGCTAACATTTTTCTGTACCGTTCTCCTCTTCTTCACAGGCCTTCTTCCATTCGCCACCTACAAGTGATATAAGAGTTTTATGAGACAAGATCCTTTGTCCAGTATTACTCTGTCTTATTCTGTCCAATGAAATCTCAACCATTTATTTTGTAGGACTCACGCAGGATCCACGCGTAATTTACGCGGGACCCATATAAATTAATGACTGAGATTCAGTGGACATAATAGGACATTATAATATTGGACAGGAGATCTGGACTCGAGTTTTATAGCTCAACTAAACAATCTTGGAGTTTCATATTACAAAATCAAATGAATCAAACTTTATTTTATGACCTATTTATAACCTTGGCCAAAGGGAAAACTCTATTGCATTACACTAGTTGGATGACCTATCAACTGTAACCTAATGTCCTGAAACAAAAGAAACATAAGAGGTATATCCAAGTCTTCAAAATTCCATTTATCTCAAAGATTGTCTTCCCCGTTAAGTGCTTGCATGGCCCAAAGCCTAAGCGTGGCCAAAGCAATATTACACCACCTAAATTTTAACCAAAAAACCATGGTGCTGTACAAACAAAACTAGCCTGGGGAGACAAAAAAACATGCTTTAAAGGACAGGTATATCTCTTAGGGAGTATATTACCTGTTTGTGAGGACTTTTCGATTCCCTTCTGTCAATAGTTGAACCAGATGGATCGGGCTCCACCATCTCGTTTGAGATCAAGTTATTTTCAGATACTGTAGTTTGAGAGGTTCCCCTGGGTAGGGAACTTGGCAGGAAGCTTGCTCCTACTCCTAGCTTACAAGTTCCTTCCCCAACCAATTCTGCGTCTGAAACTGTTCTCAAGCTCTTACAGATTCTCTGCATGGTACCCGAGAGGTTGTTCAACAAGAGCTGCTGCTCTGTACTCCCTTTTACGTTAACAGGGAGAAAGAACTCCAGAATATAATCATCATCAGTGGTGTAAGTACTTCTTAACCTGATGGCAACTGCAGCATTCAACCCATACTTGCGTGCATGTTGCACAAGTGGATACTCTGTAATATCATATGACTTCACATCTGGGAAGAAAAATGGGTGATTTGACTGCACTGCTTTCCCCGCTGTACCTTGCCCTTCCTTAATATAACGCTCAGCACATGCATGGACAAATCCCTTCATCTCTTTGTTGTTTACATAACAAGCTGTAGCCTCAATGCATAGTACACATTTCCCATTAGAGTGTGACTCAGAATAATTGCGAGGAATCCACGTAAGAGCAAGTGGCAATCTATGTGCATGACAAACAGCTCGCAGGACATCCGATATTTCAGCTAAGGCAGCTCTTTGATTATTTGAGAGGCTCTGAAGAAAAGACAATTGACCTTAAAGAGTATGTTGGCACATCCTATAAAAATATCATTAAAAGCTAAATCCATCCTATCTCCAACTCTTTTTAAAACTATTAATTTTTATGTTAGCCCGTAAGAAGGGATGGTAAGTTAGCAGGTCTTCATGGAGTGATGAACTGACATTAAATAAGACCTGAGGAAGAAGTCGAAAAGACACAGCGCTCCTTAAATTCACCGCCTACAAGCAGTCGAGATGACACAAATCAAAAACGATAGTAAGTAAAAACATAAACATCTTATTGCAAGTTCATGTATGGATTCTAGCTAGTTCAATATGACTACAACATATCGGCCATGGTTCTTGTGCACAAGTTTAACGAGATCATAAGAATCAATCTCACAAAAAGTGATCCAAAAGCTCTCAGAATAACAGCCAGTTCTCACATAGCCGATAGCAATGAATACAAAATAGCAAATTTGGAGGAACACTCACACGTCTTAAAAGTGTTTTAGAAATCTTAAACATGAATACAAAATAACCAACCTGAAGTGCCTGGCAAATCTTTTCCATCTCAAAGTCAAAGTCTTGCTTCTCCTTGAGTGTGACAATTTCTAAAACCGCACAGCAGGGGGACTCTGTAGGATCAAATACTGGCACAGCAATAGAACCCTTGATATTATGATCAACAGCATGCTTTACCCGTAAGTATTCAGACCTGCTATAGTAAATTACATTTGAAGTCCACTCCGGGACTTTAGAGATAAATACACGACCAGGGAGCCCACAAGGGAAACCAGGCTTCATTTCAGCAGAGAATGTGAACGTTCTGGACACTTCACGGTATCCTGCCAAAATTTGGTCAAGCAGAAAGGGTTGTTCTGAGGTAGTTAAAAAATGCTGACTTCCAAGCGTTATTGGAACCCAAACTTGTACCAAAATTCCTCCTCCGGAAGAATCCTTCAGCAAAGATAAAGCCCTCAGCATCCTATCATTAAGTGACATTTGCAACGGCCTAGGAATCATAAAACTTGTGCCGTAGAAGACGTTGCTTTGTTGATGAATTCCAGTGCATCCTTTAGCAGATAAGTTATTAGTTTCAGGTAACATATTACCAAACTGGAGAGATGGATGGTGTCCCACCAATTTATCTCCAGGATTGCAAGAAGTCTTAAAAGTATTCAACATATCACCAGCATTCGTAAAAGTGACAACATTTTGCCCTCCATAATTTTGTGGATCAAGAGGTGTTGATTGCAAAGAAGATGCTCCGTAGGAGCCAAATAGTTGGTCCACTGTTAATGTACTGTCACAACATCCAGCATAAGAATCAAAACTAGTGAAGTCAGAAAAGTTATTGAATGGATCCCCTAATGTTGAATTCCTAGTAGCACTTTGGGGTGGCATTACGGCATTCATCTGGGCTTTTGATGCAGAACAAAAGCTCCTTCTCTTCTCTTTCAAGAAGGGATCTTCCATTTTGATATGAACAACCAAAACAAATTCGTAAAAGGTTAGATTACGATTTTAAGAAAAGATTCGCTAAAATCAATCCCCTTCTCTTCTGTTAGTTCCCTTCTTCTGTACATCAAGAGCCCAGAAATCAACCTCCAAATTGATCAAGACTTCACTTTTCATGTTCATGCCTTTCAATGAAACAATCAAGCTTCCTTCTGCTTTTTCCCTTTCCTTCCTTGAAAAAGTCACTTCCTTGACTCACATGTATACTGTACACTGGATCTATACCACCCATGAGGTCTAACAAGTAACAGCAACCCGCTTACTATAAATAGTAAAAATGAATCTTTGACACTGGTCTAAAATTGAAGGTGAATTCCTATTATTGGACCTTTCTAAAAAAGCTCGTGGGCAACACAAAAAGAGAAATGAAGCACTCCAAAAAGTTGCAGTATCCAAAGCTGCCGCAAGTCACTGCATCAAACGTCCACATCTTTATATCAAGAGGAACTCATAAAACATCACGTCCAAGTTGTCCTTTTACTCAACACGTGCACCTGCAACTACACATATCTACATATACAAACACATAAAACTCAACGAAGTCATCCGGGTCACTCCAAGAAAGGGGGGGAAAACAGAGAAAGAAAAATAGTAGTCGAAATTCAGCTTAAATGAACAAGAAATGAAACTGAAGGCAACAAATCAAAATCCCTACCTTAGAAACCTACAAGCATTAGAATTTAGTCAAGCATGTATTCAAATATCGATAAAGGAACATAAATGTTAATTGAATAACAAGACTGTTACGGTTTGATCTAATTGTAAGGTATAAGACTTGAATCTCATATTAATTAAATGCACAGTTAATATGAGATTTATAAGGACTTTGAGCTCTTCACCCTCATAAGTT
>JANTPM010000001.1:21871326-21892008 GCA_025434745.1 Erythroxylum divaricatum
CGTGGAGACAGCTTCTCATGTTTCCTCTTAGCTAAGGAATGTTGCTTGTATGGTTGGAGGCGTACTAAAACATCATCACCTACATTAAAAGAGAGTTCTCGCCTTTTAGAGTCTGATACCAATGATAGTAAACCCAGAAAAAAAACAGAGAATAACAATAGAAGAATAATGGCAGAAACAAGAGTGCAAGAATCTCAACACTAAATTTCTCCACTAAGTGAGTCCGTAAGTGGACTAAACTCCAATACCAATGTTTTATTAAAATTTTCCTCTCCACCGCATAACTACTTCCTATGGGTATTTATAAGAGAGGTACCCTAGCTAATCTAGACTACGTAACAATAAAACGTAAACTTCCTAAACAATACGAAACTCTGTTTTTAAAGTAAACTTCCTGGATAGACATCTACTTTAAACTCTTCTCTTCTGCTTGGATAGACTTCGTTTTCCTTTTCCTTCTAGGACTTTGTTTTCCTTTTCCTTCTAGAATAAGTAAGCAGTGGTTTACTGCTATCAATGGAAGAGGACTTAATGGCCCGTGGGACATTTTACTCTAGCACTCTTTCTGTTTCTCTTTTCTATTTATCTTTTTTCTTATTTTAATTTGTACTGGGTTACAGAAAATGACTTATTTCCACATGACAAGGCAGTATACGGAGGCATTGTTTCATATCTCATTATGAGCATGTCACTAAGCCATCTGGCCATAAAAGACTTGGTTTCTTCATGAGTTACCATGAGTTTAAAAAAAATTTTGTTACTCAATTTTACTGGGAAGTGTCACTGTAAATGTCTTGACAATTATGCACAGCATGTTTGTCCAGATCTTGTGCATGTAGTGTGTGTTTTTAGCTGTTATTTGTACGTGTATAATTTATGATTTGAGATGCAGTAGTTGGCATCTGAATGTGATGTTGTTCTTCAATGGAGCACCTCTTTTGAGTGGTTAAGAAGCAAGTTATTTGAAGCATTTGCCTGTTAGAACTTCTGTTTTCCTTTTTAATACTTCTGAAATTTTTTATTTACTGTCTTTACTTTGTAAAACCTTTCATGCAGGGAACGGTACAAGGACCTTATTAAGCAATGTCAGGTGATGCATTCAAGCATAGGAACTGGTGAACTTGCATTTGTTGTGGGGTCCAAAGTTATGGATATGCGGACATCATCCAAAGATGATGGAAAGGGGGAAGCTAAAGCTGAAAGCATAATCAGTCCTAGTGATTCTACTCATATTACTAACACAGTAGAGAACTATAGCAATTGGGGTAATAACTGTATGGGCACATCATATGAATGTGAAAGGGATAGCTCTAGTGATTCTGCTGAGCTCGCCTATGTGAGAGAAAGCACAGATAGCACAACATTCGACAGTTACTTTATTCCTGAGCCTGGTCCATTCAGCAGTAATTCACCTAGAAGAGAAGATGCTGACGGATTGCGATATGATGTAGAGAGTTATTTTGATTTTCCGGCTTTACCTGTTACAAATTTGTTTGACAACAGAGGAGAAGAATATAATGGAGAGTTAGAGGACAAACTTTCTACCCAACAAAAATTAAGATTTGAAGATGACAGAATGCACAGTTTTGAAATTAATAACAACATAGAACTAATTATGGAATCCAATGGTTCTACATATAACAGTGTTCAACGTGCATCTCGTCATAGTAACTCTGAAATTGAAATGGTTCAATTTGATGACCATGGACCTGCATCTTGTTCCTACAATATAGAGAAAGAGATAATGAATGGATTTAGAATATCAGATGTGCCACAAACATCATTCTTACCTACAAGAGCAACAACTTCTCAAGGTGTGGTCACTCATGATGATAGAGTATCTGAATGGCTTTGGACTCTGCACCGCATAGGTAACTTATTTTTGCACACAATTTGATCCTGGCATAAAGGTGATGAATCTACTTAATGAACTTTGTTTCTGATTTGTGAGCTGATTTCAACTTTTCTCTTCAGTTGTTGATGTTGTGAGAACGGATACTCATCTTGAGTTCTATGAAGATCAGAGAAATTTAGCAAGGATGTCTGACATCCTTGCTGTTTACGCATGGGTGGATCCTGCAACAGGTTATTGCCAAGGTTGTAATGCACCTCCTTTTGTGGTCAGGTTCTACAGTTAGTTGATGGAAAGTTGAAGTATGGATCTAAAGCTGTGAACTTATGGTTTATTTGTTTGATTGTCTGATCTTAGGAATGAGCGACTTGCTGTCTCCTTTTGTTGTTCTGTTTGAGGATAATGCTGATGCATTTTGGTGCTTCGAAATGCTTCTGAGGAGAATGGTACTACTAGTTCTGAAACATTTTTAGTCAAAATGCTTCGTTTTCCTCTCTTAAATGTTTATTTTTTTGCTCTTCTCCAGCGGGAGAATTTTCAGATGGAAGGACCAACTGGGGTAATGAAGCAGTTGCAAGCATTGTGGCACATTTTGGAACTAACAGACAGGGAAATGTTTGCACACTTGTTGCGTATTGGTGCTGAGAGCCTTCATTTTGCTTTCCGGATGTTGATGGTCCTCTTCCGTCGGGAGTTATCTTTCACTGAGGTTCTTCAAATGTGGGAAGTATGTGTTTCTTGTAGGTTTCTTCTGCATGGAATACATGAACTGCATTTTCTTTTATGTCGTGGAACACTTGGAAGACATGAAGACAAAATACTCAAAGTGGTAACCTATTAGGCAGCCTTCTTAAAAAAATAAATAAAGAAAAGTAATGCCTATGTCCTTTTGCACATGGCTATTTTTCTTCTTTCAAGCCTGGGAAGACTGTAGGGATAGTCTTCAATATTAATTTTGTCTCTTTTGAACATTATTTTATATTCATATACATGTGATTTGCTTAATCTAGTTACTTCCCTTTCTTCTTGACTTTGGGGGAAATTGTTTGTCCTCAATCATTTTGGACATCAATCTGTTTTGTTGAAGATGGATAAAATAGAAGAACCCTAGTTTGCCCAATGTGTTACTGGCCTTCTATATGCTATATGCAGGTTCTTGGTTTGACATTTTTTGATGCATTCCTGCATAATATGCAGTCCACTGGCTACTTCTTGCTTTACACCAGGATTTGCTACTTGTGACTTATTGAATTGATGGACCAATGTTTTTCTTTTTAATGTTTATCGAGATCAAACAAATTTAAAAGCAAAAAATTGCTATTACACAACCAACATATGAGCTTTTAAGCATAACTTGCTAGTAATTTGTCTCCATTGTTGAAGTAGGCATATAGTTTAAGCCTCAGTTGAAAAGCAATACACATACTTGATATGTATGTGCTGACCTCTTTCATCATAAGTTATGAAGTGCCTACTTAATGTAATCAATTTACTGCAGATGATGTGGGCAATTGATTTTGATGAATCTACAGCTGGTGATTTAGAGGAGAACTGTCTGGAGGCTCTGACGGTACATGTACCAACAGATTCAGGAGGGGAAATGAAAGAAGAATTTGTAGAAATTGGTAATGGTACTGTAAAGGATGATTCACATACAAAAAATGGACATGTTGAGAGCTCTACTTCTGACCACTTGGGAATGAAGACAGAATCTTCCCATCATTTTTGTGGTCTCACAAGAAATTTTTGGTTGAAAAGTGGCCGCATTCAGATTAGCAATGTGGTGTCATCAACTAAGAATGGAGATGATGAGCTACCAGTATTCTGTGTTGCAGCAATTCTTATCATTAACCGTCATAAAATTATCAGAGAAACACATTCAATTGATGATATGATCAAGGCAGGTATCTGACTTTGAGGTTCTTTTTGCACTAGATATGCCATAATTGACTGGTGCATGATAATGACTCTCCATCATTGCTCTTTTCTTTGTTCTGATAAAATTGGAACGATACAGAAAAGATTTCTCTTTTATTTTTTGTGGTCACGTGTCTAGTCTCCCCTAGTTTTCATTGAGACCGCAATTTTTTCACGAAGATTTTTGTTCTCCGTCTTAAGTCTGTAATTTTTTTACATGTGCGGTATGACATTTTTGATTGTATGAGATTGCGGGGTAAATGTAGGATTGGGTGCTAAAACAAGAGTCTGATTCACACCTGTGATGTACAGTTATATGTTAAACTTTATTTCACCTATGAAAAATGTATGAATCCTTCCTGTATCTTAAAACCTTAGTTCATAGTTGGATCCTCCATACTGACTACTACTCATTGTGTACTGTCAAGATTATACACTTCAAGCTTGTCTTGTATTTAACAGTCAAAACTTATAACACAGGTTTTCAATGATAAGATGCTAAAGATTCACATCAAACGGTGCATACGCATGGCTGTCAAACTACGGAAGAAGTACCTTTACAAAGTGAGGTTTTTTTTTAATAGTTACCTGATCAGCTCTCTTGACCCTTCTTCATTTGTTTACTTCATAGGGTTGTAATGTCATCTTCTTTTTCATGCTCTGCTCATTATGAGGTGATTTTTTTTTTCTTGTTGAGGCAGCTAATCAAAAGCAAAAGCCCATCTCAGAAGGGTGAATAACCTTCTGTGTACAGTTGCTGTCAGAGGCAGAACTCTGGCATTCTGAGTTGGTATTTACATTCGGAGACGTCAAGTTAAGAGTTTGGCTGGACAGAGTTTTGTTGTGTGAATTTTTTAGGATGGAGTTGTTAAAAGATTAGCAATGTTGCTGGTCGAAGACTTTGTTCAGTTCTTGTTCTTCCTTTATCTCCTTAATCTTTACTGAGGTAACTACTGTTCTTTGGTTATTTATTGCACCTACTATTGCCTGATGTGATGAAAGTTTCAAGTCACATATACTTCATTGTTAGCCACTGTCACTTGTTGTATCCTTTTAGTAGTGTGTATCTATTCGATTCAATTTCTTCTGGTTGGTCATGAGTCAAATTTTACTCTTGGGATACCACTTTTGCATGATATTGGGTCTAAGGATGAATGAAAATGATAAGGTGAAACCTTCTGGTTAACGGGAGCTGTAATGAATGCAAGAATGGCTTTGATATCAGAATCAGTTGTCAGTATAATATTTTGGGTTTCATTAGGGCCATCATTGGTAATGAGAATAATAGTAATCCGTTTATTTTAAGAGCTTTGCCACGAGGTCAAGAATTATTCTCCTCATTCCTGTCCATTATTGGTGTGATCCTACGTTGAAATAGGATCATCCACATATAAAAACAATGTTTTTTTGAATTTGAATATCATTTCTGGCCTGCAATTTCCTGAATACTGTCGTTTTGTCTTTGATTTTTCATTTTTGCAGTAGTTTGGTAGGGATTGGGCAGGATATATGCTCTGTTGGGTTTGTAATGTAAAATGTGCTAGTCACGGTTGACTAAAATAAACTTCATATTTGTATGAATTTTATTCACTTGAACTGATTAAAATGTTATAAGTTAATCTAAGAAAATAAAATTTATTGCTTTATTCATCTGAATGGAATTTTGACATTTCCAGCCAAGTTAATTTAAATTTGTATGGTTTTTTAAACGAAGCTTGACTGCGTTGTAAATTGTTCCAGCATTCTTGATGAATGTGGCTGATTCGTTCAATTGGAACGGTTCATATTATTTTATTTAGCGATAGCATGTATATGAGTGGATGTCTAAGTGTACCACCCACCTCCCCTTTTTTTCTTTTTGCTTTTAAGTTATTATCTTACAGTTATTTCTTCCTTTTTGACCCAGTAGAAAGAACGGGTGACACGAACTTCTCCTGAAGCAAACTGGTCTGGGTTATTGAGCTACTCAAAGGTTAGGAAAATACAATTCATCTTTTTCACATACTAAATTTCATTGTACTATACATTTAGAGTGAATAGTGTATTGACAATTTTGATCTAACTTCCTCATCTTCATATGAAGTTCAAAGAGAACACGGTATTTTTGAGAGTTGGCCAATAAATCCACATTGTTCCAACTGTTTGATATAATCTGAGCAACATATATGTAATCTTTATTTTCAATTGGAATGTTGTAGATGTTATTACTAATTTGTTCCTCTATTCCCAAAAGAAAACAATGCTTTGTAACTTTAGCATAGCAGCCAGTTTGCTTATGACAAATCCATCCTTTCAAGGTGTAATGTCTGTTAGGATTTGTAAGGATTGTTCTTGTTAGTGTATCTGCAATGTCGCCGGATTTCTCCAGCTTTTCCTGTTAAAACATTGATGTTCCCCATTCTACTCACTGATAGAGCAAATGACCTTCGGAAGTCCTCGAAACCATCAGCCCCATCCGCAAATTCATTGACAATTTGTATTGTGTCTTTATTATATAACAACTGCTGATCAATAGCGAGAACAGATTTGTGGGATTTTACCCTATTGAAGTAAGTCCCCGCGAATCTGTATGTGGAACCGGAATCCGGATTGAGGAAAACCACTGGGTCAGTTTGGTTATTTATGGTTCTGGGTGGACATTGTTTTCTCAATTTAGCTGCGAATTCTGGGTTCATGGTCGGGTCTGGTTTTGTTGTGTAGTTGAAATTGTACAAGCGGTCCTCCACATAAGAACAGTGCGTATTGCCGATCGAGTGTGCCCCTGATATACATGTGAATCAGCATTATTTTTCATTGTTAACTTGGTAAAACTATAGGATTGATGAATTTACAAAGGAGAGACTGCACTCTAATGGCAGAGTGCTGAAGATATGCCATGAATCGTTAAGGCGCATAACGATTCCTGAAGTTACCGTATTTGACCTTGGGGGAGTTTTGTGGTTGAATAGATGGAAGCATAAAGGCACTTTATATTCATTCTAAACTATGGATTCAATACGAATTGAAAGTTGTACTGTAAAGAGTAGGAGAAGATGATTCTTACCAAGCAGCGTTGCCAAATCCAACACATCCAGGCCTCTTGATTGGAAGTAAGACAATGCTTGCTCCCAAGATATCGATGGTGATGGCAGGTCCACTGACGCTACACTTGAAGTCGTGCCGTCTCTTCTTCCTGTAAGTACTGGATAAGAGGGTGCACCTGCCTGCATATTCAGTTAACTAACCATTATTAAAAACCATAATTTTTTATTATAAACGTCTCTTTTCAATTTGTTTTTAGTTAACAGATCAGTGAGCGTTCCTAGCTTAAGAATATATGATGAGGAATGGTTACAAGATTGCTTACCAAATGGACGGCGTCCCTGGTGGCGAGATTGAGAATGTCAGCACATGAGACTACGCCTGGACATCGATATTCAAGAACCGTTTTGATCTTGTCGATTATTTCGAAGCCTCCAAGCCATCTATTTTGCTTTGCATTTTTCTCCGAGTCTGGTCCATCGAGTAAAATTGATGCATCACAGCCCTGAATTTTCGTCAACGGTCAGTTGAAAGTGATGATGTTGGTCTAAGCTATACTATGAGACGAGAGGTGCTCATATTACCTTATCATTAACACTTCAATTTGTGTTGGGATAAACTGAATGGATTTACAAGAACTAGAAACTAGAATATATACTTACAGTCACAAAGCAATCGGAATACAGCAACCGGAGGAACTTGGCAGGGAGTGCTTTGTCTTTCATGTAATATATCTCAACTTGGTGCCTAACGAACTCCTCCGCATATCGACACGTAGAACTGCGTCGGTAGTAGTGCCATTTCAACTTCACCGGCGGTTGCAGTGTCACGGCCGCATCCACATAATGGTTTGCTATACACAAGCCTAATGCAAGAGCCAATAACCGGAAGAGGAACACAGCCGCTTCTGTTCTCATCATCATTTTCTTATCACTCTCTATTTGATATATGTGTCTCTCTGAAGTGCACTAACCTTGTGTATAGCTGTAGCTTTGATACAATGGGATGTGGCATGAAAAGGATGGCCAAGATTTGATCTTTTATAGACTTAACGTTCTGGGTTTCTCACACGTGGCAAAGGAAGTTTGCCAACTTGGTTGAATTATATTCTTCATAAGTATGCTATTCTAAAGTGTGTTGTTTTAGTATTTAACTAAGCACCTTGTGATGGCAGATTTCACATGGACCTAGGTGCCATTGTTTATGATTTTAAGCCAACGTTGGTAGCAAGGAACACTTTCATGCATGTGAGACTTACCTTGGATTTAGGGTTCTTCAATTTTGCAATGCAAAAATTTTGTGATCCAACAAACTTAGGCTTTTACGAAGTCATTTAATATCCCTGTAAGTGTTTAGTTATGATTGGCTGATGGGATTTTTGGGTACTCGATAGGCTACTTAAAAATTGTCTTAAAATTTCAAAACGACCGTCCTCACCAATTCGATACATTATAAGATTGATGAGTTGTATGCAGCAACCAGGAAAAGAGTGCATTAATGTTAGAGCATCTATGCGTTTAGTTACATGCACTAAATATCACCTCGAATCATATATATATGGTATGACCATCGGATCTGGATTCAAGGTTTTCAAAAAGACTGATTTTGTGTAGTATTACTTATTACGCATAAATCAACAAGTTGGGGTTGGAGTAGGGCATTGTTTATTGATATCTAAAGCTACCTTAAAATTTTTGAGTATCGTCTACGTGTCAAATGTCAATCCACGAAAAGGCAACTAAATTTGGTTACGTGAGTATAGCTGAAGGTACTTCGCCATTTGGATTATAAAGGTATACAACTGTTGACGATTTGTTATTAATTCTCATCACAAGTGATCTCACGTAGAGTGACAACCAAACTTTCACCAGGTGACATGGAATTAGTTTCCTCTTCATTCAAACCAAGAACTCGGGATTTCAGAAAAAGAAATAAAGACTTTCTCTTGTTTCACTTACTTGTAGCAATATGGCAAACATGCGATCCTTCAGTTTCTTCCAATAATGTATGCCTGAAGCGTCGTAGTAGTCAACCCAATTGGATTTGGCTGCAGCTACAACTGTAAAGTAAGTAGACAGTTTTTTTGGAAGTAATTACTTGAACAAGCAAATGTGTTGGCTTCCTTCGGCCAACGACCGACCTTTACTATCATTTGTCATCTTCACCACCTCATGTTACTGTTAGACCATCCACCATTATCAACCTGTTTCCTTGAAGGATCATCAAATAAACACAATATTTTCTATATATGTACATATTAACTTAATAAAAGGCTCACTACAGATAATATTAATTGTAACATTCTGGTAATCTACTACTTAATCCGAATAATGAACAACGAAAAGTAACAGTTTCAGTATCTGGTTATAGCCTCGGGTTGTTTGGGCCAAAAATGGAAGACAGTTGGCTGAGACTGAAGAAGAAAGAATTCATCTTTTCAAATGCCAAGCCTGGTTTGATTCTTGGGTTCAGTGGCTTTCTTAGCATAAAATGTTGTGGCTGAATCATATGGAAAATTACTGAGGAACACATACAAGCAAAAAGGTTCTGAATCATGTGGCTTGGTGTGAGTCCAAGGAGATGTCTACGCGAAGAATGTAAAAGTGGGCAAAGTAGTAGAGAATATGATTTTGTGGACACACACAGAAAACGTTCCCTTTGATTCCATATATAAGGAATACAAACATCCAAAGTGGACTTCTGTAGAATACAACTTTCGTCCGCAATGATACCTGTTTTAAGCTAACAACTTTCCTTCCCCCAAAATTACCTATTTAAGCTAAGACAATACCTCTAGTAGCATAAAGGTAAGAAGCATAAAAACAACACAACAGAAATATTCGATATGCTATTACAACATTGACCAACATGCCACATCCTAAAAAATTTGTCCTACTCCATTCTTATGAACAAAACAGCTTTTAAACAACAAACGCAAAATATCTCTGCAGCAAATCTCTGCCTCCTTTTACTTTTTCTGCAACAACTTTCTTTTTCTAACTTGGACAGCAAAAGCAATAGAGGAGTTTAGCGTGCAAATTCATCTTCTCCAGCATACTCCTTGAATTTGTCATACGAAACTCCCAACATTTCTTTTAATTCATCAATTCTTCCACGAGCTAACGATTTGGTAAACAAGTCAGCCAATTGACTTTCAGATCGGCAAAATACAATCTGGATTTCACCAGATTTCACAGCTTCACGAATGGCATGGAATTTTATGTTGATGTGCTTAGTTCTACCATGCAAAACTGGGTTTTCTGCAATTGTGATTGCAGATTTGTTATCGCAAAACAAAATAGTGGGCTCCAATTGTTTGAATCCCAAATCAGACATCATCTTCCGTAACCATACAGCTTGGTTCATGGCTCCTGCCAAGGCGACGTACTCGGCTTCAGCTGAGGATTGAGCCACCACCGACTGCTTCTTGGAATTCCAGCATATTGGACCTGAACCGAGGGTAAAGACATACCCAGAGGTGCTTTTCATATCATCGATGCTTCCTGCCCAGTCAGAATCCGAAAACCCTTGCAAGGATACTAAAATTCCTTTTTCATACAAAACTCGGTCGTTAATTGTCCCTTTAATGAACTTGAGAACTCGTTTAGCAGCACATAAATGCAATTCACTTGGTTCGGACATAAATCTTGATAAAAAACTTGTAGAAAACATAATATCGAACCTGGAAGCTGTCAAATACAGCAAACTTCCCACAATGCTCCGAAATACTTGTGGATCCTTCAGCTTCTTTCCAGATTCCTTTGACAACTTGTGATTTAGGACCAATGGTGAGGCTGTCTCCTTACAATTCTGCAATTTGAATCTTTTCAAGAGATCAAGAGCATATTTGTGTTGTGAAATATAAATTCCCGCTGGCTCTTGGCTTACTTCCAAACCGAGGAAGTAATTCATCAACCCAAGGTCTGACATCTCAAATTTTCTTTGCATAACCAATTTGAAATTGGTTATTTCATCCTGATTTGAACCTGTAATCAGCAGGTCATCGACATAAACTGAAACGAGTAGCAGAATTTCACCTTGGTCTTCCTTTACGTAGAGTGTTGCTTCGTTTAAGCTCCTCCTGAAACCTGAATTTATCAGATATGCATCAATCTTTTGGTACCAGGTTCTAGGGGCTTGTTTCAGCCCGTATAACGCCTTCCTTAGTTTGTAAACTTTGTTTGAAGCAACTTCGAATCCTTCTGGTTGTTGGACGTAGATTTCTTCTTCAAGCTCTCCATTGAGGAAAGCTGACTTCACGTCAAGATGGAAAACAGCCCATCCTTTCTGACCAGCAATTGCTAACAGCAACCTTATGGTGTCATGACGAGCAACCGGCGCAAACGTTTCTACGTAATCGACACCTGCAATTTGTGCAAAGCCCTTAACAACCAATCGAGCTTTGTTTTTGAAGATAGAGCCATCCGGATTGAACTTGGTTCTGAAAATCCACTTCACTCCTATGGCTTTTCTTCCTTTTGGTAAATCTGAAAGTTGCCAGGTGTTATTTTTTTCGATCACAGCAATCTCATCTCGCATAGCTTGCATCCATTCTGGTTGTTGAGCAGCTTCTGAAAAATTTGCTGGTTCGGTATAGACATAATTGCATCTTTCATAGATATTTGCCAAAGAGCTTGTTCGAATGACAGCCCCATCAGTTGTATCCTCAATTGAAAATTCTGCTTCTGCTTGAATTTGAGAAAGTTGGTCAGGATCTTCTGCATTAGAATGCTTCTGTGGTTCTTTGCGTTCAAAATCCCAGAATTGATCTTCATCCACCTGAATATCTCTACTGATAACAATTCTGTTCAAGATCGGATCATAAATCCTGAATCCTTTGACTTCGGTTGAATAGCTAATGAAGATTCCTTTGGCAGCCCTTTCATCTAGCTTTGATCTCTTTTCTGCAGGAATGTGATAAAAACAAAGAGATCCAAATATTTTCAGATTTTTAACTGAAGGTTTGTTACCTGTCCATGCTTGGAACGGTGTCATTTGATTGACAACATTAGTTTGCAGGCGATTCAGTAAGAATACAGCAGTAGCAGCTGCTTCTGCCCAGAATTTTTTAGGAATTCTTTTGTCAAACAACATGCTTCGAGCCATCTCCATAATGGTTCTATTTCTGCGCTCAGAGACTCCATTCTGCTGTGGAGTATAGGCTACAGTTAGTTGATGGATGATTCCTGAAGCTTTGCAAAAATTCTGGAATGCAGTTGAAACGTATTCACCGCCATTATCAGTCCGGAGGACTTTGATGTAACTGCTGCTTTGATTTTCTGCCATGGCTTTGAAGCTTTTGAATGCTGTAAACACTTCATTTTTAGCTTTCAAGAAATATATCCAGGTCATCCCAGTGAGATCGTCAATGAACAGTGCAAAGTATCTGCTTCCATTTAAAGAGTTGACTTGCATCGGGCCACAAATATCAGAGTGGACAATCTCCAGCTTCTGCTTGGCTCTGTTGACTTCTCCTTTTGGAAATGGCTTCCTAACTTGTCGTCCAAGGGCACATCCAGCACATACATGAGCTGGTGTAATGATTTCTGGCAGATCTTGCACAAGCTCGGCTTTGAACATAGCTTGCAGTTTTTTGAAACTCACATGCCCGAGTCTCCTGTGCCAAAGTTGGCTACCTTCTTCCTTCGCTACGCTTGCTGTTCCTGTAGCTAGTTCAAGGTTTATTAAGAAACTTCTTCCTGTCATTTTGAGTCTTGCAATCTCCTTATCAAAATCATCAAGGATAAGGCAAGTTTTTCTTTTGAAATATACCCCACAACCATTATCGAGCATTTGCGGAACACTAAGAAGGCTGATATGCAGTTCAGGAATGTAAAGTACATTTGTAAGATACCTGATCCCTTTGTCGGTTTTGATAGCTACAACACCTCTTCCTTTGGCGTAGACAACCTGTCCATTCCCAAGCTTGATCTTGGCTGTAATGGATTTGTTGAGTTCAGTAAAGGCTGACTCGTTGGGTGTCATGTGGCTGGTGCACCCACTGTCAACAAGCCACGTGGTTTTGTTAGCTTCGGTTGATTCTTCCACAGCCATGAAAAGGTGTTCAGGCAGCTGTACTTCTTCTTCTGTTGTGACCTTTGCTTCCTCTTGAGGAGCTGAGGTTGTTTCTTCCCTCTGCTTGGCTCTGCAAAATTTTTGGGTGTGTCCTGTTTTGTGACAGTAATTACATTTGAATTTGCTTTTCTTCTTGAACCAGCAATCGCTTGTCTGATGGTTGCTTTTCTTGCAGTGTCCACAGGCTTGAATCTTTCGTCTTTGTCCATCTTCTTGATTTCCTTTGAATTTGCTACTTGCTCCAGGTGAGTTTCCTGGTTTTCTGGATTTCGGGTTAAATTTCAGTTGAGCAGAAAATGCCCCTTCAAGCCCTTCTTCTGTCATAATGTGCAGTCTCTTCTCATGAGCCTCCAGTTTGCTGCATAACTGTGCCACGGTTAAAGATTCCCAATCTCCAGCTTCTTCTATCGCTGCGATCTTTGCTTCAAATTTAGGAGAAATACTGATTAGGATTTTTTCGACAATTTTCTTGTCTGCAAATTCCTCACCGTGGAGTTTCATTTGGTTCACAATGTCCAGAACTCTGTCAACATATGCTTCAATGAGCTCATCCTCCTTCATTTTCAAGAATTCGAACTGTCTCCGTAACGTCAGCAGCTTGGCAGCCTTGATCCTATCTGAGCCTTCATACTTTGCCTTTAGCCAATCCCAGATCTCCTTTGGCGATTCCATGTTCATTATGGACGTAAAAATGTGGTTGGCAAGAGCTGAATGCAGGACTACTATGGCTTTGTCCTTTTTCAACAGTTCAGCTTCGTGTTCCCGCATCTGGGCAACCGTGGGATTTGCTCTTAGAGCTGGTGGTCCAATGTCTGATTCAACCACCTTCCAAAGTCCCTGTGATTTGAGGTGAAAACGCATCTTTACAAACCAAATGTGAAAGTGCTTGCCATCAAAAATTGGGACGTTGGGTATTGAGGAGGACGTTGAACTTGTTGCTGCCATTTTCTTCAGTTCCTGGTTTTGATGGTTGCTATGCTGGTTGAAATTGTATAACTGATTTCAAAGTTAATCTCTACAGTCCCGAAGGAATTGGAGCTCTGATACCATGTAAAAGTGGGCAAAGTAGTGGAGAATATGAGTTCTTGTGGGCACACACAAAACGTCTCATTTAATCTCCACAGTCCCGAAGGAATTGGAGCTCTGATACCATGTAAAAGTGGGCAAAGTAGTGGAGAATATGAGTTTTTGTGGGCACACACAAAACGTCTCATTTGGTTCCACATATAAAGGAATACAAAACATCCAAAGTAGACTTCTGTAGAACACAACTTTCTTCTACAATATTACCTATTTTAAGCTAACAATTTTCCTTCCTCCAATATTTGCTATTTAAGCTAAGACAATGCCTCTAGCAACATAAAGGTAAGAAGCATAAAAAACAACAAAACAGAAATATTCTATATGCTATTGCAGCATTGACTAACATGCCTCACCCAAAAAATTTGCCCTACTCCATTCCTACGAACAAAACAGCTTTAAACATCAAAGACAAAATATCTGTGCAGCAAATCTCTGCTTCCTTTTGTTTTTCTCTGCAGCAAATCTCTTTTTCCAGTTTGGACAACAAAAGCAACAGAGGAGTTTAGCATGCAAATTCATCTTCTCCAACACTTCTGACGCTCAATCAATAAATGACGAAATAGACAGAAGTTGGAACGAATGACAGGAAAAGAATCCTAGAAAGAAAAAGCATATTACGTACATGTCACGCCATCTACGAAGGCTCCTTCAACTTTAAGCAATGACCTATCATTTCATTCAGCTTCTTCTATCTTCGACGTAGACATTGGAGTAGGAAAGTCGAACATTTGACAGAATTCATCATGATTTTCTTGACGGTCCCACTTTTGAATGCGAACAGATCCTCTGTTTGTGGATAAAGAAAAAGGATTTAATTGATGGATATAAAGAGGAAGACCACAAACTAAATGTCATATTATGAGATAAAAGTTAGGAATTGCCTTATGTATTAGCCAGATAAACTAAAGAATCTTGGTTGATTGGTTGTCGTTCCAATGAGAAAACAACAGATATGATGTCATACATGATGAAATGAAAAAACAAGTTTCAACTATAGAATTTAGCAACGTACATTTGCTTTTTCCATCAGATTAAGGAGTGCCCTCCATGTGCAAAGAAGGTGCATATATAATGTTTCATTAAATCTTATCTATATTATGAACTTTATATAAATATATAATGAAATAGAGTTGAAAATTTTCATGTGCTTCCGAATAAAAGTCTAAGTGGTAGGTCGGCTGGATAAGTGTGCAGTTGACTTTGCTGCTTTAGTGCGGCACTTGGTGTGTGCTTCAGTTGAAAATTAAACTCAATAATTTGAAGGTAACAACTCTTATCACATCAAGACAAGTCTTCAAGTCAGGGGATTTTTATGTTAAATACTGCCTGAAAGTTTTGGCCTAGTTATTCTCTTGGTTCAACAATAATGGCTTCTTCTTCTACTTCTTTCGCCTCTCAACCATGCAAGTACGACGTCTTCTTGAACTTCAGGGGTGAAGACACTCGTCGCAATTTCACCAGTCATCTTAACGCTGCTTTGAGCCAAATGGATCTCCAAATCTTCATTGACGATGATGAACTCAAAAGAGGAGAACAAATTCCCCAATCACTTCCACAAGCAATCGAAGATTCTACTGTTGCTGTCCTCGTTTTCTCAAAAAACTATGCACATTCCACTTGGTGTCTAGATGAACTTGTGAAGATCATTGAATGCCATGAAACCCATGGACAAATTGTTATACCCGTCTTTTACGAGATAGATCCATCCCATTTAAAAAACCAGTCCCATAATGTTGCAGCAGCTCTTGTAAAACATGAGCAAAATCCCAAGAATACACACAAGATCGGAAGGTGGAGGGATGCCTTAACCATAGCTTCCAATCTACGTGGGTTTGATTCTAAGGACTTCAGGTATGTTTTAGTTTCTATGGTCAATTAATCAAAGTAAAGGGTTGTTTTGCTTTTCATTCATTTTTGTTGTGTTTCATAATTGGTAGGAACGATCATATGCTTATTAACAAAATAGTTGAAGATATTTTGGAAAAACTGAACCAATCCATGACATGGGATGGCTTGGAGAATTTGGTCGGAATGGACTCGCGTATCGAGAAAATTAAGAAGGTACTCACTATTAAGCCATTGGAAGTTTGTCTTTTAGGAATTTGGGGGATGGGAGGTGGTGGTAAAACTACTATAGCCAAAGTCATATATAATATGATGTCCTATCACTTTCAAAGTTGTTGCTTCGTACATAATGTGAGGCAACAAGCTGAAGCAGGCAACTTGATGAAATTACAGGAAGAACTTCTTTCAAAAGCATTGGGTGAGAAAAATCTAGTGAAATATATGTTCAGTGCTGGACCTACACCATTTCTTAAAACAAGACTCGGTCGCAAGAAGATGTTAATTGTTCTTGATGATGTGGATGATCCACTTCAAATAGAGTCTTTGATTGGAGATCCATGTTGGTTCCGTTCAGAAAGTATGATTCTCATCACTAGTAGAAATAAGCAAGTATTTGAAGGAAGGGCTGATTTTATATATAGAGTTGAACTATTAAATGATGATGAAGCCTTTCAACTTTTCATGAAGAGTGCCTTCAAGCAAAAATATCCGAGAGATGATTATGCGTCCTTGTCAAATTCAATGATTAAATATGCGCAAGGCAATCCTTTAACGTTAAAGGTTTTAGGCTCGTCACTAATTGGGAAAAAGAAAAAAGAGTGGGAAAGTGTATTGGATCAATTGTCAAAAGTCTTGAATAAGAGTATTCAAAGTGTGTTACAAATTAGTTACAATGGCTTAAATAGGATGGAAAAGGATGTCTTTCTTGACATTGCATGCTTCTTCAAATGTGATAAAGCAGATGTAGTGAAGGGAGTACTCGAAAGTTGTGGATTTGATGCAGATATTTTAATTAATGGTCTTGTAGACAAGTGCCTTGTGACTGTTTGTGAAGACAAATTAATAATGCATGATTTGTTACAAGAAATGGGAAAGGAGATTGTTCGTCAAGAAACTAAGTATCCAAGTCAACGTACTAGGTTATGGGATCCTAAAGATATTTATGAAGTATTCATGGAGAATAAGGTAAGATTTTAAAGATATTTAATATTATTTATTATTATTAATAATCTCTTATATTTATTATTTATTATTTATTTTAATAATAAAGTAACATTTTAAAGATATTTAATATTTTGCTTTATTATTACTAATTTCTTATGTACTTTCTTGTTTATTATTTATTGTTATAGTAACTCATTTACATATTTGGCAATTATTTTTTAGGCAGCAGAAGTAGTGGAAAGCATAATTCTTGACGTGAGTAAGATAAGGGAGATAGATTTGAATCCAAGAGCGTTCATGCAGATGCCCAATCTTAAGTTTCTCAAAATTTATAAAAGATTTAATAAAAATAGTAATCTACATCTCTCTTATGGTCTTGAATTTTTTCCTAACAAGATGAGATATCTTTGTTGGGAAGAATGTCCATTGGAATATTTTCCAAGTAATTTTCAACCAGAAAATCTTGTGGTGCTTGAATTACCCAACAGCAAGATTAAACAATTATGGAAAGGAGCCAAGGTATTTCATTTATTACTTTTGTGATAAAAATGGAAATTATTATTAGATTATATTTAATTAATATCTTTTGCTTTTTTTTAAGTACAGGAAGATTCAATGACATCTCAAATGGCACATGGAGCTCTAGGTTTGATTGTTAATCGTTTTTGGAGTTTTGTTAAAGTTCCCACCTGCATTTGTGGAAGTCAATTTGGCAAGTTAAGTTCCCTAACTTTTGTAAACAATAAAAGCATAACTCATCTTCCAAACAGTAGGAGTGGATTTCTTGAAGCTCTTGAAGTTCTTGATCTGAGTGGCTGCTCAAATTTAAATACATTCCCGGAAGTTTCAAGCAACATAAAGGAGCTAAACTTAAGTGAGACTGCTTTAAAACATGTGCCTTCATCATCAGTTGAACTCCTCAGCAAGTTAAAGAAATTAGAGATGTTTTCTAAAGAGCTTGAAACCCTTCCGAGCAACTTTTTTAACAAATTAACATCTCTTGAAAAAATTAATTTGAGTGTCTTGTGCTTTAAGAAACTTCCTAAAATCTTAGAGCCCATGGAAAAGCTGCCATCATCTCTTGGCAATCTGAAAGGGCTCAAGTGTTTCAGTTTGGATCAATGCTGGAAGCGTGTTTATTTGCCAGGAAGTTTCATTGACGTACAGAACATAACCGTTTCCAACTGTAAATTAAGGGAATTGCCTGAGGATTTGAGCTTTCTATCTTCTATAGAAACTCTAAATTTGAGGGAAAATACTTTCGAGAGAATCCCTGTAACTATCAAACAACTTTCACGATTGAAACTACTTTTCATAAGCAATGCCCCAAGGATGCAATCCGTGTCAAGAATTTCAGAAATTCAAGTTCTTGTTATACGGAATTGCTTAAAGTTGGATGAAGATAAATGTCAGGTAGTTGCAAATGAGTTGATGAGGAGTTATCTAACCGTTTTTAGAAGAAAGCAAATGGTAATTCTCTACCTTTTATCTCTTTCTTTATTTGGATCTATATAATCACTAATTTGTGTTATAAATTTGTGCCGTCAGAATTGCTTTAAAATGATGTATCCAGGAAGTAGAATACCAGAGTGGGTGAGGTATCAAAGCATCAATGATTCCATTCAAATTCATCTTCCTTCTCATTGGTTTTGTCATCTTTTTTTGGGATTTGCTATCTATCTATGCCTTGATTGTGTGAAGTATGACGTCGAAGGAGATCTTAGATATGATTGCTATTTTGGAGACAATCACCATTTCTCCATCCCTGATTGTGGAATATTACATGTCCCTAGAGCAGATAAAGAGCATATGGTTGTCTGGATTAGTAGAGAATTTTGTGAATGGGTTCATAAACATGGTAACATTGAAGAAGACGTAGCTCTTTTTAAGTTCACCAGCTCTGTTAAGAATGGAATCAGAAAGTGGGGGGTTGTTCCACTGTATGCTCAAAAAGATGAGGATGATTTCTATGTAAATTTTGACTTTCCAGCTTCCGGAGTGTCCACGTTGAAACGATCAGCCATAAGTGCAGAGTCATTGCATTGTATGCCCAAAAAGAAGTTGAAGATGGAAGAAGTTGAATAGAGTTAATTCAAGTTCAATTCTCCCACTAGGTAAGCTATGCATGTTTCTCTGTTCTTAGCTTTATTATTAAGAGGACTATTTAATTTGACTTTATAGAGCAGGAGTTCTTATTTTTCCTTATATCGTATTTTGTTCTTGTGATTGAAGACTTCAAGTTCAATGCTCCAATCTTCAAGGCGGATGGTACATATGAAGAGAAAGTAAGAGAGCTTGCTTCAAAACTGTGAAATATGAAAAACAGACAAATTATGAAGGTTCGTACAATTTTTTTAATCAACATTTAGTATTTCGATATGGTAGACCAAGGAAAATGCATCTTTTTACAAATTATTATCTTTTGTTCTTAATTTCTTTTATTTGACCTCTATTAAGTCAAATTTGGAAACTTTTTTTATTTAGACTCTTTTTTTTCATGTAAATTGAATGTTTGATATTCATGGCTTTTACTATTTTCATGTCCAAAATTCATATCCATTAAAAGTTATATTATTATATGGTGCTCTATTATGATTCAGTTGGATTCCTAAAAGGAATGTTAGGTGAGAATAATGATAGAAATAGCAATCATGGATTAATTCTTAGAAGTATTGAATAAGGCCAATAGAAAATGTAGAATGAAATTTCTTATTAATTGAGTGCTTCTTACTATCAACGTTTTTTTAGTTTTATTTTCTATGTTTCATCACATTACAAGACTAATTATTCTGAATATGACTCCAAACACTTTGTGAGTTGCAGAACAAACAGGAAAGTTTTATGTAACCTTCCGATTTCAGAAAACTGATTCCATATCTTCAGAGGTTACTGTAGTAAATTCGAAACGATCAACAACACCTATAAGGACCAAAATACTGAAAGTAGAAGCTTTATTTCTTCTCAAATCTACCTCAAAAACCCCTGAAAGAAGACCATATATATTCTTAAAAATCTTTAGCAGCAGCAAGAGGATGATGTGCATTGTAGCATATTATCATAAATTATGGCTGCAATAGTAGCATCAAGCAATGGACCAGACCAATAGACTCGGTGGCTTGTCCTTGTCCGGCTCATTAATGCTAGATGATAAGTTGTTATTTTTGTGCTAACTTTAGATATAAATATCTTTAATTTGTTAAAAATTTTATTTAAAATTAATGAACCTGTTTATTAATTACTCTTAAATGGTTTTCAATACATGGAAGATGAATTTTAATAAACAAGATGCAAGGAAAACAAAGACAATTCGAATTCTCAACTGGCAGAAAAGCTTTTGACTAAGCGCAAGGAAAAATTTATTTGCATAATCTGATTTGAGTATAGACTTGATACACTAAGGATTTTTATTATTTAGGGAATTAAGTTGTTACCTTTTATGTGCGGATATGCTGTCTGACTATGTGAGGAGTGTTGCGGTCTAAACAAAGCGATATAAATTAAATTCTATCTAGACCAATTAGAGGCAAGTGCACCCCGTTGACAAATAATAAAAATCGGTGAGAACCGGATATCGTACCCAAGGGAAAAATTTTCCACACGTAAGACAATTAAATTAAACGATTAAAAATTACTCAGACGATCTAAAATTTGATTGATTTGAAAATAAAATAAAATAAAGTAAGCAAATTAAGAAAATATGAAAAATGCAAAGTATGAATTAAAAC
>JANTPM010000001.1:21906567-21927199 GCA_025434745.1 Erythroxylum divaricatum
AGACATACCCAGAGGTGCTTTTCATATCATCGATGCTTCCTGCCCAGTCAGAATCCGAAAACCCTTGCAAGGATACTGAAATTCCTCTTTCATACAAAACTTGATCGTTAATTGTCCCTTTAATGAACTTGAGAACTCGTTTAGCAGCAAATAAATGCAATTCACTTGGTTCGGACATAAATCTTGATAAAAAAACTTGTAGAAAACATAATATCGAACCTGGAAGCTGTCAAATACAACAAACTTCCCAAAATGATTCGAAATACTTGTGGATCCTTTAGCTTCTTTCCGGATTCCTTTGACAACTTGTGATTTAGGACCAATGGTGAGGTTGTCTCCTTGCAATTCTTCAATTTGAATCTCTTCAAGAGATCAAGAGCATATTTTTGTTGCGAAATATAAATTCCTGCTAGCTCTTGGCTTACTTCCAAACCGAGGAAGTAATTATAAACCCTATAATTACTTAATATTGATGATGAGACTAGATTCGCTTAATATTGAGAGTGTTTCCCTATCTTATAAGTGATTCAAGAGAGTTAAAGAATTAGTAATCTAAACCATTCCAAATCATTCAAAACTTATTTCAGAATTTAAAACAAACCTAACTGCATAACAATTTAAATCTAATTACTAAATGTGTTAATTTAGGGTTATTAGCTTGATCTTCCATCCTTGGAAGCTCAACTAGATTCAGTTATGAGTGGCTTGCTTCCAGCCTTCTCGTTCAACATCAATTTTGTAGCCTATGAGTAAGCTACAAATTGCAAAATAATCAGAAGAACAATATTGATAAAATTATGAAAACCAATTAAGCTCAGTAATGTTCTTTTTTCAAGCGAGTTCTTTTTTCAAGCGAATTGTTAACAAAACAAAGAATAACACAACTCAATAAATCTTCCATGGAATCCAACAGTTTGCCCGATAAAAGGCTGAGTTGTTCTCTTTTTAGTTTTTCCTCATTCTCCCTCATCTCCTCTTCTTCTTTAGCTTCTTGAATAGAGACTTTCATAACTTCTTCAAACTTAATATCCGTTGTCAATTTTTCTTCATCCTCTCGTTCCTTCAAAGATTTGATCACATCATTTTTTTAATAAGTTGCCCTCCTTCGGATTCTTTAATACATCATTCATGTTGAATATCACTTGGTCATCACTAATCCAAATGATGAGGTTCTCTTCATAGACACCTACCTAAGTTTTTTCGATGTTCGAGCAAAGTATACCAAGATCTAAGGAATAATAGGGAGAGTTGTCATTCTTTTCTTCATCCTCTTTCCTCATTTGTTGATCTTTTACAAGATGAGGTTCAGCTTGGTCTTCCACTGATTCTTCTTGTTCTTCCCTATTTCTAAGTGTGATAGCCTTATATTGCTCTCGTTGATATAATTCCATATTGCTCATAGAGTCTTCCACACTTCTATTACAAAATTCAAAGGAAAGCTGTCTCACTTGAATCTCCAAGTTATGGATAGAAGAGGCATGATTTTCCATTACTTGATCAAATTGCTTTTCCAGTCTCTTCTGGGTCTCTTCCATGTCTATTAGTTTATCCATGATTTTGTCCAAATTGGAATTCCATGAATTGGAATCATCTTGCTGAAAGTCAAATAGGTCTTGATGTCCTATGTGAGTACTTACATTATTAGACTAATAAAAATCTGGGTGGTTTTGCCACTTTGAAGTGTAGAAGTTCATATAAGAATGATGATTTCCCCAACTAAATTAGGGCTCATTGAAATCCACAAGAGTCCTTTTTTCTCTATAATATACATCTTTCATGATCATTCTTTTTATCTCTTCTTCGTATTCAACTCTTAAGATTCCCCATTGTTTTTTGGTGATATCTACGTTGATGTGTCGTTTACTTTATACCCAGTTTTCTTTTTCACAAAAGAAGGTGAAAAAGCCTTAGACTACAAGAATTAAACTAATTACCTCCCCGACAACGACGCCAAAAACTTGATCGGGTATTGATTGTGTATAAGTTTTAGTAGATAACCCTCAATAATCAATAAGCCCATGGTTCATTAGCGTAGTACCTAAGGTCTCGAATTCACAAGGAAGGATAATCTAATCCTAAAATCTAAGGTCAGAAACAAATACAAAAAAATTCAAGATGCAATTAACTAAAACAAAAATTTAGTTCAATCAATCAAATTAAATTAAAAATCAATCATGGAAATACTAATTACTAAGCAATTACAACACACTCAAGAATCAACCTAAGGAAATTACTAATTGAGAGAAGAGAATTTTACCTATACTTAATGCTAACCTAAATGACTAAGAATTACTAAATTGTTGGTTCTAGATGATCTTATGGTTGATTGCTCTATCTCAAGTTATAACCATTAACCCTAAATTATAAACCCTAATCAGATTATAGAAGTCGTAGTCTCTCAATTTACAACATATCTAAAACCCTAATTAGTTTTGAATTTCTCTAATAAACTACCAGAAACCTATACAAGATCTCTCTTCGCACAATTTATCAATTTGATTTAATTTTAATTTCTATTAAATTATCTAACTCTCATTAGCTCAATTTAATCGTTTTTTATTCGATTCACCCTCTCAGTTTGTTATTGAATTATATAATCACAGAATTAAATCACAACAAATTCAATAAACACATAAACGATCAGATTTCATTAATTCAAAAGTAAAATTTCGAAGGTGAGTTTAAAACATCATCAACATTCTAAATCCTATCATTAACTATTTATTCCAATTCTATACAATAATAAAACTAAAATTAAATAGGAAATACAATCTAAACTGATGATGGGAGGCAGCGACATCCAAAAACTCCTTATTCGAAAAGTACATTGAGTCGCTTCTTCTCCTCTTCTCTCTTCCTTCTTCTCTTCCTCTATCTCTCAATGAGTTCTCTCTAGGGTTTCTCAAGATGATTGATGCAAAAGCTTTTTTTTTCTACATCTTTTCTTATTCTTTAAATATCCTTTTGTGTTTTGGGTAACCCAATGATTTTTTTGGGTCCAAAAAATCCCTCATACTTGACTTTCTTGAATGTCTACGTCTACGGTTGTGGCCCACATTTGAGCTTTCTATCACGATCATAGCATGTAGGCCACAATTGTAGGCCAACACTGGTGCTTCTGTGTCAATTGTGGCTTGTTATGCCACGATCGTGGGCTTTTGATTTGTCCCAAATGTCTTTGAAACTTTTCCGTTCTTCGATGTTAATCCTAAAATACTAAATATTAAACCTATCAAGGTACCTCAAAAATATAACATTTAAGTTCAAAAGCTTGTACTAACCCATAAAACACTTAAAACACAAATAATTAACAATCTAACACAATTATAACATAAACACATACTAAATGATCAAATTAACGACTAAACACATATCAAACTATGCCCTAAAATACAATTTACACTTATCATACGACCTTTGGAATAATAATAACGACAAGGCAACGTGTCCTTACGATCTTTTGGTTAAGTAGTTTTTAAAGAAAAATAATCTTTTAGACTTATGGAGAGGAAATTTATAGAATGATTGATATCATTTTCAACAATTTGTGAACCAAAATGCCAATTTTTGGAACTGTGTGAATACCTATAGTTATGCTTGCAATTGGTTTGATTTCTTATAGTAATTCCAATTATAATTAATAATAATCTTACTTGATAAAATTATAATGAAGTTATACAAATCTTATCAAAATCTTAAAGAAGTCAAAGATAGAACTCTAACAATAAACACCCTTTAGTAATCGCTACTTACATCTTAAACTATAGGATAAAACATACAAGACTTTCTTGTAATTTATATAACTTAAAAAATGTTCTTTAATTTTTAAGATTCTTAAAAGATCTCTTTATAATTTTTTTATTTTAAAAAAATCCCTTCCCTTAAACTTTTATTAAAAAATAATGATGAAACTTATGTGGCATGAACATTACGCATAGATCAACCAAATGTTGTTAACATAGTAACTCAACCTAATTCTAAAACCTAATCTAAATAAACTAATTAAATATGATTCAAACCAATAATTTTAAATAACTACAATAAATTATTAGTGTGAGCCAATTTTAATTAGTTCGAGTCGAATTTAAGAAATAAGTTAGACTGCCATTTCAGCAGCATTTGATTGATCGACGTGTATTTTGCTTTGTTATTTTTAACAAAAGTCTAACAAAAAGAATTTTTTAAAATTAAAAGCTATAAAAATTTTCAAGAATCTAGGGAATTTTTAAATTTTATTTAAGTTATTTAAATCATAAGAAATCCGGTGTCTTTTACCCTAAACTATATTAAAGCCAAGTTTCGAATCATATATTATATTGAAATATCAATTAACAATTCTGAAGAAATTGTAATGGGAATATTATAAAAACGAGCCATGTCGACTTTCAATTTGAGTATGGTAAATTAGTATTCTTTGGAAGTGACTATTCAGTCCGTGTGCTGCAATTATCCTACAGTTGTTCCTTAATAAACAAATAGAAAAGGGGATAAAACGAGGAGAGTTTTAAAAATTTCAAGGCCCTCTTTTTAACTCATATTGTATAGTTAGTAATCCTTTTTAATAAATCAATTCCTTCCAAAACTTAATTATCTTTTATTTTAACTAACGTCATCTGTGGAGCAACTGATAAAATTATTTTTTTTACCAAAAAGTGACAGGTTCGATTCATTCTCTTCTTTTTTACAAAGCGAAGAACTTCGTGCGCTAAATTACATTAAGTTCTTGTGTTTGCTTTAAGCTTCCTTTGTATACAAACTATAATGGTAATCTTTTTTAAGTGTTTTAAAGAATAAAGACTCGTTTAGGGCACCTATCATAACAACTCACTCAGATACAATTAACCTTCTTGTAACATCAAAACTTATTAGGATCAGTTGCACTTATATCATTTAAAATTATTGTTATCACTTATTATCCTAACGTCGTTTACAACTAGTATCTTGTTATCATTCTTTATATACAATTTTTAAAAAAAAAAATAAAATAGGAGCTTAATCTATAAAAAAATAAAGAGTAAGATATAAAAATGAAATTAATTTAAATAAACATATAATAAAAAATAAATATGATTCTTATACGTTTTTAAATTTTTCAAGAGTTTTGATATTCATCTTAGCAATATTTTTATCAACTATATTTATTTGTGAAAAACATTAAAATTTTAATTCCTAATTTAAGCTATTATAAAAAAATTCCTACATTTGATTTTTTTTTAATATTTTAAAACTTAAACTAAGTGCTCATTTGAATGAGCTTTTATTAGTAGAGCTTTTATTAGTAGAGTTTTTTTAGAAGAGTTTTTCTAAGAAACCATTTAACTATTTGACTATCATTTAAAAAAGAGTTTTTTTGAAAGAATTTTATACATTAAACTATTTGGCAACATAAAAATAAAAAATAATTTTAATTTTAATTTTACCTATATTTTATTTTATAATAAAAATTATTTATGCATATAAATATTATTATATTAAACAATATGCAAAGCACAATATATTAATTATTATATAATTTTAAATCATAAGAAACATAAATGAAAATATATCTAACCAAATCTTTTATATAAATTATGACATAAGTAAAACTAATATAAAAATAAATATTAAAACATATAAAAATCTAAATATTATTATATAATTTTTAAAATAAAAGTGAAGATAAATTTGTAAATATTGTAAAAGTTATGTGTAAAACATGAGTGTAAATGAGATTAAAAATAGACTCATTAATTAATATAAAAAATTTACTAAAAAAGTATTTTTTATAAATTTCAAATTTGATATTCTAAAAAAGCTATATTTTAGTTGGCAAAAAAACTATAACCATTTAAAAAATACTTTTTTATTTTACAATTAAACATTATTTTTTTAAAAAAATACTTTTACAATTAAAAAAATAGTTATTAACTCACCAAAATTTCAACCAAACCAGCATTAACATTTCTTATCAAATATAGCTCAATGTTGGTCTCGTTAAAAATACTTGACATATCACGTTTTCTATCATTTTAATTATTATTTTTCTTAATTATTATTATTTTCACGTACATCTGGACGACACGGATCTCCTCGATAGTTGACAAAATATCAGTTAATTTGGGTCTGGAAATTTAGATTGTGTTAAAACGTATTTTGGGCCCTCCACAAGCCTAATTGAAACCATGCAAGCTGAGCAAGCCTCATGTACTAGCTTTGATAACCAAATTCTTTTTTATTGAGAGTTTCTAGCTCCTAGACTTGATAGGAGCCATGAATTGCTTAAGTGTTTTTTGGTTTCCCAGGGCATTTACCGGCTATTCAGTGGCTAATCCCTTCGTTACGAAAACATCTCAAACACGTGAGGGCTACAACTAACTTAAGAGTTTACTGCATTCTCAAGAGTGGGGATCGAACCCCCTCCCTCTTGATTAAACGACGAAAGCATGTATTATCTACGCCAATTCACTGGATTCAAATTGCTTAAGTTAGGAAATAGTTCTTGCTTTTTATGTAGATATTCATGCAAAATAGGTAGATATTATTTTTCTTAATGAAGCTTTTTCTATAAAAATAAACTAAATTGAAGCTACATTATAATGTTTGTTTTGTTATTGACCGATTACTTAAATAACCTATTGATCTTGTTATTTATGCCTTAAGGTACTCACTCACTTGCTACTATGGATTTCTATAAAAAGAGTCTTAGAAGGGAGGCACGTAGCATTCTTTATAAGCTTTTTCAAGACGATCATCATTGTACTTACCAAAAAAAGAGACGATCATCATTGCCACGGTCCATAATTGTTGATATTTATCTATGGAGGATAAGATGGAAGGAGCAACTTATCCGAATTACAATTTGTTAGATATTCCCCTTAAAGGTCATTACTTTGCTTGGGAAAAGAGGCAAAAACTCGATACAACTAACTGAAGAAAGACTTACAGTTAATTCATATTTCTTAAGTGATCGTTTTTAATTTATATACTCTAATTTTTTTATCAGTCTCTTATTTTACTACAAATGATGGTATGTATTGTTTTAATTATGCTAAGCATTTCCAAGATGAAAATGCTTCGCTAAAGGAGATCGATGTTATTAGGAGGAGATGAAATAATTTATCTATCACTATTTTGGATAAGCTGAAATGTTTTGAGGAAGTCCTTTGTGATTTAAGTTAGCTTATTTGAGGCAAACGGTAAATTTAATTTCTAAGCTCTAAGATAAAAATAGTGATTGACATAATAATCATGACGATATGATGATTACAAGCTTAACTTACTTCAATTCTTTATTTGTTGTGGGCACCTCTTATACGGACAAATATTTAAATTAGATACAGTTGGGTTCTGTGATTTTTGATCGTAGGTCATGGCAAGGTGATTTTTATTTGTAGAAAGATTGTCTGTTGTGCTGTCTAAAGCTGATGGAAATCCATAGGTGCAGGATTATAAGAAGTGGACCTCTAATCACATCTACTTTTTACAAATGACAGCTTCTTCTTCTTTAATTCCTTAAATGATGAAGTTTATCAGGTGAAATCCATATGAAAGCAGTATAAGGATGAACTGGGCCATGCCATTATTTTTTAGCCATTAGATATTTTCCTAAGCTCTAATGTTTCGTCTTATTATATAGATTCTATTTCGTCCATGCTTAGTGCATTTAATGGAAAATATCTTAGCTTTCCTTATTTGATTGAGAGAAGTGCTCCTTTTTTCATACTTTGAAAGAGAGAGAGTAGAATTGAGTAGCATATTCTAGAATCATGTTTTAATATAGGGAAGAGACAGAGGCAATCCTTAAATATCTTGTTTAAATAATATTTATCTATTGCATAAGAACTTTTTATTTCCTATGTCTTTTTGTGATGCTATTAAAAAATTATGAATTCCTTTTGGGTGGGTATGAAATATAATGGTTCAATGGAAATTAATTGGTTGTCATGAAATACATAGCATCACTGATGTATAGAGGGCAGTTAAGAGAGAGAGTTAATATGCCAAAGAAATAGGCGAAGAAAATAGTCTCAGAAGTCAAAAGTTGAGCTTACGAAAAATTATACCAACGATTGGAAACTAAATAGTTTAAAAGGGATATATTTAAGTTAGCAAAAGCTAGAAAACAGAAAATGAGAGACTTGATTGAGTTCTTTATATAAAGGATGAAGTAGGATAGGTGCTCGTGGATGAAAAGAATATTAAGAAAAGATGACAGAGATATTTTTATAGCCTTTTAATGAAGACGGAGAAGATAACATCCCCTTGGGGGATCTTAGCACATCCAAGAAATATCATAACTTCACTTATTGCCGACAAATCACAAGAGAAAAAATTAAAGGGGCATTAAGGGAGATGAAGAGTGAAAAGGCAGTATGACCTGATAAGCTACTCATAGAGATGAAGAAGAGTCTATGAGAAGAGGATCTTATTTAGTTAGTCAAGTTTTTCAATGTGATCTTTAAATCTTTAAATGTTGGACCAATGAAGACTTATTATAATAATTCCTCTATGCAATAATAAAAGGGACGTCCAAAATTATAACAGCTATAGAGATATCAAACTACTCAGTCATACCATGAGTTATAAGAGAGGGTGATTGAGAAATGATGTACCTATCTTGGAGAATCAATTTGATTTCATGTTAGGAAGGTCTACGATAGAAGATTAACATCTCTTTATAAGATTAATAGAATATTACAGGGAAAGACAACAGGACCTACATATGATTTTTGTTAACTTAGATAAGGCTTATGGCATGATACTTATGGAAGTCATATAAAGGTGTTTAAAAGTTAAGGGAGTTCCTATGACCTATATACAAGTTATTAGAGATATGTACGAAAGTGCTAAAACTAGAGTTAGGACGATATAAGGAGATACATAACATTTCTCAAATGATATATGTCTACACCAAGGATCCTTGTTGGGCCCTTTCCTATTTACAATTGTGATGCATGAGCTCGCCAAGAATATCCAAAGGCAAGTGCCTTAATATATGTTATTTGTTGATGACATTGTTTTAGTGGATAAGAGAAAAAAGGATGTCAATGTTAAGCTAGAACTTTGAAGAGAAACGCTAGAGTTGATGAGCTTTAAATTGAGCATAATTAAGATTGAATACTTAAAGTGTAACTTTTTGGGCTATAAGGAGTCATCCGATGTGGACATAAAGAATAGTTTATAAGTTATTTTTAGAATTTTATAGGCCACGTGTATAAATATATGTACGTAGATTTTTATCTCATTTATAGGCCTAATAAAATATGATCTAACTTTAGAAAATTAATTGAACCTATAGAAATATTAATTAATTATTAGTATAGGCCTGATGTGTAGAAATCCATTCTGAGTCATTATAGTTAATAAACCTATAATGGGTAGTAAGTCTAAACTGACTGTAAAAAAGGTTATGGTCTTAAAGCCAGAAACACTTTTGGCATTCCTCTGAAATAGGTTTCCTCTGAAAGTTTTAAAACATCACTGAGCAATAATCAGCCCAAAGGAAGGTTATTTTGGCACGATGGGTAGTATTAAATTATATGAAACATTTGACATAACATGCTGACAATGCATCGGTCTAAAGAAAGGCACATTGTTAGGTTGTTTTAGTTTCAATATTTTAACTATGACCAAGAGTACCACTTATAAATTATTATTTTTGTCCAAAGACTGAATATAATGTTGTGCTAGGTATCTTGTAATTGCCCCCTTTACAAATTTTTCTATTTTGACTTCTTAACTTTTTGACTAATCGTGAGCATTTTATTTGGTTTTCTTTCTTAAAGTATCATCAATTTCTGCCAACATGAACAATATTCCTGTGCTTAACAGCACAAACTTTAAGAAATGGAATGAGCACGTAATGATTGTGTTTGGTTGCTTGGATCTAGACTTTGCTTTTAGATTTAAAAGACCCGCAGCTCTAACCAACACTAGTATCGCTGATCAGATAACTACATACGAGAAATGGGAATGTTCGAACTGCATGAGTTTATGATCATGAAGCATTTGATTCCGGACTCCATAAGATATGAAATTCCTGATGAGTTTGATGCTAAAAGTTTCCTTAAGTAAATTTTTGACCGATTCACTGCAAACAAAAAGGTCGAAACAAGCACTATAGTAACCAAGTTTGTTTCAATGCGTTATAAGGGAAAAGGAAACATCAGGGAGTATATAATAGAAATGTCTAATCTTGTCACATAGCTAAGGGCTCTTAAGTTACAGTTGTCTGATGACATATTTGTGCACTTAGTTTTGATTTGCCTTCCTGCACAATTTAGTTAGTTTAAATTCTCTTACAATACTCAAAATGTGAAGTGGACCCTAAATGAGTTTATAGCTCCATGTGTGCAAGAAGAGGAGAGGCTGAAACAAAAGAAGACTGAAAGCGCTCATTTAGCAACAGCTTCTCAGGGAAATTCCAATAATAGGAAAAGGAAGAAAGGTAAAGAAACTGCAAACTCTGGAACAGTGCAAGGTGCATAAAAAAACATAATACAGCTATTCTATATTTCTTTTGTAAGAAACCAGGTCACGTGAAGAAAGAATGTATCAAGTATGCCAACCAGCGTGTTAAGAAAGGTATATTTCTCAACTTTGTTTATTCTGAAGTTAATTTAGTTTTAGTACCAATTGACACTTGGTGGATAGATACCAGTGCTATCACTCACATAAGTGTCACTATGTAGGATTGCCTTAGGTGTCGAAAACTAACTGATGGTGAAAAATACATCTATGTAGGAAATGGCAACACGGCTGCTGTTGAAGCTATTGGTTTTTTTTAGAATTTAGTTAAAGTCAAGTGTTTATTTAGATTTAGATGAAACTTTTATTGTGCCGTCGTTTAAACGAAACTTAATTTCTATTTCTAATTTGGACAACTTTGGTTACTTTTGTCTATTTGGAAATGGTAAATGTGTTGTTTCTCTAAATTCTCAAGTTGTAACAACCGACATTAGTGCTGACAAACTATACAAACTGGATTCTAAGACAACTAATCATTATGAAAACCTACACTCAAGTAACATTGATATTAAAAGAAACATAAATAATGAGAATTCATCAATTTTGTGATATAAGCTATTAGGTCACATCTCTAAACAGAGAATACAAAGACTTGTGTCTAAAGGAATTCTCAATTCTCTTGATTTATCATATCTTGAGGTTTGTATAGAATGTGTAAAGGGAAAACAAACAAATATAAGGAACACAGGTGAAAATAGGAGTAATGAACTATTGGAATTGATTCATACAGATATATGTGGTCCATTCCTTACGGCTTCATAGAATGGACAACAATACTTTATTAGTTTCATAGATGATTACTCTCACTATGGTTATTTGTACTTAGTTCATGAGAAGTCACAATCCTTAGATGTGTTAAGAATTTCAAAGTTGAAGTTGAAAATCATTTAAGCAAGAAAATAAAGGCTGTCAGGTTTGACTATAGTGGTGAATACTACGCCAGATATGATGGATCAGGTGAACAACATCAAGGACCCTTCATTAAATATTTAACTGAGTGTGGTATAGTTGCTCAGTAAACCATGCCTGAGACTCTTAGTCAAAATGGTGTAGTTGAAAGACGAAACCAAACTCTTAAGGACACGATGAGACGTATGATTACCAGAATTACTTTGGGATGAAGCACTTAAAACTACAGTTTATATCCTAAACCTAGTTCCTAGCAAAGTAGTAACTAAAACCCCATATGAGCTGTGGATATGTAAGAAGCCTAGTATTAGGCACTTGCATATCTGGGGTTGTCCAACTAAGGCTAGGCCTTATAGGCCAAATGAAAAGACATTGGACTCAAGAACTATTAGTTGTTACTTTGTAGGTTACCAAGAAAAATCTAGGGGTTTTAAGTTTTATAATCCCTCAACTATATCCTTTTTCGAAACAGGGAATGTCAAATTTATTGAGAATGTTGATTATAGTAGGAGTAATCAAAATAAAGATATTATGTTTGCAAAGGAATATGTTAACATTCCCACTACAGTAACAATTGAAAATGATGGATTAACCATACCTAACACTATTCAAATTATAAATCAAGATAATGTTGAAAACACAATTTTATCTGTCATACCTCTTACTATTGATCAGGAAACATTGCCTGTTCAAGGCAATGAAAATCAACAACCTCAATTAGAAATGCCTACTAAGAGATCCACTAGAGAACGGAGAAGTGCAATATCAGATGACTACATTATATATCTCAATGAATATGAATTTGACGTTGGGGTGCAGTATGACCTGACATCTATAAGTCAAGCCAAATCATGTTCACACTCTGAAAAGTGGATTTAAGCCATGAAGGAGGAGATGAAGTCAAATGTAGACAATGGAGTTTGGGATCTTGTCGAGTTGCCTAAAGGAGTAAAACTAATTGGTTGCAAATAGATATTTAAAACCAAATAGGATTTGCGTGGTAACATTGAAAGATACAAGGCATGCTTATCCACTAAAGGCTTCACTCAGAAAGAGGGCATTGATTATAAAGAGAACTTCTCTCCAGTTTCAACAAAGAACTCTTTTAGAATCATTATGGCACTTGTAACTTATTGTAATCTCGAGCTACATCAAATGACATAAAGATAGCGTTTCTCAATAGAGACATTGATGAAATAATATACATGGTGCAACCAGAGAACTTTGAATCCGATGATTCAAAGCACCTTGTTTGCAAACTTAAGAAATCCATTTATGGTTTAAAGCAGGCATCCTGTCAATGGTACCAAAAATTTTATCAAGTGATAACCTCATTTGATTTTAAGGAAAACATCGTTAATTAGTACATATATATCAAGTTTAGTGGGAGCAAATTTATTATCTTGGAGCTATATGTAGATGATATTCTACTAGCAAGCAACGATATAGGTTTATTGTATAAAACCAAGAAATTTTTGTCAAAGAATTTTGAAATGAAAGATCTTGGTGATTCATATTTTTCCTTAGGTATACAGATCTATTGGGATCATAAAGAAGGTATACTTGGTTTATCTCAAAAGTCTTATATTGATAAGGTGCTAAGTCAATATGACATGCAAAATTGTGCACTATGAGACACTCCTGTTTCAAAGGGTGATAAGTTTAATTTTCTTCAATATCCTAAATTGGACACACAGAAAGCTAAGATGGATAAAATCCCTTATGCTTCGGTTGTAGGGAGTCTCATGTATACACAAGTACATATGCATCCGATATAGCATTCATAACAGGAATGTTGGGTAGATATTTGAGTAACCCGGGAATGGATCACTGATAAGGTATTTACAGAGAACAAAGGACTATATGCTCGCATACAGAAGGTCAAAGCGATTGGATATTGTTGGATATACCAACTTTGATCACGCTAGATACTTAGATAGCAGAAGATCCACCTCAGGTTATGTTTTCATAATGGGTGAAGGAGCTGCTTCATGGAAAAGTGAAAAATAGAAACTTGTAGCTTCTTTACTATAGAGGCAAAATATATAGCCTCCTATGAAGCATCGTGTCATGGAATATGGTTGCGAAACTTTATCACTAGGTTGCAAATGGTTGATGATATAAAATGACCCCTAAAGATTTATTATGATAATGAAGCCATTGTACTGTATTCAAATAACAACCGAAGTTTTTCGAAATCAAAGCATATTGACATCAAATATTTGGCTGTAAAAGAAAGGGTTCAGAATCTCCAAGTGTCTATAGAATATCAACCTTCAATATCGCAAACCCACTCAACCAAAGGGTTGCCACGTTTAGTGTTTCATGTACTTATGGCCAATATGGGTATAGTAGGTCTGTTAGACATGTCACTTTAGTGGGAGTTAATCTTTTACTTCTATATGTTCTTTGACATCTAAAGTCTATTTTTTAAAGTTTAAGTTTCTAAGGTCTAAAGTTATCTTTCTGTGCAAACTTTGGTTTATGAAATCTAATAAATTTCATGTTTATCTGAAAATTCTAAACATATAGAATTTGCTTTCTATTGTGGTATTGCATAAAGTTAGAAAGTATTTTGAGACTCTATGAGTCACAAATGTTGGACCAGTTGGAAATAGGCATTATTATGATCACATCACATGTAATTTCCATATTACGGATCCATACTTGATTTATGTCATTGATTCTGCTGGTATTGTGACAATTGTCCAGTTTAGTCACACAATTAGATAACAAAAGCCACTTTAATTTGATCCTACACTAGTAAAATTGATGGATCAGATTGTTTTGGTATATTTTTTGAATGCGATAGCAAGTTTGCGTGCATTAAGTTTTCTTCTATGTACATTATCCAGAAGTACACGTAGCCCAAGTGGGAGATTGTTTGAATTTTATAGGCCACGTGTATCAATATATTTCCGTAGATTTCTATCTCGATTATAGGCCTAATAAAATGTGATCTAACTTTAGTAAATTAATTAAGCCTACAGAAATATTAATTAATTATTAGTATGGACTTGATGTGTAGAAGCTCATTATGAGTCATTATGGTTAATGGACCCATAATGGATCGTAAGTCTAAATTGACTATAAAAAGGGTCGTGGTCCCCAAGTCAGAAATGTTTTTGACATTCCTCTAAAATAGGTTTCGTCAGTTTTCTCTGTTCTATAAGAAGAATTCATTCGGTTTCTGAATCTTTGCTTGGAAGAACACAAATCCATCAAGTTTTGTTGCTTACTCTTCCGCTATGCAATGGATCAAGGTTAGTGCTCTTATTTGTATAATATCATTGTTTATTCGATCTTTGTATAATTCTGGTTGATTGAGTGTTTAGAAATCTGATTATAATAATCATAAGGCTAAATTTCTCACGGTTATACCATGGAAAGATTGTTTTAAGTACCTTAGATCCATCATCCAAAGTAACAGCCATCGATAAAAACATAGTTCACCATATCAAATCAGGGTAACTAAAATGGAGGGATTCATCGAGAGTTTTATGTGACAAGAAGATACCATTTAAGCTAACAGGTAAATTTTACTATTTATCAAATAGGTCGGCCATGCTTTATGAGGCGAAGTGTTGACCCATCAAACAGATGCCTAATTATAAATTAATGGCAATGGAGATGAAAATACTCCGTTGGATGTTTAATCTTATAAGAGGTAAGATAAAAAATATAACAATAAAAGACAAATTGAAGGTGGCTAAAATTGTTAATAAATTAAGGGAGATAAAGCTTAGGTGATTTGAACATGTTAATAAGAGATATCCTCATGCCCTTGTGAGAAAATTGTACTTAGGGACTGTAATAAAAAGACCTAAGAAGAACTAGGAGGAGGTGATCAGAAATAATATAACTCTATATAGATAAAAGTGCCTAGGCTAAATACTGGATACAAGAAATGGAGGACAAAGCTCAAAAGACCTAAAAAAAAAGGATCAGAAATAATATAACTCTATGTAGATAAAAATGTCTAGGCTAAATACTAGATAAAAGAAATGGAGGACAAAGTTTAAAAGACCTATAAAAAAAAAAAGCAAGACCCCTCTAAGCAAGATTCTTTACCCCTATCCTAATTTGCTAAAATTTCTTATTGAAGGTCTTAAATCCTAAGTAAACTATAGCAAAGTTATATTAATTCTGATAATGTATAATAGTTGCATCCTTGTTTTATTTATTTATTTATCTTCTTCCTTGTTTAATTATTTATTTTATCTTTATTTTATTTTTATTCTTGACCTCTTTTATCTATATTTTATTATTTTAATTTTATTATGTATTTTTTTATTATTATTACTTTATTATTTTTATTTTTATTTTTATTATCCTTTATTTTTTATTTTTTATGTTTGATATTTGTATGCATTTATTTGTTTATTATTATTATTATTTATTTTAAACAATTCTTAAAAACTTTTTATTTTTATTTTCTCTTAAGTTTATCAGAAATAATCTCTTTACTATTTAAAGGTAAGACTGCATATTTCTAGACTTTTCTAAATTTTATGTTTTAGCAAGATTTCTACTTAAATGTTATTATTGTCGAAATAAATTATGCATACTCAAAGAATTTAGTGGATGACTTTTCATAATTTACATTCTTTTAGCTTCCCTATGTTGGCCAATTAAGAATGTTGACTCCTCAACTACCTAGATACTATAATATCTCAACATCTCAACGTTAGTATTACTCGAATGATATTTTAATGTTAGCCAGTTTGGGCCATAATCCAAGTTTTACTTATATTAGTGTTAGATTTCTATTTTGCACCAACGGTGTAGAAAGAAAGTAATGGACGTCACTTATATTCAAGCTTCAGATAATTTTTAGTTAAGAGATGATTTGTGGTTTGAATGATTTAAATCTTGTTTGTTTTCATTTATATTTATATTTTTCTGTTTTTTTTCAAATTTAGTAAAAATACCTATTTATTTGATGTTTGTAATTAAATTAAATAAAACTAATTTAATAATTATTGATAAATATAATTAAATTTAAATTATCTGTTATAAAGAAAATTTAAATAAATAAATTTTATTGATAATTTATTAATAAATATTATATAAGATATTAAAATAAATTTGTTTGATTAAAATAATTTATAATTATTATCAATAATAAAGTATAACTATATTGATATTAACAATAAAATAGGTTTTTGTTTTACTTAAAAAACAAAAGTTAAAAATTTAAAACTAGAATAGAAATAGAAGCAAATGATTGCAATCAATTCCTTACTCTAAAGATTCAAATATGAAATTATTGCATGAATTATTTTCTACAGTGGTTATGGTTAGAACTTGCCATATTTCTTTAAGTAGAAATAGAGATTAAAATAGTTTAATAAGATTTAACTATTTTTGAATTGTTTTTTAGTTATTGGTTTTTTTAGTTCTTAAGACTTGATCAATAATTTACATATAATTTTAAGTAATATTTGAAATTTTCACCTCTTTGAAAAAAAATCTATGTCTGTTGAGGTTTTGTTATAACTAATAATTGAAAAATTCAACCAGTTCAGCAAGTTTAACTATAAAAATTTTGAACTGTCTAACTTTTTGGTTTTATTTTTTATTTTTCAGTTTGATTTATCATAATAATTTTTGTTAAAATTCGACTAATTTATTAACTAATCAGTACATTTTTATAAATTTGTAACTTATTATAAACTAAAATTAATTAATTAATTTTTATTTAACAATCTTTTTTTAATTAAACTTTAAATTCTTCAATAAGTAATAATAATTTTTTTAATTATATTTTAAATTCTTTAATTTTAATCAATTTTTTAATTTTATAACGTTTTAAAACTAATTAAACTTTTTAAATCTTAAAACTCTTGTTTTGTCAGTTTAAATTTCTTATTTTATGAGTTTTCTCAGTATTAAAACATGGGTTATAAATAAACCCACTATTTCTCTTCCAAAAGAGCCTAAAAATGGGAGATTTTTCTATAACGGCTGCTTTTATCATATCTTCCCGAGTTAATAAAGATGAATGCTTAAGAGTAGTTAATGCAATGAATAGTCTTAGAAAAATAATTCAAAAATTGAACATATCATAATAGAGTATGGGTTTCTTCAAAGATTTTGTATGTAGCCGCCAGAATCAGCTAGTACTAGCCATTTGTTAGTACTAGTTGATATTCTTCATTATTTAAACCTTAAAGTTAAAAATACCCAGAGAGTTAAATGCAAAAAAAAAAGTTTAACCAGAAATGCAACAGCCAAACACACATGCCACACGCAAACCGCAAACGAGAAGCAGTCGGAAGCTCATCCGCAGCCAGCGTAGCCACCGCAGCTCCCTCCTTCGCAGCTGTCGCAGCCCTTGCCTGCAGTCACCAGCTGGGAAAGAAATCTTTGAAAGGCATCAGTAAGGTTATGGATTGTTTACGAGAGAAAAACAATGGAAAGAGAGAGACATAGAGAGGAAGAGGAACACATAGGACCCAGTGCCTACGAGCGTGAAAAGCAGAGGAGAAAAGTAGAAAGAAAGAGGGAGAGTTAGAGAGAGGGCACAACCAGCCATAGAAAATAGGAAAAGCTTGAAACGTAAACGTGACTCGTGTGGTTTTGAAAATAGTCAAAGGCAAAGGAGGTGTGCTTCCTCTTTTTTTAATTTTTATTTAATAAGCAAAGATTAGATGCCTCCTAATAATTTTTTAAAAGATATAAATTAATATTTAATATTTTAAAATAATATTAATAATATTCTAAATCTTTAAATTTTTTTTGACAAATTTCAGTGTATAAATTATACATTTAGACTATGCCATATTATAATAAATCAATTTAAATTTACTATACATATTGGCCCTATTTTAAATGCTCTTAGATTTAAACTTTTTAAAATATTTATTAAAGAAGTAATTTTTATTTTAATGCTTAATAAAATATCTAAATAAAAAATTATTATTATCTCTATTAGCACAAGGTAGTATACAAGATGATAACAAAAAATTATTAAACTTGTTTTAAAATCATAGATACAAATCATACATTCAAGCACTAGGTATCTTATTATTATTATTAAGTTAGATATAACTGTAATTGTTAAAGAGTCGTAGATATTTATTATAATTTTTATTTGATATTTTGATGTAATTATTATTTATTATATAATAAAATTGTAATATTTTAAATACTTTGTATTGTTTTTATTTTATATTTATATGATGATTGATTTTTTTAAATATTAAATGTGGTTATTATTTAAAGACTATTTTATAAATTAAAAAAGTACTACTTAATTAAAAAAGTACCCAAAGTAGTACCTAATATTAACTGGTATTGATATTGTACTAGAACTAAAGAAGTACTTGGTTAAAGGAATTGAGAATGACTCTATAGACATGCATTGGATGGTTATTTATTATGATTGAATAAAAAGTTTTTTCATCTCTTTTTTCATATCCCACTTCTAAGTATTACTCCATATCTCTCACATCTAGTGAATGATTTTCGTTCCTTAATTAACAGGTAAACGTCACGGTTGTCACACTCATGAGTGAAATCTATATTCTATTTTTCTTTTTAATTTTTTAAGTAAATAAAATGAATTAAATAATTAAAATATAATTAATTGATTGATTAAAACATAACAAACTTTTATTTCTTAAAATTTTTAACAAATCAAATAATAATTTCTTTCTCTTAACTAAATATCGACTATATTCATTTTCTTTTATAACGATCTTGTACTACTTCTATTTTTCTGTTGTAATTTTTAGTTTTTGTTTTTAGTTTTTTGTTTCTGTTTTTCCGAATAAAAGCAAAAACCTGTTTGGTTGTTAATATTAATATAGTTATATTTTATTACCAATAATAATTACATATTAGATAAAACTTAAAAATAAATTATTATTAAATAAATAAATTTATTTAATCTCTTATATAATATTTATTAACAAATTAGTAATAAAATTATGTTATTTTAATAAAACAAATAATTTAAAATTTATATTTATTTATAAATTTATATTTATTTGAATTATATTTTAATTATTAAATCAAAATTATTTGAATATGTATATATTTTAAATTTAATTATATTCATTAATATCATCGTCATCATTAATAATTATTAAAATTTAATTACATATAATTTAATTATAAAAACTAAATTAAATAAGATTATTCATAATTTTTATTGATAAATAATTTTAATTTATTAAATATATAATATCGAATTAAATTATTCATAATTTTCATTAATAATTAAATAATATATATTTAAGTGACAGCAAATTAGATTATGAAAAAACAAAAATAGAAACAAAATTTTTTTATCATTTTTGAAAATAAGAAGAACCCAAAACTAAAATAGAAACTAAAAGCTCAAACAATTTAAAAACAAAAATTAAAAATTAAGGGGTCATTTGGTTCCACTTTTATTTTTATGTTGTTATTTTTTTGTTTCTGCTTTTTGTTTTTATTTTCTATTTTTTCTAAAAGAAAGGAAATATCTGTTTGGTTAGATTTGTAATATAAAAACTGAAAATAAAAATATATTTGGTTGAGATTTTTACCAAACAGATTTTTAATAAAACTGAAAACAAAAATATTTTTGATTTCATTATCATGTTTCTATTTTTAAAATATATATCAAATTTAATGTTTAAGTTTGTGAATCTTCGAATCATTTAATGTGGAAAAGATTTTAAAGTCATAGTTTAAGTTGTTTTTATAACTTAAAACGATTTTGAAGACAATAAATCAAGTGAAGATGTTGGGCCCGGGCCCCGTAAGTCCAATCCCCGAGGGCGGCCCCTCGGATCGCCCCTGCGACGGGCGCTCCATATATCGTCGGACCCGATCCCAACATTCATACATAACCATTCGATTCGATTAACACATAGAATCATAGAACAATACATACATATTCTCATACATATACATACATTCTACACATGCATCCTAAACATGCATTACTCATCTCACATTCATAAAACATATGCCATTGTCATTTGAAGAAATTCAACAAGTGTTCTCGATGTATAACATAATACAAAATGAAAGTTAAAATCCAAATACAAGAATATGCTCCATGATGAAATGCTGGTGGGCTAACCAAAGTACTAACTTATACAAGGCTCCTAACTAGCTCGAAGTTTTCGATGCCTTGCAAGGTTGACAATCGTCTCGATCTGCACCTGAGGAGGGGAGAGTAATGGGGTGAGCTGCGAAGCTCAGTGGCATATACGTTTAT
>JANTPM010000001.1:21971885-21984410 GCA_025434745.1 Erythroxylum divaricatum
CACACCGGGGGTTGTGTCCCGATTAGCCCCTCCGACGCTCAAGTCAAGCTTTTTTGGTGAAGGAGAGTCTGCTACAACCGAAAAGAATTAGGGTTGTGATCGCATACCTTTGCTGTGATGAGATCGTACCTTATATATGAAGCAACGATTAGGTTTTGCTCCTTACGTGTTTGCATGGGAGACTCTCTCCTCCTAATGGGTCGGAGAAATCATTGCTCGGGCTCGGATCTGCTATAGTCATGAGGCTAATCTTTGGTAAATGGACCGATCGGCCCATGCATCATTGGCACTGGGTTTGGGCCCAGTATTATCGACCCAACCAAATTCGAATCTGTTTTTTTATTATATATATATAATAATATAAAAAATTTACATTTAATATAAATGTTTCTCAGTAAAGATTGTTGTATAATCATGTTGTTAAAATAATTATATAAAAATATTCAATTTAATGTTAATGTTTCTTAGTAAAGATTATTGTATAATAATTGTGTTAAAATAATTCGAATTTTTTTACAAGCAAAACATTTATAATTCAATCCAAAACAGCCAAACTTGCATAAATAATCCAAGAAAAACTCGCCAAAGTATTTAACTGCTCATAATCTTAATTTATGTATCAAAATACATCACTTTTTTCCAAAAGAACTTTACTGAGGGTTATAATAGAACAACACCTTAAGGTTTGTGAAAGAAATTTCACGGCTCGTCATAGGCTCACAGAGTAGTAAGTATGCAAAATGACACAGAATGATTTGTGAAAAGTATTAATGAATATCAACAATTATTCCCCAGTTCTTGTTGTTGCTACATCTCATTCTTTTTGTTTTCTTTCTTCTATTTTTTTATCCACTTTTTGTTGCTACCATATCTCATTATTTTCTTCTTTCTTTTCTTTTTCCTTTTTTCCCTCTCTTTTCACAATAATCATCAAATAGAACTAACATTAATATTTGCATATAATTGCTACTAATCAGTCCTAGTCCTCCAAAAGAATAGCCTAATTCAATCTTGAAGTATATCGCTCAATCCTATTTCTACTATGATATAGTTTGAAGGCAACAGCTCCTAACCTAATATACAACATAATATAGTACAAACAAACACCACAATTACTGAAACTAAATAAGACACCGCAAAATAAATATCGATGCATAATAACAGAAGATTTAGAAACATCAAAGAAGGAAATACATGAAACAAAAACAGCAAATGAGGAATTTTTTTAGATTCATGAAGAGGGTGGAGGTGATGGAGGTGGAGATGGGACGTGAAGTCCTTGCATCTCCCAAGCCTTATGAATTTTCTTTTCTGGCTTTCACTATTGACGAGCTATGAATTGCATTTGTTCATTCATCTGATTAAGTTGCTTTTGTTTGTTGTTGTAAGTGCTAACCAATAATGTGTATACTCTTTCCCAATCCCTTAGTGCGCCTTCTTCCTCACTTGATTCGTACGAGGCCATGAAAGGTGCAGAACTAGAAGCCTTGGCTGAGAACTTGAACTTAACTGCAGTACGTGTCCGAGGATCTTTAAGCTCCATCTTATCATGTAACAATATTGCTGTGTCTTAAATATGGTGCATTAAAATACTCACGCTTGATAAACATTAGTTCACTAACATCAATCTAAAAATACTAGGCCAATTAAATAGCCCATTCCTAGGGATGTTCCTTTCTTTGTCACACATTGAATCAGAGATTATGAAAAAAGAGAGAACATGTTAGGTTTGACCCTTTCATCTATGCAAAATAATAATGGCAATTCCTTAGTTGAACATTTGTTGCTTTGAATTTTTTCAAAGACAACATGACACATGAATTTATGCAACAGTAACCGGTCAGCAAAAATAATGTAAGAATTTGATTCATTGTGAGCATCAAACTGAGACAAGTTAGTTAAAAACTTCCAATAAGTTGTAACTGAGAAGCTTTGATGGTAACTTTCTACCTCTGACTTAGAAAATTGAAAAAGCTTGAGTAACAAGTTCTCATCCAAACAATAAAGCTGACCTCATAGTCTGAACCAAAATTTTTTAGGTTTATTTGATTCAAACTTCATTGAAGTTAAGAACTCTAATGTAAGTTCAGGAAAAATGGGATAATCTATCTACACAAATTGTCCCCAACCGCCTCTATTAGACAATGTCATCATTTTATCTTTTAAACCTATCTATTCTAAGATGTTAAAATTGAAATATCATGGGGTGAGAATCGATTTTTTTAATAGCCAAATACCTCGATCCTTCTTCCGTCGAATAAATAGGAAACGGAGCATTGTAATCGGCTACAATGTTTACACCCATTTCAGCTCAACGCTCAACTTCAATTTTTTCGACAGTTTTCTTCGATCTCAGAGGCATAATTACCCAAAGAAATGCAACCAATTTTAGAACCCTAAAAAATATGAATGTGCAAAAATTAAAGGGAAAGAGGAAAAACAAAAACAATGACAACTCGAATGTTCACAAATGTCAAGCTTTTAATGAAAAATTTTAGCTAACTTGCAAGATTTCCTCAAAACTTTTAACAAAATCGACGAAATCTGTGAAAGGAGAGTTGAGAGAGAGAAGAGTAGGAAAAGAGGCGCGTAAAAAAATAGAAGACCTGTTTTGCTTTACACTTCATATAAGACCTGTTTTACTTTTCACTTCATATCAGCCACAAATTGTACTGACCCTTTTAATAAAAATATGATTTAATTTAAAATTTTAAAAAACACATTCACATATTAATTCATTTTTACAATTTCCCTCTGTTTTGTATTAATTGTAATTTATATATAATCAATTTCTCATTGAATTATAATTTATTTATTTATTTATTATATAAGTGTAGGTATATTTATATATATAACTCATTACAGGATTTAAAATTAATATTTCTATTTTCAACAAATGGATAAAATTTATTTAACGTGCTTTATTAAGTTAGATAATTCTACAGTTACTATTTTCTCATTCTGTTACATACATTTAGTTGTTATTAATAACAATTATTTTACAGAATTAGTTGATGTATTGAAAAAAATCATTGATTAAGCAGTAAATGTTAATATTTTGTCATATCTTCCTGCGTTCGTTACCTATCGTAAATATATTTATTGAAATTTCCTTATTATTTAATTGTTGATTAATTACTAACAAGATTATTAATCGGCATTTATTGATTATAATTGTGATCGTTCATATACACGATCGCGACTTCGACATCCTCTTTATTTTCTAACTTTTACAATGATCACTCTTATTTGAGTATATTGGAATAACTGGATGAAAAATTGTCAGTCATATAAAATATATAATTATTAAAAATTATTATTATTACAGTAACATATTCACCAAATACTAATATTAACAACTTAATAAAGTAACAATATCTTTATAAATAAAATAATTTGAACTATATTTAATAATTATATCAAAATTAATTATATTCAAAAAATTAATTATGTTCAAGTTAAATAATAAAATTTTATCAGATCAAATAATTATAGAAATTATTTTTATACATTATAAAGTCGTCATCTTGCATATGCACGATGGTGACTCTGGAGATAAAGAACTGGGATATCGCAATCGTGCATATGCACGATGATGATTTCGGAGATAAAGAACTAGGATGTCACCATCGTACATATACATGATCACGATTTCCGCTTCAACATCGTCTTTATTTTCTGACTTTTACAATAATCACTATTATTTGAGTATATTGAAATAACAAGATGAAAAAATTGTCAGTCATAAAAAGTATTTAATAATTAAAATTTATTATTAATACAATTACATATTCACCAAATATTAATATTAATAACTTAATAAAGTAATAATATTTTTATAAATTAAATAATTTGAATTATGTTTAATAATTATATCAAAATTAATTATATTCAAGTTTATTTAAAGTTAAATAATAAATTTTGATCCCATCAAATAATTATAGAAATTATTTTTATACATTGGAGTCACTATCGGAGATAAAGAACTAGGATGTCGCAATCGTGCATATGCACAGTAGCGACTCCGAAGATAAAGATTTGTGATGTCGTCATCGTGCATATGCACAATCGCGAATTACAAGCTTTTTATTTTCTGACTTTTACAATAATCACTATTATTTGAGTGTATTGGAATATCAAGATGAAAAAATTGTCAATCATGTAAAATATATAATAATTAAAAATTATTATTATTACAATAACATATAAATATTAATATTAACAATTTAATAAAGTAACCATATTTTTATGAATTAAATATTCTAAATTATTTTTAGTAATTATATCAAAATTAATTAGATTCAAGTATATTTAAACAATACGAATTAATATAAAGTTGTATTATTATGACGACATTATTATGTACATATTATATGTAATTAATGGATTATAATAACCATATAATTAAAATCACATTGCTCTACTTCTCCACCAAAAATCTTAGCCACATGAAATCATCTGAGAGAGAGTGAGCAAAAAATGTGGGATGGATCTGATTTAGTGTGCACGAGCGTGAACTTTTTTCACACTCGTGACTCTTGCACAGGTGTCACAACTTCCTATACACTGGTGACTCTCTCACACATGTGACTTTTCTCCTTTACGCCTGTTAATGTTAATTGTTGGACGATGTTTAATTGTTGTATCAAGACACTGTGCTTTCTAATAGTTAACGTGACTTAATTTTAGATTGTGCACCTGAGAGCATTTACAAACTGAACAGTGTTGTTTCTTTTCACCATAACTTTCTTCCTCCTCTCTTTTCTTAATATTTCCATTTCTATCTATATTTTTCCTTATTTTCACTTCATTTTCGACTCTTATTTCAGGTCAACACACTCTTAAACAAATTAAAAACCCATAATTATAATCAAACATCAAAACCAGAAAATCAATCATACATCTCTTCATTAGCTATATCTCTAATTTTGATGTTTGAGTTTTATTATGGATTTTGGAGTTGTTTGTGAATTCTTTTAAGTAAAAAGAATTACATTGGTATTATTTAATTAATTGTTGATGTTTAATTGCAGATTATATAAAATATTTAATTATTCTTTGTAATTTTATTTTATTTGTAGGTGTGACTTAACTCATAAACTAAACCCTGATAGACCCTTTTCAATAAAGATACCATTTATTTTTTAAAAAAAAAATAAACACATTTAGACATCAGTTTGCTTTCACTGATGTATGTTAAAAATAAACACATTTAGACATCAGTTTGCTTTCACTGATGTATGTTAGGAATTTTGCTTAAATTAATTCAGCTCCTTTCCTGCCCAATGACAAAATCTTATACATATCTATAACTAGCTTGTTTAACATTTTTATGTTTTAGTATTTTCGAGGATACGCCAGTCTGTTAGGCAATATTTTGATTTTATAGGTCGGCTATTTAAATGACAATTTATTTGATTGTTGCTGATGAATCTGTAGATTATTAATGTTACACTAATAAACATTAAATATATTTTACATTTTTTGCAAAGAAGTCTTCCTTTTATTTAAAGTTTAGTTCGGAAGAGTTACATTCCATTCTCATTTTGTTTACAATTCTGTTGTAATTTCCATCCTCTTGTTCTACTCCTTCAAAATGAGTTATGCAGAAAATATATCTCAAGTTCAAAAAATTAAATATGTTATTTGGTGTCTTACAGAGAAAACTTCCTTATCATAAAGTCAGGTAAGTGCTTCTTTTTCTTTGCTATTCTGTATTTTTAAGCAGGAAGAAACAAATTGATATAAATATTTCGTTAAATACTAACTTCGCATGACATTATTTTTTGCTTGATCACAGAAAAAATTTTGTACCGAGAAGTTTGTTGCAAGGTTCTTAAGAGCTAACAGCAACAGCGTTTATTTAGCTGTAAACAAATTAAAAGCTTGCCTTTCTTGGAGAGAAAGCATATTTATAGGTATTTTATATTTTTCATTTTTATTTTTATACATATTGTTTTCATTCTTGTGTTTTTCTATATTCTTTTTTTTCTTTTAAATACAGACAAATTAACAGTTAATGAATTTACGGGTGAAATCGGAGAAGGACTTGCTTATTTAGCAGGTCATGATGAGAGCTATAGACTTGTTTTGGTAATTTCCAAATTCTATCAATTATGTATTTTTTTGATATTTTTGTCTATTGAATTTCAAAATTTTATTTTCGCATTAGTCATTTCTGAACTTGTTACTCATCATCATTTTTTCCTTTGTTTTTCTTCGTCAAAGATATTTCTCCTTAAACAAAATTACAGAAAGTTTCATTCATGAAAAATGTAAGTCAACATGTATAATTTTTATTTTTATTTACTAATTTTTATTGTTGTTATTTGATAATTTCCCGTCGTCATATTTTGGTTTGATTTTTATAGGTTTACAGTAGCTGTATCAACAATGCATAAAAACTTTGAACAATTTATTATTATTTTTGATGCAAGTGTGTTTACCTGTTAACAATAAAATGATAATAACTATTATATAAAAAAATCCCTTTTAACAACTTCATAACATTTTTTATATTTATAGGTTTTTACAAGTCTGATGTGTCTTTCGTGAATACATTTTTATCTGTATTTAAAATTATTTTCAATTATTATCCGTCTAGATTTTACAAGATATTCCTCTTCAATCCCCCCTCTTTTATCTGTTATTTATGGAAGGTGATATTCATAACTATTCTTCTTGTTTATATTCATCTTGTTTTTCAAAACTGTGGTATTGTGCTAATATAGAATTCAAAATTTTATTTTTATTCCAAGGTGTCGAACCATTTTTCCAATTTTCGACCATCACACATATCATATATTCATTGAACTTTGAAGAAACATTGGAATTCCACAAAGATCTTTCCACAAGGTTAACTGTTAAAGATGGGTCACACTCTTCGAGGTTTTCATTGTCGGTGTCACAATATTCTAAACTGAACAAACCAACTTTAACTGGACCAGCTTCTACGTCGTACATTAATTCGTTAAATGCTAGATCTATTTCCTTTGAATCACCTCGTGCAATAGCTGCCAGTAAAGCTTTATTCCCATCTACTCCAATTCCACGACGAGTTACCGAACCAGTTAAATTTGCTCAAATACAAACCCCACAGCTTTCTTTTTTTCGGTTGCCAGTTATGTATTTGTTTTCCAAAAAAACTAATACATTTGGGGAATGTAACTAGGCTTTTTTACCATTCTTAAAATTTTATAGGATCCCCTACAATGAGACTATTTATAGGTCAATTATGCGACTTCCAATCAGTGGTGTCCAATCTATTGTATCCCCTCATCTAAACAGAAGTAACTTTTCTGTATCAAATTGATTTTAAGACAATGATAGTGTACACCTTATTTTAATTATATATCATTGTTCCTTTTGTTTTTAACATAATGAAATGTGTATTTGATTAAGTCTTTTTCCTTTTATAAGAATATGAATTTTTTATCCGATTTTAAATTAATAAAATGACAATTATTAAGTTCAATGTTATGGAAAATTTAGCATTTATGAAATACTAGTACCGACAGTTAATTATCGTTTTATTATTGTTCGTTATTTTAGACTATAGATGTATAATAACATTATTATATATATTATTTATAATTTATTTATTATATTACCATAAATCTTAATTATAATTCATTAACTATTATTTGAATGAATGAATTATTGTTAATAATTACTAAATATATTCATTATATTCAAAAATGCTTTTTTATATTAAAATTAATTTGTTAACAATGGTTTAGGTATATTTTAACAATAAAATAAGAACAAATATATTTACAATATGTTCTTGTTTAAATAATCAATCACTTAATTCTTTTTTAATTAATTAATTATATATATATATATATAAATTACAGTTGATAAAAAAAGACTAAATTAACTTACACATGTAACTCTAAGCTTAATTTAATAATCACGTTTTATTTTATTTAAATTTATTAATCACTTACTCATATTTAAATACATCAATATGTTAATCATATTTAACTTGTTAATTTAATTTAATATTAATTATTTTTTGACAAAAGTGTTATCGTTTCAGTGATTATCATTATATAATAATTAATCATAATTGCCTGTATATTTTTTGATATTTAATTAATTAATTTTATATTTACATTTAATATTATTTATTATTACCTTATATTATTTTCACCCTGAACAATTCCAGATTCTTTCTTATATCATTATTTCTGATGTAGAAAAAGTGTTATCTTGTTTTTTTAATTGATATTAATATTTTAGTTTTAATCAATCAATCACTGTATAACTATTTTCGTGTAAACTTAATTTCTCTGACCTACAACTTTAAGCTTAATTTAATAATTACGTTTTATTTTATTTAAATCTGTTGATTACTTACTCATATTTAAATTAATCAATATGTTCATCATATTTAATTTGTTTATTTAATTTTATATAAATTATGAATTTTTTTTAGACTCAGTTGTTATCTTTTCAGTGATTATTAGTATATAATAATTAATCATAATTGCCTGTATATTTTTAGTTATTTAATGAATTAATTTTTATATTTACACTTAATATTAATTATTATTACTTATATTATTTTGTCCCTGAATAATTTCGGATTCTTTCTTATATCATTATTTCAGATCCTCAAAAAATACTGTTATCTTGTTTTTTTAGTCAATTTTAATATTTCAGTCTTAATCAATTAATCATCGTATAGCCGTTTGTGATTGCAAGAAGTTACATTGGAATTATTTTTTTACCCGAAACAATCCATGAACGTCTTTATCTTTTTACTCTTTAAATTAACTTCTCTAACTTAACACTACGATCATATTTGACCTAACCAATCGAACAACTTCTTTATGCGAACTTAACTTCTCTAACCTACTTTCTCCTATTACTTTTCTTCATCTTTAACCTAAATAGATCGGATTTCTTGTTTCAGAGAAACAAGGAGATAAATAACGTTTCCTAGTTTAGCAAAGAAAGAAGAGGCTGTTGATTTTAGTAAGTTATTCTTTTGATTGTTACTTTTTTCATTTATTTAATATTTATAATTTTTATAAAATGATATCTATGTCTTTTATTTATTACATTTTTGCCAATTTTATTTGTTATCATCTAATTTGCTATTTACACCATTGAACTTGTGATATTCATGTTTATACAATTAAATAACAAATATTGGATTCTTGTGATTAAATTGTGTTATAAAATTATATTATGTTGATAGACAACATTTTTACGATAATGATGTCTTAATGTTTCATCTATTATTATTATCATGTTTTTAAAATAAAAAAATTTGCATCTACTGATATTTTGAACCTTCAGCTGCACTTTTGAACCTGGAGATTTTTATGAAGACCAGTTAAGGATACATTTGTACAAATGTTTCGTCTATTCATTCTAATTATTTTATAAAAAAACTTTATTTAATTATTATATCAATAACTAATTTTTATATATAACTCATTTATAAATAACTTATTAATTTTTATCACAATTATATTTTTGTATTGTTTTAACTAAATATTTAAAAACTAACTTATATTATCACGATAATACAGATGCTTAATATTATTGATTATTAATTATACTTATTAAATTTGTTAATTTTTATTTATTATAGTTATTAAATTTGTCAATTTTAAATTGCTAATGATATATTATATTATGTCAGTCACAGGCGTACATTTTTTATATTCATTCTCTTTATATTGCTTATATCATTTAATTATCGCCTAAATTTGGAATGAAAAATTTTAAAATGTTAAAAATGTAAAGTGTAGATGGAAAAAAGTATAGAAAATAAATAGAAACATTAAAAATGTTATCAAAAGTCACACCCGTGATTTGCAGTCATGTTGTGACTTAAATAAGTCATAGCCTGACTAATTTTTTTTAAAACAAAAGTTGACAAATTCTTTTCTTATTTTAACTTAAATTAACTATTTGCATTCATCATTCTAAATTTATACGTCCTAGACTGAATATCATTTCATATTTGCAATTAGACTTTTCAATTTTCTCAAATTGTTTCCTTCACCACATTTAACCTTCATTCTTTTTAGGTTTTCTTCTTATTGTCCAGTTGAATCTTGCACTATTAAGGCATGTTTAATTATGCCACAGAAATGTATTATATAATATTCTAGTATACTTGTTCACGACATATTCCTTTTCATTAATATAATAATTAGTTATTGTTGTATTTAGTTACATTGTATTGTCATGAATAAACTTTTTTATATATCGTTTGATCCTTTATTTATCTTACACTATATTCAACCCATATTATTTTGCAAACTTTTTAAATTTTTACTTATTGATTAAATATTTAAAAAACCTTATATTTTAAATATATAGTTTGTTAGATTTTTGTTAAATGTATTGTTAACCTTATTTGTCAAATTTATCCTTGTTAGATTTTTTTATATTAACAAATACAAATGTTAGTGCTTCATGATAAACTCTCTATTAAATCTATAATTTGCTACATGTATTGTCTTATGTTCATAAATAAAGATGATATTATTGCTTCAGTTTTCTTGCCTATAATATCTTCACATTTTCTAATTATACCCAACATTTATTAATGTAATATATACTTTTTTTACATATCTCGTTTAATCATATTTATAGTATATATTAAATAATATTAATTATATACATAATTATATATATGTTTCACTAATATTGTTACTACAAATATTTTGATATTTTGAATAAATATTATCAATTGATACATCAGAAACGTCAATGTTGACTGCATCATTCGGGCATTCAAATATGGATAGAAATGTCAAAAGGAATCAAAAGTAAGCTAAAATGGCAGAAGATAAAAAACAAGAATTGTTGTGACGATCTAGAGAAACTCGAGCTGCAAAAAAGAGAAGCGCTGCTTTACTTGCGCTTCATCAAACAATTACTGATCAAGATAGCTATTCTTTCGTTCATAGTGAACCTTCTAGTAGTCAACTTCTCATTCATCAATCCTCTACTGAACAAATACAAAATCAATCTTTCGATTTTAATGTAAATCATATTACTCAAGGTATAATTTTTTAAATCTATATTTTGACTATTCCACAAAGTGACCATCTTATTTTTATATGTCTTAAGGGATAAATCATCGTTGCTCTCCTCAAAGTTAGCAGTTTTGCAAAATTTACCTGTCGAGCCTCAACAGCTTCGTTTTGTTCAAAATTGTGAACATTGTCATGCAAAACAATTTTATCTTGAACCTCTATTATTTTGTTGTTCATCAGGACAAGTTTCCATTGATGCTCCTCAAATGCCTTATAGTTTGAGATAGTTATTTTTTACCGATGATGAAGTATCAAAACATATCAGGAAGAATGCTTGTACATACAATAATAATGTAGCTTTTACTTCCTATGGAGCTAGATATGATCGTGAACTAACAAAAAATAAGAAAGGAGTTTATACATTTCATGTTCAAGGACAAGTTTATCATTTCCTATAGAGTTTAGTGTCAACAAACAATCAGGTATCTGGAATCCAATTATATTTCTTTGATACTAATGAAGAACTAAAAATAAGGACTAACAGTTGTGATAAACTTCTTGAGAGTACACTAAAATTGCTTATGGTAATTTTGCAAGATAACCATTACGCCAAGTTCTTTCGAAGTCTCAGAGATATTCCATCACTTGAGAATCATGAAATAGTTCTGAGATGTTATCCCGACCTTGATCAACGTGTTTATAGTCTTCCTACTGAATCACAAGTGTCTGCTATATAGACTGAAATTAATGATGAACAAATTGATAAATGTCCTCACATCCAAGTCTATGCTCACTCCGGTACAAGTTCTAGAATTCAATCTTATTATACACGTTATGACTCGCTTCAATATCCACTTTTATTTCCCCACGGTGAATCTAGATGGCATTATGGCATTAAACGATTGATTTCACAAAGAAACAGGAGCAGTGTTTCAGATGAACAGAGTGATGTTCATTTCGACTCCTTTACTGAGCCATCTGAATTATTCGCTCTGGAAAACAAAGGCAAGATTGTCTTTTTATTTTGTCGTTTTACAAATATTATTTAATTTCACATTTTTATTTATCAAATTTTTTTCTTTACTACTAGTTGTTAAAGAAGGAAATTGTGAAGATAACTTTGTGCCTACTAGAGAATATTATTGCTATCCACTCCAAATGAGAGAAAATGATGAATCCATGCTGCTCCATAGCTTAAGATTGCTTCAACAATTTTTTGTTGGTACTTACATAAAAATTGATACTTCCCAGCTTGATTTCCATGGAAAAAACAAAATAAGGTACAAAAAAATTTTTTGCAAGGTGTTTTGGATAGTATTAACGTTGGTCAAACAGAAGGTTCTAGAATTGGTCGTTGAGTAGTTCTCTCAGCTTCATTTATTAGTGGTCTAAGAGATATGAAGCGATGTTATCTTGATGCAATGGCTCTAGTGCAAAAATATGGTAAACTAGATACTTTCCTTACTATGACTTGCAATCCTATATGGAGAGAAATACAAGACAATCTTAAATTTCATGA
>JANTPM010000001.1:22060140-22071455 GCA_025434745.1 Erythroxylum divaricatum
TCAACAGGTGGTTCAGGTACAGGTAAATATAAAACGGGTACAAAAATATAACAGTCCATACCCGGACTGTTAGGGCGGGTACGGGCGGGTAAACGGGTGACCCGCTCGTTTTGCCAGGTCTACTTGATGATAGACTCCAATGTTCTTAAAAGTTATATTTTATATTTTCATTTAAAAATGTCAAAATTAAATAAAAGATATATCTCATATATCCTAACAATCTCTCCCTTTTTGATATTTTTACACAACTCTAGAACTCCATATAAATAAATATAATTGGGCATATAAAGATGATCCAAATTTCTTCTCCTTGGGACAAAAAGATGCCAAAAAGCAAGACGAATAGTCACACATATACTTTAAAATCTCCCCCTAAATAGAACATTCACCATAAACAATCTCATGTCTTCCCCTTAGGGCAAAACAGTATCACAATGCATAATATAATATATGTCCAATTATGATTATTTATGTGGAGTTTCATGTTTGTGACAAAAATGTCAAAAAAGGGAGATTGTTAAGATATTATATATATATATATATATATATATATATATATTTAGTTTTGACATTTTAATTGGACATACAGGACATGTTGATATTGGAATTATTATATGGCTAGAAAAACAAATAAATTGGATGGATTCGTATTTGGGATGTTGTTGTTGTGGAAAATATTAAGTTGTTGAAGTGGTGGTGTTGTCGTAGAACTCCTTTTAATTTTATGGATTATGCATATCTCCTAATTAACTTTTATCTCCTAATTAACTTAGAAGTCTATCAAAAGTACGGTGACTAAATCAAGTGGAAGTGTGTGTGCAGTTAAGAGATGTGCCTTCTACGGTGTTGTGTGTGTGGAGCAAATTGATTGGTGAATTAACATAGTGGGTGTATTGGTTTTAATGTGGGGTCACGTGTACAAAGATAATGATTTTCCAACTGTGCAAGTTCTATTGGTGGAACCAAGCTTTAGGTTTATAGAAAATTGATTTATGAGTGTTCTCTGGTTGTGTACTGTTCACAATTTTTGGGGCTGCACAGATGTGGTTTTGAGAAGCCAAGTATTGTGTTATTTGATGATTGATTTGAGTGGCTTTGGTGTGTGCATGAATCATTGATTTATTGGAGGTTTCATATGTCTCTAAAATAAATTTTTCTGGGCTGCGCAATCTTTCTTTTGGTGCTGAATTTCTGCAGCCTACGTTAATTACCTGTAGGCAGTGGACTGTGTAATTTTCTTGAAAACTTTGGGCAATATGAACAGCAGCGTGATTTGTGCCACGGAAGAATTAACTATGACAAAAGTTTTCAGTTGAGTTATTTTGAGAAGACAAATTCATAAGGAAGTCTTTTTTGTCTCAAGTATTTCTATTATTTAATTTTCAGTTGATCAAATACTTGAGTTATTTTATTTATTATTGTTTTGAGTGAAAGTAGTTAGACAAATCTTCTATCGAGGTTAGTACGAGGAGGTCGTACTATTGGGTTGATTGAGAAAATTCTCTGTTGAGGTTAGTACGAGACGGTCGTACTATTGGGTGTGAAATTCTTTCACGGGAAGTGAGGTTGAGAGATAGTGTTAAGGGTAGAGTGGTGTCGGCTCAGTAAAGCCTTGGGTAAAACTATTATACCTCGGTGAAAGTTATTAAGCTGGGTGAGGGTCCCGTAGATGTAAGCAAGGTGTACTGAACTGCGTTATCAAATTTCTGGTGTTTTTATTATTTCAGTTTGCTTGTTTATATTTTATTGGTGCCAAATAAGTTTGCAGAAAGTTTGCGAAATAATTAACCCCCTTTAATTTTTCAAATCTCTTTCGACTGTTGATTAAATTTAGCCTTTCTTCATTGCACACATAGTATAGTTGACATGTTTTTCTCTCTGAAAAGCTTATTAAGGTGCTAGAAAGAACATTTAGAAATTTTGTATGGGGCCATCAGGATAGGATAAAAAGGGTTGGATAAAGTTAAGTGGTCATAAATCTGTTGTTCTAAAGATCAAGGTGGTCTAGGAATTAATGATGTCAAGGATACTAATTTAACATTAATTTTGAAAAGGCTACGTCAGATTCTGAAGGATAAAACATCACTTTGGATGAAGTGGATGTATAGTTATTTCTTGAAGGAAAAAAGCATATGAGAGGTGTAAAAGAGTTCTACTCATTTCTGGTTCCTTGAATAGCTCTTACATCCCAGGATCCTAATTAAAGCTCTTGTATTTTGCAGACTAGGGAATGGTGATGATGCTTTAATGTGGTGTGATAATTGGACATGCTTTGGTCCATTGATTCGTTAGATTGGAATCTTATAAGTTCGATTACTTGGCTGCTTGGACGATAAGGTCTCTAAGTTGATATAGGCCAATAACTGGACTCTTCCCAGGGCTTATTGAGGCACAAACATGCATACTTACCTGCTCTGTTTTTAAACTCGGACCGGACCGGCCGGTCTGATCGGTGACCGGTCGATGGTCCGGTTCGGTTTATCCTTCAAAATCAATATTGAATTGACCCAGTCTGAACCGGTCAAAACTGATCAATTGACCGGTTTTTGACCGGTCAGACCGGTCCGGTTCGACCGGTTTGACAATTTTTTTATTTTTTAATTTATTTTTATTTTTTAAATATTTTTAATATTATATATAATTAAATATAATTATTGCACCGGTCGAACCGGTCAAACCGGTGACTAGTAAGACCATCAATTTGATGACCGGTCTAAATTTCAGAACATTGCTTACCTGATATAAATAAATCTGATTGTTTCTTATGGAAAGGGAAACCAGTTGTAAACATGAACTGTAAGGTGATTAGGACGATGTTGATTCCAATGGACCCTAAGATTCCTTGGTTATGTTGTACTATAAAACAAGTTTTTGACTCCTAGAATCTCGTTTCTCTTATGGTTGCTAATGGAAAACATATTAAGTATAATGGATATGTTGCATTTTCGGGAGGTGGATGAGAGTTTCTCCTTATGTAGGAATTGTGAACAAAAGTAAGGATTATTTGTTTTTTGAATGCGAATATGCGTCTAGAGTTTGGATAGAGACTAAAAGATGATGTCAATAGGAGGAGTCTAGATCTTCTGTCCAATATTATGATGTCTTATTGTGTCCAATAAATCTCAATCATTTATTTATGTGGATCTCGCGTGAGTCTCGCAAAATAAATAGTTGAGATTCTATGATACAGAATAATACATTTTCTTAAATAGGAGTGCTTTGGAAGCTCACTCGCTGACACGATTCCATAGCTATTGGATCATTCTACGAATCATAATGACACTATAGAGACTTACTTTCTTGCTATATGGATTTGCATTCGTGGGATATGGACTGAAAGAAATAACAAAAAATTCAAGAAGAATTATGCAACTACGAAGGAGACTACAGTTGGGATTTTACTGACACTTAAGAGAGCTATCTTCTTAAAAACCAGGTCAATTTAGTTCTCAGTAGATTAGCTAACATCTCACTGTTGTTTGTATTTATTTTAAATAAATTATTTGAAGAATTAATAATTTAAAATTAGATAAATCAAATAATTATTAAAAATTAAACACTTTAAATTTATTTTAAAATTAAGAAATTTAAATGAAATTTTTTTTATATTTAAATGAAATTAAGAAGTTTTATACACGAAATTACATTCATCATGCGATAATTCGTCCACTGTAAGCCATTAGATCCGATAATTATAAATAAAAATAGAGCATTACATCTTCTTTAAGATTTAGGTTAAGTAATTTTTTTGGAATATATCATATTTTCAATTAAAATAATATAAGGGTTAAATACATTGAACTTATATTTTAAAATTTATATTTTTATCTCTTTTATTATATTTTAATTGTTATCTAATTTTGATCATATTTTTTTATAGTTATTATTCTTAAATTTTCAAAAAACTGATAAAGTAACGAATTTATAACAACATTTGGGTAATAAAGAATAGAATCATTCTTTACTTTCCTTGGGTGTGAAAAAGGTGATGACAGAACACCGAGTCTTCATCTCCGAATGCTGCCTTTTCCTCTTCCCAAGAAACAAATATTTCATGAAAATGACTTGGAACTTGGAAGGAACAACAGCCCGAGTATCTCGTTTTCAAGAACACAAAGGAAAGGCATATTAACGATAAATCAAGAGAAATAAATGCAAGTATTTTTAATGCTGTTTTGTAGAGTGCCCCTCTGTTGAAACTAACTTCTCTCTTGTTTCTTCTCCGCTGGTCTTGAATCTGAATTAACCATCCTAAATCAATCAAAACCCAACTTTGAGTCCAAAAATGGATGAGGAGTACGATGTGATAGTGTTGGGAACTGGTCTAAAGGAATGCATCCTCAGTGGTCTCCTCTCTGTCGATGGCCTCAAGGTCGTCTTCTTCTACACCGATGATAGTCTCGTAGTTTAGTTTTTAATTTTTTACTACACGTTTGAGGTTTTCAGCTTCAAATATGAAACGGCTCCTTTCATCTATCTTGGGTTCATTTGGTGCAAATATTTTATTACATTTGTTTTATAAGTGTAGAAAAACTTATTCCAAATTTTTCATAATGTTTCGACTTGAGTGTATTACAAATTTACAATCATTCTATGCTTTGTTCTTAATATGCAACTGGTATATAACTTTGATATTCTTTAGTATTCGTGGTTATTCCAACTGCCTTTCTAAGTTATATGTGGTGCGCTTTGTGTCAGGTACTGCACATGGATAGGAATGACTACTATGGAGGAGACTCGGCATCACTTAATCTCATTCAGGTCCCAACCTCGAAAGAGCTTGTTATGCTTTAGAATGTATCCTGATATTTTATAACTGCTGTTGATAAATCATTCGTTTGCAGCTTTGGAAAAGATTCAGAGGAAATGACAAACCTCCAGCACACTTGGGCTCGAGTAGGGATTATCATGTGGACATGATCCCTAAGGTGTTTCTATATTCACTGTTAAACCTTGTCTGCTTGGTCATTTACAACTTAATATGCTGGTCTTGATTTCCACTAACTTTTAGGCTGTTGTGGCTAGTTTATGATGGCAAATGGAAATCTAGTACGGGTCCTCAATCATACAGATGTTACCAAGTATCTGTCCTTCAAAGCAGTGGATGGAAGCTTTGTCTACAGCAAAGGAAAGGTATTGCATTTCTAAATTGCTGGAAAAGTGGCATCACTTGTTTTGTTTTCATGCTTTCTGAGCTTAAAGCTACTGGATGAACTACTGCCATAGGTTCACAAGGTGCCAGCAACTGATACGGAAGCTCGCAGATCTCCTCTAATGGGTTTTTTTGAAAAGCTTCGTGCTCGCAAGTTTTTCATATATGTCCAAGATTATGATGAAAATGATCCCAAAACACACGAGGGAACAGACTTAACAAGAGTGACAACCAGAAAACTGATTGCGTATGATCACAGTGTTTGCCTCTGTTTCTAATTTCTCTCTTGCTTCTTATGGTCTACAATACTGGCCGCTTTCAGAATTCTTTATATATCAGTTAACATTTCTAGATGAGTTTGGATCACAATATTTGACAATTATAGAGAGTAGTTCAGTAGTTTATTGGTAATTTATGGAAAAGGTGGTCTCTCTATTTCTCTTGGTGCGGGGCATTCTCATATCTTTGCATGCTAAAGGAAACATCATTTGAGAGTAGGATGTAGTATTTGAGTGTTTCTCCATAACTTCTTACACGCTATCCCTTTTCTAATTCGTTTCTAGTTGCTCCTTTACCTTTACTGCTGAACTGAAGTCTTATAACTTACTTTGACAAATGTTTACTATCTAGTTTGTAGAACATCTTTATCCAAATTTTATAAGCATAACATAGGCTTTAACAGAAAATATGGTCTTGATTACAACACTGTGGACTTCATTGGTCATGCTATGGCTCTTCATGGAGATGATAGATACTTAAATGAACCAGCACTTGACACTGTGAAAAGAATAAAGGTGAAAATTGTTCATCTTATTTATAGTGCAAGGTTCGGAATTCAAATTAGGTAATTTTGTTGACTTAATGAAGTTCCATTTCATTTTACAGTTGTATACACAGTCTCTTGCCCGCTTTCAAGGAGGTTCACCATATATTTATCCCTTGTATGGGTTAGGAGAGCTCCCCCAGGTCTTCTTTGTCATTCCTGATATCTTGTTGCTTTTAAACCTGCATTGTTAAATGGATATATCTGACCAGACTCCTTAGTGAACTTTCAGTAATTTGTAACTTTTTGTTCTTCTAAGGCTTTTGCACGGCTTAGTGCTGTTTATGGTGGGATATACATGTTGAACAAACCTGAGTGCAAGGTAAGAATAGTTTGAATTTCATATCATAAAATAACCTTTATTCTGGAACTTTTGGAGAAATAAGTGGCTGTTACTTTGGGCTTCGATTCTGATAGTACTGTATTGCCCTGGTTCCAGGTAGAGTTCAATGAGGAAGGACAAGTATGTGGGGTCACATCCGAAGGGGAAACTGCCAAGTGCAAGAAAGTTGTGTGTGATCCTTCCTACTTGCCTAATAAGGTAGTGATTTTAAATTTGTTTTTGTTGAAGATATAGAATCATTACCAAGCCAAATTTTGATGTTCTTGCACATTTATATCTTGACCATATCCCATTGCTTATAGAAATTTGTTTGCATTTCAACAGGTTAGGAAGGTTGGTAGGGTTGCAAGGGCTATTGCCATTATGAGCCACCCTATTCCTAACACCAGTAACTCTCATTCAGTACAGGTGATCCTACCACAGAAGCAGTTGGGCCGAAAATCAGACATGTAAGTCCCAGATACCCGGCTAGTATTACAATTTACAAGTTATTTTCCTCATCATAAACAGATTGTCCATTGACAAGGTGATTGCCATCGGTCGGAGGAGCATATTCTAGAATATCCACCATTTTCCCCTTTAGATGTCATGCCTGGGCAAAAGCTGTTCCCTTCCTCTGAGATGGCATGTGTTCTGATTTCTAACAATTGATGACTAATTCTTTACTTGTTAATTGGATGTTGGGTTAACTTCATTCTTCGATTCAACTTCCCCTTTTAGAATTTCTTATTCCTTACGAATCAAACCAAACTTGACAAATAATAATAAAAGGTAATAGTCATAATATGAGAAGAAAGCTCGCACTAATGTGACGTTAGTGAGCAAAATTTGGTGTGTCTTTCTAATGTCTCTCTTAGCTGAATGTTTCTGTGTTTTGATGTTGAGCAGGTACCTTTTCTGTTGTTCTTATTCTCATAATGTTACACCAAAGGGCAAATTCATTGCATTTGTGTCAACAGAAGCAGAGATTGACAATCCACAGGTTGAACTGCGGCCTGGAATTGACCTTCTAGGTCCTGTTGATGAGATATTCTTTGATATCTATGACAGATATGAGCCAGTCAACGAGCCCTATTTGGACAATTGTTTCATATCGACGGTGAGTCTTGGATTTTCTTAATGCTTTTGATTTTACTTCTTGGTGGGGAAAGGTGTAACTTCTGGAATCTCACTAATTGTGTCCTAACTTTGACAGAGTTACGATGCCACAACACACTTTGAGTCGACAGTCACAGATGTTTTGAACATGTATTCCTTGATAACTGGAAAGGTAAGCATATTTATTGTTGCCTCATTAAAGGTTATTATGGAGCGACCATGTGGATGAAGAGTTTGATTGTGGAGTATTTGTTCACGTGTTTTGGCATGATTGGTGATGCTCCAAACTCTATGAATTCCTGAAACCTAAAGGATATGGAAAACAGAATTCTGGAATTATCCTCTTTTGTACTGTATACATGGATTCTGTTTGCAACTGTGATTCACGATTTTTATTTTTTGGTTGCTGCTATAGTTCTTTGGGTGACTGGCAGACTCCAAATTAGAACTTTCCTTGTGGACTTGTCTCTTGGTTGTATAGTTTCACTACATTCTTTTCCCAGCCCTTGCTTAGGTTTTCTGATATTAAATTCTGATGTAGTCCAAAATGTAAACAGATTTATGTTTATCAGTAAAATAGAACAAAGACAATATCATGGTTGGACATTCAAGCTCTTGTTTTTTATTTTGTCGCCTTGCAGTCCCTCTTTGTGCTTCCCGCTGTTTGTCTGCGTAAGTCGTCGTAATGTAACAATTATTTAAATGTTCTTGTTCAGGAGCTTGACCTCAGGTAGACTTGAGCTCTGCCAGTGCTGCAGAAGAACGAGGAAGCTGCATTTAAAGGATTTGCGTTGTTTGAAAAGGAATTTGAATGTCATCTTATACTCAGTAATGTAATTAGACTTGGTGTCCCTTCAACATTTCGTTGTAGACCATTCAGTGATGTAATTAGACTTGGTGTCCCTTCACCATTTCGTTGTAAACCATGTTATTAAACAAATGTGATGTATATAATTTACAGTGTGCATTATGAAAATATGCCCGGGTTATAATTTGTGAACTGTGCCAGATGAAGAATTTGCCTGCATTAATGAGAATGAAGCTTGAGAAGCCTAATTAGATAGAAAGAAAAAATAGAAAAAGTGTACCTTACATTCGTTGGAATTTTAGAAAGGAAAAAACTAGAGTGATGAACATTATTTCTCATGTGTTTTTCCAGTTTCTTCTTATTCAACAAATGCAATATCAGACATCATAACACAGATAAGGCAATGGTGACATCCCATTATTATGCATGTTGGACTATTAGGATGGCATGTTAATGTTAGGACATTTATTTGAAGTTGATGAAAGTCCAACTTGATTTGACAATCTGTGTTCTGTTGATGGTGACCGCAGATTTAAGTCAGGAGGACAACTTTTTTCTTTTTTTTTTTTTTTACATTAGGTATCCTGGTTTAGTCAAACTAATCCAAAGCCCCTACGACCACACCCCAAGAGCCTAGAGGATGTAAATCTGGAACCCCAAGATCCTTCAGGTTCCTATGTAGCCTGTACATTTCTGCGCACAAGGAGTCTTCACATACTTAATTGGTCAGCTGATGATTGATCACTGACTCCCCCTGCTCAGCATCAGGTTCCTTAGTAGCTCCAACTCTCACACTGTCGCTGGAAGCGAGACGTCCGTTATTGATCCGATCAAGGAGCTTTGTCTAGGGGGCTAGAGGATCATCAATAGGAATATGTCTATTTTCCCTCCTTTGGCGTGACTCAAACTCAAGACCTTCTTGTTAGGGTAGAGACTTAAGTGAGGAATTTGGACCAATTGGTCCATCCCTCGTTGTTAGGAGGACACATCTTCTTTGTTTACCTTGAAATAGTTAAATCTTACAAAATTAAACACTGGCAAAATGATATTATGTTAACTAACAAATTTATTCTTACAAAATAGAAATCTAAGTACCATTCTCTTTGTTTTTCTCCTTACCACCCTTTAATGCCCTACATTACTTAACTAAGGTAAACGATTTTTACTTATTGAATGTCATGTACTGTCATAATCTACAATCGCATACCACAGAGATAAAAATAAAATTTAAATTACTAAAAGTTATTACAAAATTTTTTAAGATTGATTGCAAACCTAACAAACACACTCTATACATAGAAAAACAATTGTTAGTGACTACTTTGAGAAATAAGGCATTTATCTATAACAAGAAAACATATTTTATATTGCTAATGATATTTTCATTTTTGTGCTAAACTTTTTAAAATTTTCAATTTAGATAGTAACATTTCAAAATCCACACAAAATATTAACTTCACTTATTTTTTATTGAGGTGACTAATATACCCAATTTCAACATGATATTTTTATAGACACGTGAACACTTATGTGGACTAGACTAAAATTTACCCACAAGTCATTTAGTGTGGTCAAATAGGATTATTTTCTTCTCAAGATCTTTTACTTTTTTTCATCATGTGGGAGCTAGAATTAATTCCCGTTTATCTACTTCTAGCCATGTGGGGAGGAAAGAAGCGGCTATATTCAGCTACAAAGTTTATTTTGTATATTGTCGGAAGCGCTGTTTTTTTATTACTAGGAGCTTTAGGTTTCATTTTATATGGTTCGAATGAACCAACAGTCCATTATGCAATATTAGCCAATCAATCATATAACTAAACCTTAATTTTTCCTAAATTGTGCCATCTGAAACTCAGTTGTGTTTCCTTACCTTCCTCTTTAAGAATATTTTAGCCGACAACAACACTACTTGTCTTTTATGTCTCAATTTTAATTTCATATGTATAATAATGACAATCTAGCTCGGGCCCGACTTGAAATCAATGAGTCAGGTCTAGGTTGACCAGCCTTTCAATCAGATTTTCTGGCCTAGATTGCCTAGACCCTGTATGACCTGAGGCCCAACAGCCAAACCCAAAATAATGTTGTTTTGAAAATTATTTTAAAAAGACACTAAATTGGTAGGTAGGGGTCCGATCAGGTCGAGCTTGAGCTTGAGCCCAGTCTGGCCCATTGCCACCCTACATATATATGCAATTGAAACCATATTTTTTTTTGTGGGCGACAATTGAAGTTGTCTTACAGTCATTTAAAGTCAGAAGAGAAGTTGTTGTTGGCATTTCATCAACATTTTCTTTCTCTTTCTGTTTAGTTCATACTTGTTAGTATCTCTTTTTAAATATATATTGTAGGAACATCCCGGGATGGACATCACATGCCCACAGTGCGGAATTTAAAATTTTTGAGTCCGGGACATTCCCGAAGCCAGGATCCATGTGAAGTTACAAACAATCAAACCATAACGACCAACGGAGACCGTCTCTAACGGTATCCACGCAGAGGTCGGAAAACCTAACCGGGACAAACTCTTTTGACCCGGGAATAGCTAGACTAAAGAAAAGAGTGCTAGCTCTTACCTTAGCCTTGGAGAGCAAGTGGAGATAACTTTGGTGGAACCTTGGAGAAGTAGAAGCAAGTTGAAGAGGATGAAATGAAGAGGATGAAAGCAAGTTTCCAATGCTTAACTCTTTAAGCAATTTCGATTCTCTTCCTCTTCCAACCGTACAAGCTCCTTTCTTATGCTTCTTATATATATTTAACAACTTAAAATCATATATAAAAGCATGGTTCAAGGCTCTTCCACGTATAAAGCATAAATTTTCTTAAAATGCTAAATAATGATTACTTTTGACTTTTCAAACTTAACATTTCTTCTCCAATTTTTGTCTCCACCGAAATCACTTTATATATATATATATATTAATTAATTATTTACTTAATTAATTAATATATATAATTGCTGAAGCGGTCCAGTCAAACTGGGGTCGGTCCTACCGCCCTACCGGGCCCCGCCGGCGAAAAATCGCCGGATACGGTTTTCAGCAATGTCGATGTCGCGATCTCATCGGGACATATCCCAATCTCATCG
>JANTPM010000001.1:22192269-22214443 GCA_025434745.1 Erythroxylum divaricatum
CAAAGCTTCAATAATTGCCTTCTCAACGTCTGCAAGAGCCTGAAGCAGCCACATGGTTTGAGACATTCAATCAACCACAGAAAGTTAAAAGAAAAAGTTGCATGGATCAGGGAAGAGATAAACGTACATTTCCCAAGACAACAATATACTCTGGCCATTGACGAATGATTACTTCATATTCATTCAGTGTCTCTTTCAACTGAGTATACATTTCCTCAACAAAAGGAGTTGTCGAATTTTGTGTTTTAACACCAGCCCACTTGACCTGAAGGGTATAAATAAATGGTAAATCTCTAGAGCACGTGACATCATAAGTAAAACTCATAACTTAGACATTATATTTTATAACGGTAGAAAAAAACTACTTATTTTAATATTAGTCTAAAACTGATTTGTTCTTGGTTTAATGTTATAACAGTAACTCCATGCCAGGTTGGTTCTAAAAAAAACAAATATAGATAATCATATTTGCGGAATATAGAACTCATGACGTTTTGTGAAAAAGAGTAGCTGAAAACTTATAGACACTAAGAAAACTGAAACTGTTAGTGATTTATTAATTAAGGAGTTCAAGAATCTACAAAAACAATGTAGAATTAATTGATATATATAAGAATATGAATTTCAAAGCTTATGTGAAGACATGAGAACCTTGATGAGTTCTCCAAACTTCTATACAAGCTACTAAATAATAATAAATGGGAAATTAAGATTGAAATTCAAAAAATAACTAACAATATTTAACGGTAAAAAATACATTAAAACATTTGGGTGAAGCTGTTTGAGACTGAAGATGCCCTTAAGGATGCAATAAAAATATAAAATATTCACAAAAAATTTGCAAGTAAAGTACACAATTTATTACAGTTGGTCATTCAAAACAGCAAGTTGAAACACTTACCTTATCTAGTTTGCACATCTCAAGCAAAGTATGACGCTTGTCCTTGATCCAGAGAGTGATGTATGAATGAAACAACTCTTTTGCATCAACACCACCTTTTGCAGGGCTATAAAATGAAATATGATCAATACATTTCTGCAGGGTTATAAGATGAAAAAAATAAGACATCCAACTTACTTAATGTTCCAGGACTCAAGATCCCTTTGGAAATCTGCTGTCGAAATGACAAGTTCTGCAACAGGCAGTGAGGGGCTTGAAGGAGGGCATGCAATCAGAAATGTGCGCAATCTAGCAGAAAGCTCCATGCCGTAAAGCGATGCACAAAGATTTGGAAGGTCTATGAAACTGCAAAGAGAAAGAATTCATCAGTTTTCAAACAGTCAGCAAGACAAAAATGTCATTTAACAGCAATTAAATGACCACTGCAGAAAACTTCTGAATATTTTTTTATTAGTTAAATAATATATTCGATTTAAGAATCACGAATATACATATCAACAACTAGGGGTTTGGTTGGCAGAAGGGATTCAAATCTTGGCAGGCATAATCAATGAGCAACTTATCTATATATTTATGCTTTGCCCTGTAATAAAAAAATATGCATATTGAAGTAAAAAGTTACTCAATTTTTCCTCGTGCCTGAATATAGGACACCAAGAGTAGGGTAGAGGTCAAAAGCCAATGGTTTTTACCTAGGAAGTAGGTGCTGATTGTGAATTTGTATGTCGGTGTGAATCTCGTTTTTGATATTCAAGATTAGAGATTTCATCTTTTGGTAAGCTGTTAGCCAAGCGGCAGGATCTATCAGAGAGATCTCATTAGAATTTACAAGTTCATCAGTTTCAGCCAAGTGCTTTCTTGATCTCTTCCGTGCTGCAGCCTACAAAATCATTTTCCAAAAGTACTTTGTATGTGAAGCACAGATGTGGAGGTGAAACAATAAACAACAAAAAGTTTTTATCGGCTTTTTGTACCTGAAAATATCTTGAAAAAGCCAATTGAGCCTCGGGGCTTAATATACCATGCAATAGAGTATATAGCTTGACAGCAGGTGTCAAAGCCGGAGCAGCCACTCCAGTGGCTGGAGCGAAAACATCCATCATGCCAGATGGTGACGATTCATCCAATGACTTATAGTTCTCAAAAACCAGGGCAAGAACTTGATGAATTTTATCTTCAACCTCTTCAAAGATACGATTCTGTTTCAAGTTTCACAAAATAAGAGATTATTCTTCTTCTTCGACTATCATTAAAAAACATACATCAACGTTAAAGACTGCAAACTATAAAACGAGAGATCTCTTTGTTTTAATCCAATTCGTCAATTGTTAAGTCTATGGAACATACAAACATCATTGAAAGATTGAAAAATGTTTGCAGTAAAGAAGTCTAGAGCTCAGTAAAACCATACATCTACAAGCAATTGCTATATGCACTACCATACACCTATAAGAAGTTGCAATCATTAAGATTTTTATGTCAAAATACTTTCTCGCTCTGTTCAAGAAATCTATTTAGAAGACAGATTATATGATCACTCTTAAATGATAAACATGCAAAACCTACCCATTGAATATTAAATAGGCATGGGCACATTTGTGAACTTCTGGATCAAGAAAAATTAAACTTCATAATATACCTCTTGATGATTCAACACATTCTTCCTATTGTCCTTCATGACTACAGTTGGATGCAGTAAATCGTACACTATCTCAAGACAATCTTTGGTTGGCGTGGCAACATCCATGACATAGGAGAGATATCTGCAAGTGGCATGGAAAGGAAAAAAGGAAATGAGCTAGCAGTTTAAAGTTCCAGAAGGTGGAATGAGTTAACACATCACCATAGTGAAATTTTGACTTAATCCTGATACCTGAGTTTGGTGTATACATCTGACACTCCATAATATGACGCAAACTCGGCCACTAACCACTTCCAGGGGCCATCTAGCAATAGTTTTCTTTGCTGAAAATTTATCATTTTCATCGCGACTTCCAAAACAAAATCATAAGCAACAGTTTCGGTGGCACAACCTATTATAGCAATCGTTTGGTTGTAGAGCTTAGTAACATAATAATTTAAAGACATTATTTGTCTTGTACATGTTTAGATATATATAATAAAGTTCATGGAATAACTATACATTGTAAATGAAATTATGAGATTATAATTATAAGATTCATATAGCATTTATATATTATCCCTAAATTGTTCCTATTCATTATTCTATTAAAACTGGACATTAATAGAACATAAAGATACTAATACACTTATTGTTTTGCCTTATAAAGGAAGAAGTAGATCTCATTAGCTAAATTATGGAGATACTTAAACAAACAAATAAGTGCTTGTTAGAAAACAAGTTCGATAAGTTCACTGAATTAAATCAATGTGAGAAATTTATTTGAAACTTTACTTGTATATCTCTAGAAATTTTCATTGTGATAATTGCATAAGTGACAATTTGATTTTAAGTTTCAAAAGTTCTCTTGGACAGATATTGTTATATTTTGATACTACTTATCACTTATTTAATCATGAGTCGTTCAATCGGCAGTTATTGAATGTAAGATAAAGTATATAAAAGTAATCGTGTGATTAAGATATGATTCATCTCTTTAAAGTAATTAGGGAGAATGTTTTATTATTCTTAATTATTATTGATTCGAAAAATCCTTGGCCAAGGTAGGATGACAATCTGTAAATAGTTTATAAATGTTATTTTACTAATGACAGATAACTAATATGGTTGGATTAAAAAAGAGTAGACATTAATTCTATGTTTTGTCTAATCGAAATATTGTATAATGAAATAATTAAATTATATAGAAAATCATGTATGAAAGGTTAGTCAGAATCATTTTGATATTAATAAATATTTGGGTGATTATGATGTGTTGCTAAACGTTATTCTTAATCTATGATTATAAATTATTTAATTAAATAATTAAAAATAAAATTTTAATTTATCTAATTTAATTATAAATCATTATTACAGTGCATCAACATAATCTGTACGCCGGGGCAAGGATGGTACCTTGCACTTTCAGTTTTGGAGCAGCATTCTCGCTCATTAATTCCAGAGGTCGCTTTGCCGGTTGTAATAAAATTTGCCGCACACTACAGTTTTGGAAGGAATGAAAGAATCAGGAAACTGGAAATCACTAAATGCAATAGGGGTTGAGCATAATATACATGCGACAAAGCTTGAACATATCAGACTGGAAATAGATCAAAAGCTTGTCAGCATACAATCTCATCATCTAAAACACCACCACTTGCTGGCTCAGCTGTGCAAAGGCAACTTCAGTAGCAAGTTCAAGTAATAAAACTGAATTACAAAGCCTATATTTTAGCATATCGGAAATAGGTACCCCAAATTCAACAATAGCGTAATAGAAGGATATAAATCACAGGAAATAGAAACCCACCCAAATGCATCACGCAAGAGTGCGCCTTCCTTAGACAAGAAGAAATAGGCTTCTTCTGAGCGACCTTCGGCGCATGCATCTTGACACAGCCTAAAACATGCTTCGTAAGAAATCACAGCGCACCATGGTCCTCGCCCACTGAATCCACTCACACAAATTATAAAATAAAAAAACTATAGAGCAGGAATTGTAAGAACATGGTTACACTGATACTGGCTATCCAATCAGAAATAACTACATCACAAACATTGATATTAGGATCAATTTCAACACAATCATCATTAGTGAAGCAACCTAACCAACCCTTGCATGAAATGTAGGGACGCGAGCAGGTAAAGAACTTGGAGACATAGCTTCTTTGCCAACAGCAATCCTGTAATGGATAACATAAATGCCCACAATAAGTTCACTTCAGGAAATATAAGCATAGAGATTAAGAGAAAAAGATCCAGACACCTTCCAGATGATTTTAGTTTCTCTCAAACCTTTCCCTTAATAACAATATTGACAGAGAACCCGAAGCGAGATCCTTTCACACTGTTAAACAGACAGAGACACCAAAACGAGATTCTTTACCTCAACTATAGGCAAGAACACAAAAGTGGAGTGGAGGAAGGAAAAGGAAACTTAACGGAGGGAAGCGTATGATTAATGTGTGAAGATAACGTAGCAAGCCAGAACGCTCGCTTTCCTGTAACGCTGGAATATTGCTGTTTGGTTCGTTAATCGTTATACTTCGTGTTGTGTTTTGTTTGGTTGGGCATGTGCTAGTGTACTAGTGCCGTACCGTCACCACCAAAAAGAAGGACGTGTCTTTTATATTGACCAAAATTATTTTAATAATTTTGTTGACTCATAATTTTTTAATTTGAAATATGCTTATATGTTTCACATTATATATTAATATTTATAACGAATTCTTTACTTATATTTAAGTTATTTATTTATTAAATAATTTATTAAGATAATAAGTAAATATTACTTTAATTAATTAAATTTTAAATTATTAAATAAAATACTATTATTTTATTTTATTCAATCTTTGATATATAATTAGGTTTGATATAATATTTAGATTTGTTTTTTATTGTTTGAGAAGGAGACATGGAAACTAAACCTTATCCTTTGAGGATTTCCCCGTTTTCAACCATTAATTCTGATTTGAAGAATGTATGAAAATGGTGATTTCTATTTCATGTTCACTTTCATATGTATAAACTGTCAAGTGATTGGATGCGGCTGGAAGGAAAGGGTGTGTGTTTTCAACGGTGATTGATCAAAGTTTGGAGCTGTAATTTTTCATCTCAGAAATCGTAAACGCTTTTAGTCAAATTTTAGATTTTGGTAAAAGATAATCAAGTCCCAGCCCGAATCAAAGAGTTAAAGATTTTAATTATAATAAGTAAAATATATTGACTTTGTTTGGGAATGACCTATTCGACTAACGAATAATATTAATTATTTATTTAAAGATATTTAATAAAATTATCTATTTAATATTAAATATTTTGTATAAAATGATATAAAAATATGAATTAAAAAATAATTTATAAAGTTATAAGTATGAATTTTAGTTTTTTTAATATTCTCATAAAAATTTATGCTTACGTTTTAATTTACTTCAGTCAGTTAGCGAAAATCAAATAAATTAAAACCCATTTGTTTATGTTTAAAATAAAAAATAATTATTAAAATTAACATTATAAACTAAAATGAATATATGTAATAGTTAATGCGTAGAAAACTTATTTAAAATTATATGAAAATATAATCTATTAATAAAATTAGTCTTATCTTATAACTTAAACTTAAAAAATTAATAATCTTATCTATTAAAATTAACATTAAAATAATTTTTTTAGACATAATAAACATTTTATGTTTAAAAATCTTTAAATATAAAAATATTTTTAAAATTTAATAATTTAATTTTTCTTAATTATAAAATTTAATCCAAATATTAATAACTACAATAAATGCAACTTAAAACTTTCTTACCCAACCCAATTTTTGAATCTAACGTTATAGAAAATTTGGATTAGTATAAAATAATTTGGTAGCATTATTTGTGGTGTACAATATCAAATTCAATTATACTTATTTTATTTAATTAAAAATGAAATAATTTTTTTAAAATAATGATATGAAACACAAAATTTTATTAAAGAAAAAATTTCAACTTGGTTTAATTTTTTAATAAACTAGAGTATTTTTTTTGACTTCGAATAAATTGAATTCACAATTTATGTTTATTTATCTCTATCTCTTTCTTTCTCCTCTCTTCTCTTGTAATTTGTAATAAATTTTGGACACTATCATCTTCTTATCCCTTAATTTTCAGTCGTTGAAGCAAACACACTCTTATATGGGTTTAGTCTACTAACTCAATCAACTGATTGTCAAATATGATTATCAACAATTTAACATAGTTAAATAATCAAATATCTCTCAATCCGCCAAAAAATAACTGATCAGCTATTTACCGAATAAGGTTATTTTTTCAATAATTTAAAACTTTTTAAAAATATTTTCTCTTAAAATTCATTTTAAAACTAATAACAAAATATAATAACTCAATTCATTTCTTAAATTTTAATGAAATTAATTAAACTTGACTTAAATTAATAATTTTAAATAATTATAATAAATTATTAATTTTTAAAAATTAATTTAGTTTAATTCAAATTTCAAATTAAATTAAATGTAGAAATAAAATTTATGATTTAACGACTTAATATTATTGCCACAAATATTTTTTAATTATAGTTTTAAAAATTCAAGATTATAAAATTAAACTCTAAAAATTTGTTGTCAAATTTTTTAAAAATTATTCGTTACCAATTATAATATTATTTCCAAAAATATTATGTTTCCATTTCGCTTTCAATTTAAAATTGAAGTTTGAAATTTTAACATTAAATTTGCTGAAAAAATTCAAATTATTTTGTTTTTGATTAAAAATATAATAATAGACTTGAACTTGTGACAATATCTCCTAATTAAAAACTAAAAGGCTTTTCAAATCACTATTAATTAAAGAGTCATTTGATTTTACTTCTTTTTTGTTTGTTGTAGTTTTAATTTTTGTTTTTAATTTTTTGTTCCTTTTTTTAATAAAAACAAAATTATGTTTAATTGATAATGTAGCTATATTATGATATGTGATAATAATTACATATTAGATCAAATTTAAAAATAAATTATTTCTAATTAATTAAATTTATTTTAATTTCTTATATAATATTTATTAATAAATTATCATTAAAAATTATTTTATTTTATTAAAAATAATTTTAAAATTAAATTTTATTTAAAATTAATATTTTTAAATATATTTAATTATTAAATCAAAATTTATATATTTTGAAGATTTTTAAATTTAATTATATTTATAATAATTAGTAAAATTTTTATTACAAAAATTAAATAAATTGTTAAATTAAATTAAATTATTCATAATTTTAATTAATTAAATAAAAATATTAAATTATTCAAAATTCTTATTAATAATTAATATATTAAATATTTAAATAATATATATTTAGTTGATAGTAAATAAGCTTATAGAAAAACATACAGAAAATGTAAATCAATTTTTGTAGTTTTTGTAAATTTTGAAAATAGGAAGAAATTAAAACTAAAAGCAAAAATTTAAAACTCAAACAATCAAATTTTTTTATACTAAATTTGAAAACAAAACAAAAAACAGAAATATAAATGGAAACAAACAGGTTCTTGGATTTTGCTTGTAGTTGTGTTCAATTTCCTTTTATGACCACTGTTATGAATGGGAAGTTTCATGCATCTTGTCTTGTTATGAGCATTTTCTCCCGCTTTGAACATTGTTTCTTTTATTCATGAGCTGCAAATGTATGACAAGTCCATGGATGTCCAAGCTTAGATACTTCAGTTTCTCAACCTGGGCTGAGGGCTCGTAGCTGTGGCTGTGGGCATCAGCTACTGCTTTCTGTTCTTCTTTTCATAATACACTCTACACATCAACATGCAGATGTGTACATTGCGAGCCGATATGCATGTAGGATCGATGCTTGTCACTGAGATCTCTAAGTGCAGATGGAATTTGGTTACTTAATGTTCTGTTGGCATGACCAGGACGTAATGGTGTCTGTCAGTTGTAGGCTTAGGATGATTTTCTTGTCTTTAACCTGCTAGTTAACATATGAAGAGCTTGATACCCTCAACTCTTTGCTGAAACATTTTATTGCAGTAGAAGATAATGGCTTAACATAAATGGGTTCTTCTGAAACACAGATTGCATCTCTTCTCTGCTGTATCAAGTTGGTTCTCTTGCAATCTTTCACTGTAACAATAGGGGCAGGTGAGGAGCATCCCATTCTGTGACGTTTTCCTCTTATCTTTCATACTACTGTAAAATCAACTTACTATTATTGTTGTTTTGAAACCTAAATATTGCAGCTCTGGTGTTTGCTTTTACTGCCTTCTTTGTTTATGAGCAATATGAGATGGAGATTGATGGAATAATTAAGCTTATTCTGAGCACAGTGAAGGGATTGTTGTTGCAGCATCTACCTCCTTCTGTGGTATCCTTTCTTCAGAAACAGAATATTGCATAAAATAGAATGGTAGGTGGCCAAAGATGTAAAACTAGGCCCCTTGCTGACCCTAAACGTTTTGTAAAGTGAAGACCATTGATATACGTCATTACAGCCAGCTACAGAGACGAGGATAAGGATTTTCTTCAGAAGGTTGGAGAATTTGTTAGTACACGAACAATTCTGCCTCCTACGTACAGTAAGCTTTAAGCTAGTTCCTAACAGAACAGGTAGGCAGTAGATAATGTTCATTGTAAAATATGGTCAGAAGTAGATGATATAGTGGTGTTGCTTGTTAGGTCTTCTTTACAAGTAATCAAAGCCCGAACTAGGCCTGTATTAAACCAATGAATACGTCACTTCCACGAAATAACCCGAGTTTCACTCCTCCAGGTAACGACTATTTCCATGACTAGTTTGAGAATTGCCTAAATCGTTTCCTTCTCTCGATGAGAATGAATTGATAACACTCTCTAGTTTTAGCATTTCATTGTTTTCGTTCCTTTTTTTGTGTGGTTTCAGTTCTAACAAAAGAAATACATATTCTATCCTGCCAATTGGTTAAATAATTACGTTATGTTAAATTTTGAATGTATGTTCATTCTTTCTAATTCAATGATACAATGGCAATGAAATACTAAAACTAGACTGATAGAAAAATCTCATAAAAGAGTAAGATTAAAGAACAAATTACGGTGACTCTTAATTACTCATAGCCTATGAGCCCATTAAACGGTTTTACAACCCATTTTGTTTATTAAAAAAACATTTTTTAAGAGGGATATGTATATATATTAAATAAAATATATAATACGTTAAAGGTAATAGTTAATTAATTTAAATAATTAATAATAATTCTATCATGAACAAAATTATTAAAAAGATCGTAAAACTGCTGTCACATTTTACATCATATTATCAATTTAGAGAAAAGTTGAATTTGGTCCTCCAACTTTTTACCCAAAGTGCATAAAAGTTTTTGAACTTTTATTGTGTCAAATTGATCTTGAACTTCAAAAATTCTCTCTTTCCATCAACATTTCACCTGCATATTCAAGTTGAGCTCCACTGGCAGTCATTTTGAAGTTGGATTCAAAACAAACAAGAAACATGGTATTTTTGTAATCCTCCTTAAATTATTATATTGACTATTTTTTTCTTGGCAAAACCTATAGAAAACATTATAGTGACCCATTTAAAGGATAACTCATCCATCCAGTGACTCACAACTATTTGATCGATGCAGCCAATCGAAGGAATCAACTTAGACATCACGATTATAACATTCCATTGAAACGAACAACTTGTTTATCTTTCTTTCTAGGTAGTGTTGATTTTTGACAATAAATTCCCACTACAACAAAGGTGACACTTGGCCACAAAAATATCGCCCATAGTTTTTTCTATTTCGTCGCCCAAAATGTTGTCAAATCTTCGTAGCTGAAAACTATAGCCTACATTTTTAGAAACTGTCTCTGATAATTTTTTTACTATGTTTATTTTTCATAGCTAAATACTATTAGATACGTTTGTAGAATCGTAGTCAAATATTTTTAGCTACATTTTATAAAACGTAGTCAAATGTTGTTAGCTACTTTTTATGAAATACTGTCAATTGTTTTTAGCAACGTTTTAACCAAACGTTATACAATGTTACAATAAATTATTTGTTACATTTTTAATCTATATTTTAAACAATATATTTTGTATATAATGTAACGATATATTTTTTATTGTAAATTTATTATACAAATAAATCGTATTAACATATTATTAATTCAAAATATCGAACATTGTATATAAAAAGTAAAATTATATAAATATCATTAAATTATACTAACAAAAATATATTCTTCATATACAAGATATTAATGACAACTTTAACAATTTTTATAGATAAAGCAATAAATAAAGAGAAAAAGATAAATTCCAAGCCTATTTCATCTAAGAGAAAAAGACAAAATTATTTTTCTAAACAGTTTAGAAAGGATTCCAAGTAACATGAGATTTGGTAGATGTGGTAAAGAAATTCCCTAAGTCTGTATTATTAAGAACGTTTCTTGCATGTTTAAAGGCTTCAATTGAAATATACAAAGATCTTCCCCCCAACAATTGGTTTATTGATAACCTCTTTCAATAACTTCTTGGCTCTAACTAAATTAGTAGAAGATACATTAACCAGTTTCTCATATGTAGTATAAAACATTGAATTAGATGAACCCTACATACCATAATAAAATGTATGTCAATTTTAATAAAAATATTAATACTTCATTTATATTGAAGTGTTTTTATATGATCTTTGGTTATTTCCATGTTGTCTACATTTAGTGCAAGTCATCCTCCTTCCTTTTTTAGTACCTTTTCCTATTTTAGGTTACTTAGTTTTCTCTTATTCTTCTAGTATCTTTACGTTGAGGAAAAATTTTGATCCATTAAGTGGTTTAAAGAAATAATTTTATGTTTGTACATATCTCTCCTTTCTGTAACATCAGTTAATGTATTCATACAAATTACAATAACTATAGTAAATAGCATCCATTATGTGAGGATATGGATTTCTTGTCAAATCCTAAGATCTACATGTATAAGTATGACTTATAATTCTCTCAACCTATCCAAACTATATTCAACCTTATAACTATCAACATTCCAATCTACAAAATAATTAAGCTCTTCTTCTCTTCCAACATTTTTATTATCTTTTTTATTGTCCATACAATCACATTGAGAAATAGCTCTAAAATTTGCCTTAGTTCATGTCTTCTTGGGATATTGCAACACATCTTCAACATAACCTAATTTCATTTCATTCAATGTATGTAACTAATTATTGAAATTAGTAAACAAAGGTTAACTTGGTTGTCCTCTATATCTGAAATTTTAGATACTCTCTATTCTATCTTTGCCTCTAATTAGCATAAATGTGCCTTACACAATTTTATGCTTACTATTTGGTAATTTTGGTTTGATTTTATTAGGAGGACCTTAATTAATCATATAAATAAATTCAAACAATAAGTTTAAATAGTTAAACAAATATATAATTAAAAAATTGAAAACATAAGCTCACATGCCATAAATGAATGTCAAGGCACTGCCATCTCCAAGTTGTAGATTTGAAATAAGAAACTCTAGAAACCATTTTCATTTTTTTGTATATTTAACATTAACCACACTCCAAAAATAGGAAATATTTTATTTTTTCTATTCATTCTAACAACAATCAATTAATAATTTTCCTTTACATATTCTCTTAAAAATATATCCATCTAGCCCTAGTATTAGTCTACAACCTTCAATGCAACCTCAATTACCAGTATTGAAACAAATATTGCATCTTACAAACACTCTTTTAGCATTTAAATTATTAGTACTTTTTTTGATTGCCCAAGTTGTACATAATTTATTACTATTCTTTACCTCTTCACCATACCCAAATAGTTTGACAAATTTATCCCCACAAAAACCATGCATCATCTTCGTGATAACTGTCTTTGCTCCTTTGCAAGTTTTAAAACTTAAATCAACCTTTAACCCATTCCTTAATAAGGCCTTTAACTTGGCAATCTTGATGTTTGTTTGTGACTCAATCATATCCTTATGGTGTTGTATTGTCCATTAAGAAGTGATAAGCTTGTTAATGTTAGCGGTTGTTTAGGTTCATATCTTTTGATGACAAAACTATTGTCATTTCTTTGGATACTTGTAAAATGTAATTAAGGGAATTGTCGTCCATATCTCACTCTCACTTGAGACATTCTTTTCTTTTCTTTTTTTACCCCAAACTCTTTGTGATCGAGTATTTAGTAACTTTGTCCTTGAATTGCCTAACATTTTTAAACTTAAAACATACAGTCGAAGGTGGAATAATACAATTTGGATAGTAAAAATATTTTTGCACTTACATCTTAATGCATTGTTAGCATTTTTATTAGAACTTGTGTAGTATTGTGATAAGTTCTTGATAGACTATATTTTTTTCTCTCTAATGCTTATTGATTAATGTTATGTTTAAGATATTTATTTTGGTTCATTTTTTATTTTAGTTATAAGTTGGAGGAACAAAAAAAAATAAATTAAAAAAATATCCTTAGATTTGTTCTATCTATATTCGATTTTATTTGCCTTAGTAGAGCAAGAACGAGATGAATTATGGTGAAGATGGGACAAAGTTTATAAGAGATAAAGTTATTGAAACTTACACGATTCTATATGAGATCATATAACTCACTGGAAGCTTGTAGGAACGTGAAAATGTAGTTTTAACCACCTTTGCAGTAAGTGGCCATGTAACTCATTATGAACATTTACGTTTACACTTCTTACAATTTTCACACATAAAGTCACCTACCCGCCTATATCATTGATCATATATTGTGACGGAATCCTAATTTGTACTATACAAGGGCATTTAAGAGGCCAAATGAGGCATAAAGACTTTAGAGATATGAAAGTAGGCATATTTTTTACATTTTGGAAATCTATAAGGAGCTAAAATTCATCCTTCTAGTTCAAAGGATATATCAAAGACGACAAACATGTTTGGGCATTTATTAGTCTAGTAGTGTTGTTCTCAATCTCTTTTGGAAATCATCATGTTATTCTATGATTAATGTTTTAGGATTTATGTATGAATGATCAAGATATTAAGGGTTTACTCCTTTGAATAGCATATAGAACTGAAAAGATTTGCAATTTATTATTTTTTTTGTATGTCTGAATGCATTTAGTATTGTAGATTGGTTTAGCCTTTTAGATGCTTTAGTTGGCTATCATGTCTTTTGCTGATAGGCCTTATTGATATTTTACTCTCCTCTCCTTTCATGCTATCGCATTAATAGGTTGATTATTATTATAGTTCTTTGACTAGGTTGAGTAGTTCCTGAAGTGTGAAATTGTTTCTTGGAATCTTCTTTGACTTGTCTTTGCATGCCATGTTTTGTTAATTGTTTCTTTTTATCTACATTATGAAATGAGTCACCTTTCAACTTTTATCTACTTCTGTCTTCTATATATACGTTCAACTTACTATATGTGGTGTTATTTTAAGTCACATTATGATTAGGGATTTCTAGCAATCCTCTATGATATAACTATACTATGTAAAAGACCATGTCCTTTGTGATATTACTGTACTCTACAGAAGTTTGTTTTAAAAGTATTAATGATATCATGTCATAATGTGATTTTATATATAGAGTAATGATCCTCAACGAAATCATTTTTTGTGGAAAATTTACTTAAAGTTGATATTTTCTATAATTTAAGCCTAAGAGATTGATTGGTTCCTTGAGAATGGAAAGAGTCAAAAGCCTAAAGTTAGTGGAAAAACGAATTTGATTAGGAGATAAAAAGAGATGATTTTCACTGTAGTTTTGAAGCTAGTTCTCTTTGTAAATGCCATATCAATCAAGTTCCTTAGATTATGGTCTTCTTCCTCTTCAGACATTGAGAAGGGGTCCAAGTATAAGAGTTGCAATATGATGGAAATATAATCTACCAGTGAGTTAATTTTTCAATGAGATATAAAAGTATCTACCAAAGTGTATCACTTGCTTGCTTGGAACATTTGATTTTCTACAAACAAAAAATTCTACTCCTATTCTAATCCCAAACTAGAGAATCTTAAGTACACAGTGAGCTACGATTTAGGAAAAGTGACCTAGAGAAAAATTGAAAACATACAAGTTGAATTTTACGCAAGACACTAAAATGGTTGAAGACAAAAGATTACTATTGTTTGGAAGTTGAATGTCGATTGATATAGACTTGTCACATAATATAAAATTCATTAGTTGTGGGCTTTTGATTTTTTTGGTTTTAAAGTGATTGTGCATAAATTTATGTAGCTGAATAAGTTGTGGTTCTTATGAAATGGGTGAGTGAGCTATAGTGCAAAGCTACTTTAATCAGGTCCGGTGGCATACTCTCAATCTCTGTCTTTAATAGGTCCTAAGTAACTTGATATATGAAATGATGATAATCTATATTCAAATACAATTAACACATTTATACATAACTGGCAAACTACTTTATAATCTTGAGGAATACTAATTGATATGACTCTACTACATATTTGACCTATTCTTAAGGAGAATATTAAAGCATGAAATCAAAATCATAATAACTAACAGATAATGTAAGTTGCTATAGATAACTCTATTTTAGCTAACAGATAATGTAAGTTGTTGTAGATAACTCTATTTTACAGCTGGTGTTTCGGATTAGCTATAAGCACACGTTTTGAACTTTGTAACTCAACATTGCCCCCTATTTGATAGGAACCTTGTTCTCAAGATTCAGGTTCACAAACTTGTATTAAAGTTCCTTTGAATTCTCCTAGGTGGCATCTTCTTTGGGTAATCTCTTCCATTGGACCAAACAAAGTTTTTGCCTTTCTTGACCTAACGAATGTCTAATATAGCTTCTAGTTTGGTCAAAATTTTTGCATCTTCATTGAATGGTGGCAATTTATTGTTGGTTGTGTTTCCCTCTCCCACTTGTTTTTTTAGAATAAACACATGAAAGACGGGATGAATATGGTCATTTTTAGGCAACTCCAGCTCATAAGCTACCTTACCAATCCTATCCTTTACCTTATAAAGACAATAGAAACGACTTAACAAATTTTAAAATGCTCTTTCAGAGATCGTTTGTTGCTAATAAGGTTGAAGATTTAAGAAAAATATATCACTAACTTGAAACTCGACATCCCTCTACTTTACATCCACCATTTTTTCATCCAATTGATTGTACTATGGAGATTGTTTTAAGTTGTTATAATATGGCATCCCTGTTTGCTAATGCTTGATATACTTCATTAACAACAATTCCACTTATGTGATGATGAGGAATGGCTGGGAGGTCTTCCATATTGTGCTTGAAATGGTGACAAACCAATTGAACTATGATATGATGTGTTGCACCAAAATTTAGCTCGAGGAAAAAATCTCATTTTTTAGGATATTATGACACAATGCATCATAAGTACTATCCAAGACATCGATTGACCATCAGTTTAAGGGGGTATACAGAACTCATTTGTAGTTTAGTATTTGACAGTTTTGAAAATTCACGCCAAAAGTTACTAATGAATATAGGGTCGTGATCACTTATAATTGATTTTGGCATGCCATGAAGTTTTACTACCCCGCCAATGAACTTCTCATTTACGAACTTAGCTAAATATGGATGAGATAGTGTCATAAAGTGTGTTGACTTAGAGAGGCAATCCATTACTACCAAAATGGTATTTTTGCCTTTGGAAAGCAATAGGCCTTTAATGAATTCATTGTTATCTCTTCCCACACTTGGTAGGGAATTAAAAGAGGTTGAAGGAGGTCTGTTGGTGCTAAAGTTTCTACTTTTTTCTTTTAGCAAATGGTGCAAGCAGGAACATATTATTTAATTTCTTTATACATCAAAAATCAATAGAATCGTTGAGCTATCCTCTTATAAGTTCACAAAACTCCCAAATGACCTCCATTCGGGAAATCATGGAACTATTGCAGTAAATTTTTAACAAGATAAGAATTAGGAGGGATAACCAATCCATTTTTAAAACATACCAATCCATTTTGCCATTTGTATGGAGTCTTTGGTTTCTCTTTAGCTAGTGCTCCAATTTTCTACATATAAGGATGATTATCTATTTTCTTCTTGATTTCTTCCCATAAAGTTGTCTGAGGAGTGTAAAGGGTGTCAAGACTTGGCTGCCCCCAATCCGTGAGAGAGCATCAGCTGCTGAATTCTCCTTAGTGAGCTTGTAAATGACCTTATAATCATAACCTAATAATTTGGAAACCTACTTTTCGTGCCCTAGTGTGGTGATTCGCTACTCAAGTAGATATTTCAAGCTGCGTTGGTTAGTTTGCATATAGAATTGACGATCAATAGGTAAGGACCCCAAGTTTGTATGTCATGAACTATGGCTAACATCTTTTTAGAGTAAGTGGACCATGCTTGCTTGGAAATCTCCAATGCCCGACTCATAAAAGCAATTGACTTGCCTTTTTAAGTTAGAACTACTCCAATAATGGTCCCGGATGCATGAGATTTAATCATGAAAGGTTTCTTAAATTTTGAAATAGCAAATGTCGGTGTAAAGGTCATAGCTTGTTTTAGAGTCTTGAATGCTTCTTTAGCCTCCCAAGTCCATAGAATTGCCTTTTTTAAAATATTGCTTAGTGGCTGGGCTATGATTCCATAATTTTTGACAAACTTTTGTTAGGAACTTGTAAAACCTAGAAAACCATGCAACTCAGACACATTAGTAAGAGTAGGCCAATTAAGCATGAGAGCAAGTTTTCTTCGATCCATCTTCACTCCTTGTGGCGTCACTATATGGCCCAAGTATTCATTCTCTTACTGACTAAATGAACACTTGTTGATCTTAGTAAACAACTTCTGTTTTCATAACAATTCAAGAGTCTCCTTAACATGCTTCATATGCATATACTAGGTGGGACTGTAAATCAAGATGTCATGAAAGAACACCAACACAAACTTTCTCAAATATGGTTTGAAAATTGATTTCATAAGAGCTTGAAAAGTTAAGGGTGCACAAGCCAAAAGGCATGACTAAATACTTGTAATAGTCATCATAAGTTTTAAATGTTGTTTTATAAACGTTAACTTTGTGTATGTGAACCTAGTGATATATGGATCGAAGGTCGAGCTTGGTGAAGAAGATGGCACTATGTAGCTCGTCAAACATGCAATCAACAGTGGGTATAGGGAATCGATCCTTGATTGTGGTGGCATATAGAGCCCTATAGTTAGTACAAAATTGTCAAGTCTCATCTTTCTTTTTGACTAATGAAATAGGAGAGGAGAAAAGGTTAGTGCTTGGTCTCACCAATCTCAATCGCAACATATCATTCACCTGCTTTTATATTTTCCCTTTCTAAAAATATGCATATTTATATGGTTGAACATTAACCAGTTATGTACCTTCTTTGAGGATTATCGGATGTTTAACTTCCCTTGATGGTGGAAGCTACTCGAGTTCTTCAAACATATCTTGAAATGCTTGCAAAAGCCGATGCATATTTAGTTGTATTTCATTATTTTTTTGTGCAATGGCAGGTTGCAAACAAATGGCAAATAGGTTGTATCTTTGTTTTAATTGCCTCATGAATTCACTAGAGGGTACTGGTTGAATTGGTTTATGAATAAGTCATTGCAATCTATAACACTTGCCTCTCTACACAAAATCCATAGTTAAAATTTTCCAATCATAAGTCACAGTCTCCAACTGTTGCAGCCAATGAATTCCAAGCACCATATCTATTCCAACCAACGGTCAATAATACAAGGTCAAAAGGAAAGTAAGATCTTGTAATAGCACCTGAACTTGGTCAAATTGCCTTTGACAATTCAATGGTGTTCCATCGATAAACTTGACTTTGAATGGTTAGGTTGGAATCACTGGAAGTTACAAAAGCTCGGTGACGCACTCATTGATGATATTGTGGGTTGACCCACTATCGATGAGCATAATCAACTCGTGAGTCACGATTCTTGCCCTGACATGTATAGTTTGGGTCACAATTAACCCGACGAGTGCATGGAGCAAAATTTCTAGGTTCTCCTTATGTTTCGAATGCGTACTTGTAGTAATATCCATAACTGTCTTCGTCACCCTCAAAAAGTAACAGATATGCATTTTTACATTTGTGCCTAGGTATGAATTTTTCTTTATAATTAAAACAGAGACCTCTAGCCCTTCGATTTTGCATATCAGCCCAAGTGAGTCTTTTAATGGGTGATGCAGGTTTGGGCTTAACAGCAACTATATCAGGCCTTATAAAGGATAGAGCACTTTTCTTTTGGCATGCTAACTGTTTTTCCTTCATTCTCCCAAGCCCAATTGCTTCCTTAAGAGATTTGGTCTTAAATAAACGTATGTTATTTGCAATATCAAATATAAGCCCTCCTATGAATGTACCCACTAGTGTTTTCTGGATTCATCCTTGTAGTTTGTTGCCTAGTTGCTTAAATTCCCTTTGATAATCTTGCAAAGTGCCCATCTACCGAATTTTTGATAGTGCTTTGTCAAAGTCTTCGTAGTTTGTAGGACCAAAACGTGCCCATAATTCAACCTAAAATCCTCGCATGCAACTTCTCGACCCTCGACTTGAAAAGTTCTTCGTAGCCTTGGCCACCATATATTTGCTTCACCTTCTAAGTGAAACGAACCTAGCTGCAATGTTTTTAAAACTGGACAGGATTGGCCTAGTTTTCGGTTTAGTTTAAGTTAATAACCTCTTATAAGAAGAAACTGGCCAGTTAAGTAATAAACCGGACGATTTTTTGAAAAAGTTGGTCCAAAAATCAGCTGGTTCTTGGAAGAACCATAAAGTAGTTTGAAATTTTGTCAAAATGTGGAGTTTACTAACAAATTTTACACACCAACTCATAAATACTCTAAACTTGCATTAATTGCTTCAAAATGCAATTAATGCTTTACTATGTACGGAGTGCATTAATTGAAATTATTCTTTTCTTTTAGAGTTGCAAATTGTCTGTGCCAAAGTTTTCACTTTTTTTCAATTCTTTTATACAATTTAATTAATAAATTATATTTTATTTATTTATTTATATTTTAATTTAAAATTTTAATTTTTATTTATCTCTCTATACTATAATTAAAATTTTTTAAATTATTATTGTTAAAAACTAATTATTTTTATTATATTTTTTAATAAAGTGAATTATTCATCAATATATATAAGTAATTTTGCTTAAGATAATTTAAAAGTGTGTTAAAATATAATATTTAAACTATAAATAATTATGTTTAAAGCATATTAAAAAATTAAAATAAGTTAGAGTTTTTATTATTCACTTTCTTTAAACATAATAATAATAATTATTATTATATTCAATCTTAGTTTAAATTATTAGGTTTACCATGAATTTATTACATATTAATAGACATTATTAATACATTTTTTATTTTAATAAAGTATTTTATTTTATATTATATTTTACTTGTTCTTATAATTTTTACTTCTTATTTATTATAAACCAGTTTTATAGCATTTTAAGACCTATTGAATCTTTAAACCTTAAACCTTTTACTTGACCAATTCGATGTTTGGTTCCCTTTTTAAAATATTGAGTAGTCCCCAAACAATAAAAAAAACTCTATAGCTAAAATATGAAAAGTATGAACTAGTGGTGGATACCATGAACCAGAAACGAAAGAACATTTAAATACACTGGAATCAATAACTTAAAACTGTTTCTAACAAAAAAAGGAATGTATATATAAAAAACAAAAAGGGAATGCAACAAACATCAAATCATGCAATAATATACTAATACTAAAATTAGAACTCCTTAAAACTACCAAATTGAAATAAACACCTAAATCATTATATTGCCTCTCTATAAAATTTTCTTTATGAGTCTTTTAGCCAGACTACTTACACTTAATTCCTAATTAGAGGCTCATTATCTTTCATATATAACACATGCTTCGATATAATACGGCTATCCATCTTCTTTTCTTCTCCTCTTTTCATTGTAAAGACTCATAAACTCTCTTGTTAGAATAACCTTTGATAACCAACTGAAGAAATAAACAATAACTAAGAGAGATGATGAGGTTCGAAGAGCATGAGTTAGGGATTCTAAAAAATAAATAAGAAAAATATAGAAAACAATAAACCTTGAGAGAATAAAAGAGAAAAAGTTAAAACAAGAACAAAAAGAATACAAAAATAATAATATAGAGAATAACATGGGAAATGCGGGATAAATAAAGTATTTCAAAGTTTAAGCCAAACAAATTGAATAGTTTAAGCTTATTTTTTTTTAATTTTTAACTTGAATACGAGATAAAAACCAATCAAGTCAAACTTTATCCATTAAATTTAGGTTGAAACAAGTCGAATTAGGTAAAAACCAAATTGGCATTCTTAAGGATTAATTTAACCTAGTCTTGATTGGTTTCAACCTAAAATAGTTTCAACATATGTGGTTCTAGAGAAGTATGAACATATGCCTACATCTTTTTTTGTTTTAATGATTTAGTTGTATTAAAGTGGCGAGGTAATTTATTAACTTGTCGTCCTTTATGGTAAGGATTAAGTCTCAAATCAATTGTGTTTTGGTTATATTAGGGTATTAAGAATGGACATGGATTTGAATTTTGGAGTATATTAGGATTTGATGTCATTTTTCTATGCAATTTTTGCTAAAACATTTGAATCTTCAATGTTGACAAATCATTTGATCAATGAATCTTAGGTTTTTTTTTATTTCACCTATGTCATGCCTTTTGTAATGATTTTTCTTTACTTACCTTATTATTCTTCTTTGTTAAAGATTATAACATGATCATTAAGATTATGAGTCTCTTTCCACTGATGTATCTTTTTCAATAGCTTTGTTATCATCGTCGAGTTTCTCGTAGAGATGAAGATAATAAATTACCTACACTAAAACATTTCAAGAAATCAGTTAAATGTGATCAATCTCTTGTATTCTTAGAATACTTAGTAAAAAAACTTAAGTTTATCAGTGACTTCTCATTCATTTTCCTTCTAAAAATTAAAAACCTTTATGGAAAGAATGTTGTTTATACGATTTGCATTTTATAAAAAGAAGAGATGCAACAAGATGAAAATTTAAATAACAGGAATAAGGACCACATAGGAAATAAATGGCGATACTCTGATATAGTTACTAATATTTTCTTTAGATTTCTCATTTTGTCCAAAATTAAGGTTTCTAATATAATAGAAAAAGGACGATACAATCCAACTCCTATCCACGAATCCAGTTTTACCTATTACAGGGACTAATGAGACCATTAGAATAATAGAAATCTTTCTCTAGTAATCATCTCCTTCTTCATCATCGTCTTCACCATAATCGAGCCCAACTTCCTTGTAATCTATTACACACGCAAAAATTATAATATTTGTGCTTGCCATCTTATTTCAGAAGTCCAATAAAATGTGTAGCTTGGGTTTGTCTAAAAAAACTAGATTTAAAATGTACTACAAATCATTTTATAGGTGTAACACCCCACTCCCGCACGACCCAAACCTGACATCGATGGTGATATCCAGGTCCGTGCCCCGCGAGGGTGGCGTGCTACATCACTCAGTATAAAACATTCATTAACGCGACATAAACAGTAAGAAACTTGAGCCCATGTTCACAATTAATCATTTTCAGTTATTACAGTCATCCAATAATAATTTTACAATCAGTTAATGTAAAACAATAGAACCACAATGGCTCATTAT
>JANTPM010000001.1:22219257-22240366 GCA_025434745.1 Erythroxylum divaricatum
TTACTAAAGCATCATATCTTTAGTAACATGGGCTGTCATAGCATAGTCATTAGTGTTACCATTCATATTTAATAACATTTATCACCTGTTACCGTATGTCAGTTTTGTTGTAGTGAGATCTCTTTCCTCTAATCCATAACTTACATGCATGATGGTATACTTCAATGAATATTAGGGTTTAAATTTTGCAGTCTATGTATACATAACACTAAGCTAAGATTGTGGAGGAAAATTGATCGATAATAGAATGTGGAAGCTGAAGATAGCAAAGGGAGATCCATGGCTGACAACAACTAATAATCACATAGGAAGACAACAGTGGGAGTTTGATCTTGATGCAGGAACTCCTGAAGAACATGCTCAAGTGGAAAGGGTCTGTCAAGAATTCAAGAAAAATTAGTTTAAAATCAAGCAAAGTTCTGACTCAATAGGCAGAATATTGAAAACAATACGAACATTGGAATTAAGGAAGGTGCCAGAAAATAGGTTACAAAAATGTCACATAAAACATCTCACTCGGACTTAATGGCGTGTGTGTGACACTGCTAAATTTTGGTCCAAAATAATTTAATATTGAGCAAACTTGATAACGTTTAGACCTTAATTGAGTAGATTATAATATTTGACCCTAATTGATCAAACCCAACAACTTTTGGCCCCATTTGAGCATTTAGCCTTAAAACATTTACTAGCTGGACTTTTTGTGACTCCATTGTTCCTTGATACTCAAAAAACTAGTTGACACCGATTAAACTACTCAGTGGGATTGCCTATGGAGAACCTTGAAATTTCTAGTTTGCCCAATTTGGATATGAATGACTGTCGTCTAGCATCTGAAGTGTTTGATATCTCCTCACGAACACTGCAGTTGTGACCAAGGCGCTCGTTATTATTGCTAGAGCCTTCCTTGATGTTGATTAGTGCATCTAAAAGTTTGACGATAACTTCTTGAATATGTTGCAACTTGTCGGTAAATTTGACTTCCATGCGATTCATTCCATTTTGAAATCCACCTAATTTTGCTTCCAAATTTTCAATACGTTCTTTGTTTGTTGACATGACTCTGATATTAATGATAAGTTCCGATCAAAGATACACAACCATCAAGTAATATACAAAGATCAAAGTGAGAATTGTAATTTGCTACATAAAATGATGATGATCTTTATTCAAACGCAATTAATATATTTATACAACAACTGGCCAACTACTTCCTAATTTTAAGGAAAACTAATTGATATGACTTCATTACACATTTAACCTATTCTGAAGGAGAATATCAAGGCATGAAATCAAATAAATACTGTAAAGTTGCTCCAGATAACTCTGCTTTATTGCTGGTATTTCGAATTTGGCATAGGTACACGTTTTTTACGACGTAATTTAACAGCCTTATCGATTCTATTGGTAAATTGGGACAATCGAGGTCTACTCGTTTATCGTGAACATTACGAGCAAAATGAAAACGAGAACTGTTCACCTTTCCCATTCCCTACAAGAAGTTACAAAGGCCGTGTTTTTACTTTTTACTTTGTTTGACAAGATAGATAGAAATGGAAACCGTCTATACGATGGAATGGTCTTCCTGAATCCTAAGTTCGTTCCCTTCCATCAAATGTTATGCAGTGCCTGTTCCTGTTGGTTAAAACTTAAAAGGATGATTCGTGACTGAAACAAAAATATTAGCTTTCACTTTGAGCCCGACTGTCACTGACTGCAATATCTGCTACATATTTACAGTTGTAAATCACTGTGACATTTCATTTGTTAGGCAACTAATCAATCAAAGTTCAAATATACAGCCCACAATAAATAATAGGTGTAACTGTGCAAATCACTTTAGGTTAAAAATGAATCACATGGAGAGAGCTTAGCTGACTTACTATCCAAAATATGAGGTTCGTTGCCTGCTTCCGTCACCTTCTTCTCGTGCACAAAACATGTTTAGGATGGGACTCTCCTTGTACAAAACATGACTCACCACACCCTGAAACCATATCTTCCTCTATAATTTGTCAGTTATCTTCAGGGTCAGGTGCATCGACCAAGCTTGCTTGATAGGGCTGCGAAAACTCGGAATGAAGCGAAGACGGGTTTTTGTTGCTGGATTGCCAACCTTCTTTCTCTTTTTACTTGTCTACATTTTCTTCTACATTGGAGCTAAGCCACTTCTACTGTCCTCCTCCAAAACTACAGTCATAACTGCTAAATTCCCTGATAAACATACCAAATTTAGCATCTTAATCGGTATCTTGACTCGCGCTGATAATTATGACCGTCGCCATTTCCTCCGTTTAGTCTATGGAATCCAATCATCTTCCACAGCCAACATAGATGTAAAGTTCGTTCTCGGAAGACTCACAAAACCTGAGCAAATGGCACTCGTTGGCTTGGAAATGAAGCGTTTTGACGACATCATTGTTCTTAATTGCTCAGAAAACATGAACTCAGGCAAGACTTACACTTTCTTTTCATCGCTGCCACATTGCTCGCGACGTTATGACTATGTCATGAAAGCTGACGATGATGTATTCATACGGGTAGAGCCATTGTCTGTGTCACTAAAGCCATTGCCCCGGCAGGATTTGTACTATGGTTTTGTGATCCCATGCAACAGCATGAACCCTTTCGTGGAATATATGTCAGGGATGGGGTTTTTGTTGTCTTGGGATCTTGTGGAATGGATTGCGAGCACTCAAATCATAGCAAATTACACGCACGGTCCAGAGGACAAGTTGGTGGGAAAATGGTTGAACATGGGAAAGAAGGCCAAGAATCGATTTTCTAATAAACCAGCAATGTATGACTATCCAGGGACAAATGGTAAGTGCTCTCATGACCTTATTCCTGAAACTGTTGCTGTTCATCGACTTAAGAAGTGGGGTCAATGGCTTCATGTTATTGAGTTCTTTAATTTAACTAAAACGACTTAAGCGGTAGCTAGCTTTTCTCAACATTTGCAACTGTTGAAAATTATCGAGGAGGAAAAATCCGATTATTTATTTCTCAATCTTTTCATATTAATACGCCAACAGTGCGGAGTGGACGCTGAAATGCTTAAAAGTAAGAAGGCCAATTTGAGAAGCTAAAATCCCCATTCAAATCATGATGAATGACCATAAAAACTATGTTAACAGGTAATTAAATTAAAGAATCTTAACATAATCAGGTTAAGAGAGAAGGTATGTTAATACTATTAACATTTATTTATAATGTGATTTAGATCTTTTAGTAATTAATTAAATATAGTTTTAAGATAAGCATCAGATGAGTAACATGGTTCTTTAATTTATTTATAAGAAAATTTTTGCATAATATTGAATTCAAATATATAAATTATATTGAATTTGAATATATAAAATATAAAAAATAATATTAATTTTCTTTTGAATTTGAATTTTTTATTATAAAAGAATATAAATTGGGACAAAAAATTGGTAGAAATGATCACGAGTACTCCCTTACAATTTTGATCTAAAGTATATTGTCGATTATCATGAACAAAATAACTCTTTCTTTTTATTTATTATAGATTCATTTTATCATTTTTTGGCTATATCCATGGTCAAAGAAATTGAATTCGTATTACAATTCACGACCTAGGGTAAAAGAATGCTTAATTATTTCTCGTAATTGAAAATTATAAAATGAAATACGAATTGGTATTTTTACCAGATGTATTTTACCTTTTATCTTGTTTCTAAAGGATAACTTCATATAAAAAAACATAAAATAAATACAATAATAAAAAAAGATTGAAACGATTTATAGTGGTTCAACCAAGCAATCATTAACCTATGTTTATTTCCCAAGTTTCGAAAATTTAATATCTTTTTTTATAGGTGAAAAGTAACATTTTATACAACATCTTTTTTGTCAATGGTGAAAAAGAACTCTTATGATCTCCTTGCTTTGTTATAGGTAAAGAGTAATTTAAAGTTAAGAGGGAGCTCTGTTCACAAAGCATTGGTTGAATAATACTTTCAATTATAGTAAGTATAAAACTTAAAAACTTCTTTTACTCGCACTAATAAACAAAGGCTTAATATATACTATATAATGCAGATATGCATTCTCTAATTTCAAAGCTCTTAGCAATTCTCTAATATGTCTAACATTACTCTCACAACTTATATATGGTATAGTTATACTTAAAATAGTCATTAAAAATAAAAACTAGTCATTACAATGGTTAACGGTAATAGCATTGGTTGATCATTCTAGTACATTGGTCGACTAATATGGTTACAAACTCATTGTATACGACCCTAGTCAACTACATTGCTATATTGTCAACTAATCTATCCAAAATCTTATCATTAGTCACATAAATCCTCACATTGATTGATCAAACTTCTTGAAAGAAGTTCTTTTAAATATTGAAGTATATTCCTTTATTAAAACTTGATATAAAACTATTTTAAAAAATTTCCAAAAGTAATGATGCATAAAGATGGTTTTTCAAAAAAAATTGATGCATAAGGATGGTTTACTTTAAAATCTTTTTAAATTTACTCTTGAAAATAACAAAGTATAAATAATATGCTCTAAATGCAAATAATCATCTAATAATTGAGTTTATAATTAATTGAAATGACTAAGATGATGTTATAAGAAGGATTACAATAATTTGCTCAAATTTTAATGTGCTTAATTCCTCTTAATTTTTGATTCTTCATTTGAATTGCTTTTTTTTTTTAACTTTACTCATTTCTTTCGTTCTTTGATTGATCAAACTTAATCGTTCACATATTTACTTACTAATATTACTAAGGATAATTACATTAGTAGTAACCTATTCTATTATCACTAAAACTATAGGTTAATATTCACTTGGTCCAACAAATACAAATTATATCCTAATAAAATTTAATATCTAATATTGATCCTTATTTATCAAATATCGTGTATTTAATATTAAAGTTTCTTAAACTTTTCAATTATATTCAACTTAATCAAATTATATTTTCACTATTCAACTATTTTTTTGTGTGTAAATCACTAGGTTTTTTTATATATATTGACAATAGATATAAATTATAATTTTAATTATATTTAAGATTAGATAAATTAATTATTTTTAATGTATCTTTAATTATCTAATCAAATATATTATATTTATATACCAAGATTGACTTTTAGCAATTTATCATATACTCGAGTCCAGTCAAGTTTGGATAGTCCAAAGCCTGATCAGGTTTAGGCCAAGGCTGATTAATTTATTTTAAATTAAAATTTAAAAACAATGTCATTTTTTCAAAACAATGTTGCTTTACTTGACATATTTATACTTCAAATTGAGCCCGAGTCTAAGCCTTGTCCAAAACTAAAAAAAAATATTTAAAAATTTAAGTATAGCTTGAAGACCGATTAACTCAAGTTGAGCACATTGACTTTGGGTAGAGTTAGGCAAAAATTACCATCTATACTTGTAAAATCATTGCAATGAATATTTTTATAAATATATAAGTAATACTTCACATTGAGTTCTTGTGTCAAGTCAATTCAATAAACTTATTTTTTAATAAGTACTAAGATGTTCATTTAAGTATCTTCATATTTTCATATATGAGATCAATTTAATGACTTAACATAATTTAAGAATAATACATAAATATAATACGAATAAGTCAACATAATTTCATTTTAAAGGTACATTTATCATATAAGCTTTATTTTATAAATTAGTTAATTAAACAAATAAGCATAAGATGAAAAAAATTGTTATTATTTATATCATAAATCTACAACTAACTAATTGATTATAGATAATAAATCATCACATGTGACTAATCAACTTAAAGTAGTTTAATGTTCAAAAAGTAAAATATATATCAAATAATAATAGATATTTATACCGGGATGAACCACAAAATTTTAACTTGCACTATGGAAATTAAGATACCAAAAACATCGGTTAAGAATTATAAATTAAAAAATTAAAAACAAGTGAAAAAATAATTTATATTTAAAATTTTAAAACATACTGTAAAAATAGAGAAAGAAGAAAAATGTAGAAATGTAAAAATGTTCTCTGTAGTTCTGTGTGTGAATAATGTGATGTACATCTACCTATTTATGCACTTTAAGTGTTTCTAACTAAAGCAACAAATCAACTGAAAAATACACCACAATAATGTAAATGATTTTAGGATAAAATAAAGGCTAATTACAGTGGATAGTTGACTGACTAAAGGTTATATGAATATATGTTAATATACGCTACTACACCTTCCCTCTCTTAAAACTTAAGGTGATAGTGAAGATGATAATTTGAGTTTGGAGAGAAGATAAAAAAAATGTCAATCCAAATGTGATTTGGTAAAAAGATCAACAATTTATGCTTGAGATGAGATTGGGACAAGTTGTGTAGTTTCGCGAAGCACATGATGACGCACAATCGATCTCGATGCAATTAGTTCATTCATGAAAAACATCATTGTGAGTAATCTAAATTGCATTATGATTATCACAAAAAAGACATCGATGCCTTAAAGTAACCATCGTAATCATAAAGGCTAGGTAGTGTCAACTAGGGCTCATTATTCTGATTCAGTTCTTGAGCGAGAGACAATCATTTGCTTCTTGCTGCACTAAGAAATGAGAGATGTGCCAAGAAAGAAGCAATACCCAGTAGTAGATCGATGTGTTGAGTTTTGGCCCCTTTGTTTATCCCATATTGGTTGGGGAAAACAATTGGAGCAAGGCTCTTGCCTATATGAGGAGGTTGCTATCTCCTTAGTTTAAGCACCAATACAAAGTTAAAGATTTGTATGACAAATTAGACTCTAGTTAAATTCCTCTTTTGAGGTGAGAGTTGGAGAGTTTGTTTTGGGTATTTCTTTGTAGGTGTGTTAGTGTATTAGGGGATTAGGTGAGAGGAAAAATTGTATGATTGTAAGGATTTTTTATATAGTGGATTTTCTTCTTGGTGCCCTTGATTTTTTCTCCGATTTGGGAGTTTCCACGTAAATTCTCTTATATTATTATTATTTCTCTATTTTCTGGTATTTTTGTCTATAAAATATCCTTGGGTGTGGATTTGGGAGGTCTAAATTTCCAACAATTGATATCAGAGCTAAGGTGTGTTTTTTCTTAAAAATTCTGAGTATGCTTTGTGGTCTCAGTTTTGACTGATCTTTCACATCAGAAAAGATTTTCTTGAGAAAGGTTCATTTGGTGCGGTGGAGCTTTGGTGTGGTAGTACATGTATAGGAAAGTTTTGGCTAAAGAAATACTTAGTATTTAAGTGTGTCCTTTGTGACCCACCTATCTTTCCTGAGAACTTACCTGGTGTACTATTTATTTCTATGGTAAAATTCATCAAGGTAGAAGAGCACAGAAAAAATGTCAGGAAATAGGGCTTCGAATCCTCTTAGATTTGAGATGGAGAAATTCGACGGGAGAATCAATTTTGGCTTGCGGCAAGTACAAGTTAGGGACATTTTGATTCAGTCGGGGTTACACAAGGCATTGAAAGGTAGACAAATCCCTGATATCAGCATTACTACTAGTGATACTAGGAAAAACGACTAGTACAGATAGATCTAGTATGAGTGATTAAGATTGGGACGATCTGGATTTGAGAGCAACAAGTGGGATACGATTGTGTTGGCTAAGAATGTCCTTGCGAATGTGCATAGAATATCTACAACAAAGGAGCTCTGGGAAAAGCTTAAGGAGTTGTATCAAACAAAGGGAGTCTCAAATTGGGTGTACCTAAAGGAGTAGTTTCATACACTGCAGATGAGGGAAGGTACTACAATTTCAGATCATTTAAGTGTTCTCAATGGGATCGTCTCTGAAATGGAGGCAATTGGAGTTTATATAGATGATGAGGATCAAGCTTTGAGACTCATCTGGTCTCTTCCACCTTCATATGGACATATGAAACCTATTTTGATTCATGGGAAGGAGAAGATAGTTTTTTATGAAGTTATCGGAAAACTTTTTTCAAAAGAGAGAAGGTGGTGGAAGAAATGTTCCTCTTAAAGACTCAGCTCTGATGGTAGCTAGATATCGGAAAAAAAATCCATGAAGAAAAATATAGTATGCTAGACTTATGGACAATCTGGGCACGTGAAGAAAAATTGTCCGAGAGATGGAGCGGGTTCGGCAAGAGGCTTTGGATCAGTTAATGGAGAGACTAACAATGTCGCTAACATTGTCTCCATGGATGATGATTTTGTTCTCTAAAAAAAGGAGGTATATACATCCTCATGACATGTCGCTAATCCCAGAATTGCCACGATAGAGGATGTGTTATTGTTAGCGGGTCCACAAGTTTGTACACAGGCATTGGTTTGGCATTTATGCAAGGTGTGCGGTAGAATTTATGTCGATGGCTAATGAACTTTCAGGAAAGTCAAACATGGGAGTTGCATCATAATTTTTTCAACAAGGTTATTTTTGACATGTGCCGAAGTAAAAGGCTTAGAATTGGTTTATTCTAAGTGGGTATGCTTTTATGGTAGAGCATGATATTGTGAAGCATGATAATTTTCTACATTAAGAGTTATGTTATTTTCAGGAGATCTTCATTGAGGTGGAGGGTGGTTGTGGGATCAACCAAAGTCGCCAAGTTAGAGATTGTTGAGTTTTGGTTCCTTTGTTTGTCCCATATTGGTTGGAAAAAATAATTGGGGCAAGGCTCTTTCTTATATAAGGAGGTTGCTACCTCTTTGGTTAATGCACCAATACAAAGTCAAAAATTGTATGTTTTGGGGTGAGAGTTGGAGAGTTTGTTTTGGGTATTTCTTTGTGGATGTGTTGGTGTATTGGGAGATTGGGTGAGAGAAAAAATTATGTGATTGTAAGGATTTTTTACAAAGTGGATTTTCTTCTCGATGCCCATGATTTTTTCTCCGATTTGGGAGTTTCTACGTAAATTCTCTTGTATTGTTATTATTTCTCTATTTTTTATATTTTTGTCTATAAAATATCCTTAGATGTGGGCTTGGGAGGTCTAAATTCCCAACATGATGATCAATTGGGTCTCTACAATCGACATCAGAGTGTGCATGTAAATCCAATGAAAATGAATGACTAAAGTGAAGCTCATGAAACAAGGTGCCTAGAATGTATCAAAGTATATGAAAATTAGCAAAAAAGTGACTGGTACAAAGTGTAGGCATGAACTGACTGATAATGTGAACTGTATAAGCAATATCTAGATGAGTGACAATAAAGTATATAAGACTACCAACTAGCTGTCGATAAAGTGTACCATCACTTAGAGGAGTTCCATCGGTGGCAAAGATATGAGGATTAAAGACAAATGGAGTGCTAGGCATCTTATTTCTGGTAAGACCAGTATGAGAGCTAAGATTGATAACATACTTGACTTGAGATAAGTAGTAGCCTAGATCATCAGAACATACTTTGAGTTTTGAGAGAAGATCTTAAAATGTCAATGTAGATGTGATTTGGTAAAAAAATCAACAATTTGTGCTTGAAATGAGATTGGGACAAGTTGTATAGTTCTACGAAACACATGATGACGCATAAAATGACAATCGATCTCAATATGTTTAGTTCATTTATGAAAGACATCATTGTGAGCAATCTACATTGCATTATGATTATCAAAAAAGAGACATCAATATCTTGAAGTAACCATCATAACCATAAAGGTTAGTAAGTGTCAACTAGGGCTCATTATTCTGATTCAGTATTTGAGCGAGAGACAATCACTTGCTTCTTGTTGCACCAAAAAATGAGAGATGTGCCAAGAAAGAAGTAGTTACTAGTAGTAGATTGATGATCAGTTAGGTCTCTAACCCAATCTACAGCAGTGTGTGCATGTAAATCCAATGAAAATGAATGACTAAAGTGAAGTACATAAAACAAGGTACCTAGAATGTATCTAAGTATATGAAAATTAGAAAAAAGTTACCGGTACAAGGTGTAGACATTAACTGACTAACAATGTGAATTGTATGAGCGATATCTAGATAAGTGAGAGTAAGGTATATAAGACTACTAACTAGCTGTCGATAAAGTGTACCATCATTTAGAGGAGTTCCATCAGTGGCAGGATATGATCATTAAAATCAAGTAGAGTGCTAGTAATCTTATTTCTATTGAGACCAGTAGGAGAGATAAGATCAGTAGCATACCTGACTTTAGATAAGATACTTTAAGGCCTAAGAAATAGCTCAGGGGACTTGAATCTTTCATTTCAAATTGTTGATGAAGACAAGATTTAAGAGTAGTGATCCCCTAAGTGTCATCACTAGTTATTATCATGTCATCAACATATAGAAGGAAAAGAGTGCACTATTGATCTATTTTTGGATAAAGAAATCATGATCATTAAAATTGTACGTAAAGCCAAGATAGTTAATAGTGGAGTTGAATTTAGCAAACCATGCTTGAGGAGCTTGTTTAAGGCCATAAAAGGATTTACGAAGATGACAAACTTTATTAGGTGGATAAGCATACCCAGGTGGAGGTGACATGTATACTTCTTCATGAAGATCGCCATTAAGAAAGGCATTCTTGACATCCATATGGAGCAATTCCCAATGCTTGCTTGTTGCTATGACAATAAGACTGCAAATTAAAGTTATGCGAGCTACTAGAGCAAAGTTCTCCTCATAGTAAATCCCATATTTTTTAGTAAAAATTTTGTAACTAATAATGCTTTATATCTTTAGACTGATCCATCAGCTCGAATCTGTCTTTTGTAGACCCATTTATAACCAATAACATACTTATCTGAAGGTAGGTCAACAAAGTCCCAAGTATTGGTGTTAGAGAGAGCCTATAATTCTTCCACCATTGCTTGCTGCCATAAGGGGTTAGAACTGACCTCGTGATAGATGCAAGGTTCATATAGAAAAATAATAGTGGAATACAAATGGAAGTCTTTCAGTCGAATAGATGGTTAACTTACTCTAGAGGATTGATGAAGGGGTTGTGGAGACTCAGTAAATTCTGGTGAATGAATAAAAGAGGAAGATATATTTGGCGAGGATGGAGGATTTGCACTCGAAGAAGACACGATAGAATTAGACATCGATTATGGTAACCTGTTAGAGCTATAAGACAAGCCTGTAAAAGAAATATCAAGAAACAAAGGTATAGTAAGACTAAAAAAATTTGTGTGAGGTTTCACTGACTCAGAATTTTGATATTGTGGAAAACATTTTATGTTCCCAAAAAATGAAATGTGAAGAAATTCAAAGTCTTTGAGATAGTGGATCCCAACATCTATATCCTTTGTGCTTTATCTTGTACCCTAAAAAACAACATAAATGTACTCTAGGTTCAAGCTTGATGAGCTTATGAGGTTGTAATAGAACAAAGCACACATATCTAAAAACTTTAAGAGACTGATAATCAGGATCATGATTGAATAAGCATTCATATGAAGAGATATTACCTATGATAGGAAAGGAAATGCAATTGATGGTATAGATAGTAGTAAAGGCTACTTCTCCCCCAAAAGGTTTCAAGACAAGAAGATGATATAAAAAAAACTCGATTAGCATCAAGAATATGTCCATATTTGCATATGGCCCGACCCTTTTATTGAGATATGTTTGGACATGATCTATAAATGATGATCCCTTGTTGATTAAGAAATTGATGAATTTTATACTTTTTATTCCATTACGTTATCAATCTAAAATACTTTAATCTTACAAGTGAACTGAGTGTGAATCATATTAGCAAAATGAGAGTAAATGGAGAATAGTTAAGATTTATGATGTATTAGATAAATCTATGTATAGCGAGAGAAATTATCTACAAAGATCACAAAATATTTCATTTTACTTATAGTTTCATAAGGTGCAAGGCCCCAAATATCATAATGAATTAGAGTAAAAGGCATTAAAGAGATAGAACCATTGAGAGAAAATGGTAAAGCATGACTTTTAGATAGTTGATAAGCGACACAATTAAAATATTCAATCTTAACATGACCTAGATTAACACTAAAGATTAAAGACCCTAATTTAGAGGTAGAAAGATGACCCAAAAGAGAGTGACATATATGAGATGTGACAAAACCAAAAACTAACTTTGAAGTAAGATTTAGAGAAGTAAGCTTAAATAGTCATCCAACTTACACCCTTTGGATCTTTCTTGTGTGTGGATCCTGTACAATGCAACCACAACTCAAAAAAGGATAAGTTAACACCAAGTTCATATAATTGTCCAACAAAAATAAGATTTAATGAGAATTTGGGAACAAGAAAGGTTTCATGTAAATATAATGTAGATGTGCAAATAGTACCTATATGTTGTACATGTATAGTAAAATTATCGACAGTGTGAACAATATGTGGAATAAATGGTATCATTAAGGATTCAAGAATAGAAGAATCAGAGGTCATATGATTGCAAAAGGCAAAATCGAAATACCAAGAATTTGGGTTACCTGATGTGACAGATAGGGCAAAGGAGGAGACTGTACTAGCATCTAGTTGAAGTTGTTAAAGAAGGACGTAGAGGTCCTTTAAAGAGAATTTGGGAGAGGTGTTTTCTATTGGCCCCTTAATGGCATCAATAGCAATGGAAACAAATTGGAGAGACTTGGAAGAATTGCAGTAGTTGCTAGATCCTTTATAAAATATCTTACCTGAGTTGTAAGAAGTTTGAGATGAAGTATGAGTTTCAAGGACAACACCAATAGATGGGATATATTTTTCAATATAGAGCATATTGAGTTGATTTTCCTCTTAGATGAGCTTTTTAATGAGAATGTCAAGATTAGGTAGAGTTCCTATATGAAGAAGAGAGTTGCAAATGAGTTCAAATTCATCTTTGAGAGTTATAAACAAATGCCATATATGATGATGATCTCAAGATTTATGTAGAGTGCAATAACATTAAGACTAGGTCAGACAAGATCACCAAATGCTAGTTGATTCCAAAGTTCTTGCAATTCAGACACATAATTGTGTATTGTTTGCCTAAGTTATTATTGCGTGGGATGAAGCCTCCAATACAACTGAAATTGGTGGAAATCATCCGATACAAAATAATGATTTTAAAGGAAATTCTATACGTCTTGAACTGTATTGAACCGTCGAAAGTCAAGTTTGATGCCTTTGACATATGTATTTCAAAACTATGTTAAGATTTGATAATTCAATCCATCTCATGTCATTAATTGTTTAGTGAATATGTCAATGTCTTCATCTTTCTTCAATAAGTGGATTTAGGTATTTCTTCAATATCTATAAGTGGATTTAGGTATTTCTTCAATAATAGTGCACCAAAGGAGTCTCCTTTTAAGAAAACTAGACATTTCCTTAGCCTAAAGATCATAGTTGGAGCCATCAAAGATGATATTAATAGGGTTAAGAATGTATTGGAAAAGTTTAGAGGTATCAATAGTGTAAAAAGACAAAAAAATAGGAGAAAATCTACTTATAGAGAAAGAATTTGGTTATTATGTCTTTAGAATTGGATTCAGAGCATCGAAAAATCTTAGAAATCAGTCTGGTTTGTAGAGAATCTAAATTAAAACATACTGAACTAGGCGGTCAAACTATCAGTCAACTTTTTTTTGAATTGGACCGAATCAATGGCTCTAAATCGAACAAAGGAGGAGATGACACGTGGAAACAAAGAAAATGACATGTGTATAGATGACGTGGCAATGAACTACTGGTGATGTGAGAATGACGTGTCAGGTGAAGTGGCCAATAACTTGTCATGTGACGTGGTGACTACATAGGATTTTGGGTTATGTGGCAGATGATGTGGAGCTGACGTGTTAGATGATATGGCACTGATGTTTATTCCCCGTCCCATGGCTAAACGATGTCATTTAGGTCATCTTGTTCCTCCAAACGCTTATAACTAGGACTTCAAAAATGATAATGGAGGGAAGCTCTACTCAAGAAGAATAACAATTTATATATGACATTATTTTTGGAGAAGATTTAGAAACTCAGAATACGAAAGTAGAACGCTGAGGGAAAAAAAGGCGAAGACTCCAAAATTTTGATTCCTTTTATTACAAAAGAGGCTCTAATGTCATGTAAAAATAAAGAACGAAGGAAAAATGTAAAATTGATCTTTGTATTTATGTGCGTGAATAATGTGATGTACATCAACCTATGTATATACTCTAAGAAAAAATAAAGGCTAATTGTAGTGGATAGTTAACTGAATAAAGATTTATGTGAATAAATGTTAATTTGTGTTAATACATACAAGTCCTTTTGTTTTTTGAAACGTTAAACTGTGGTAAACTTTACAAAGTGTTTCAAGAAGGGAACCATTTACAAAAACTCACGTAATCTTTAAGCTTTACATTCAGCAGCTGCAACTTGCTGGAAGTCTGAAGGGACAGACCAGTAAATCCTCCATGCAATGCAAGAGCCATTTCTGATTTCACCTCTACAGCACTTAGCCTTGTTAATTAGGATTTGCTTGAAGATTTCATTCACAACCACCTGCCCCTGAAGGGCCTATTATTACTTTCCTTCCCAAGTAAAAACAGACTTGCCCCAAAAGCTAGCAAGATAATTATTTTGTCCCCTATCCATTGGCTTTTGTAAGCTGTAAACCAACTGATGACTACCTTCCAGTTTAATTGACTATTGTTTAGCATAGACTGCCAATTTTTCTGAGAAAACACACTCCTCTTGTTGTACTGTGCACAAGCTGCATTTATCTTCTGTATTAGGAAAGACTTTAGTGATGTCTCCTAGATCACACCTGTTATGAAATTGTTTTCTATAGAACAGCTCTGACTTATATAGGTTGGTAAAACGTATGTTTTGGTTACATTTGTTAATGATCTGCTACTTACCTGTTCTTTTGGTTGTCAATTCCAATTCTCACAAGTAATCTAGTGAGAAAATGCATGTGCAGGCGAAGTGTCTTGCAAGCCATAGACCAAAGGGTGGTAACTGGTCAACCTGGGAGCATTTGGACAAGCAGTTTCTTTAATAAACTACCACATGGAATGCAATGGGATTGTTGTGTTTCCCTTGACGTTTCGTTCATCTTCTGTATTTTTTAATTGAAGCACCCCACATTTGTTGGGTCAAAATCTACTACAATGACGACATTTCCTTATAACTTCATCGTCCACTCTCTCTTTCATCCATTCCACCTTTTCCATTTTTGTTATATTTATGTCTACCCTCGACACAAACATTTTCCAATATATATACTTCAGCTCTTTCAAAAAGAACCTGAATTCCCAACTTATGGAGAAGGCCCCATTAAAATACAAGGCAGAAGATCTACTCGTTTGATCCATTCAATGATAAAATAATTCTTTAAGTTTGGTATTAATTAATCAAAGATAACGCAAACTTAATATAATTGAAAGAAAGGAGCGAAATGATGTGAAGTAACTAAAGAATATTATACATCATATAAAGAAAGGGAAGGTTGGCAAGTGTCCATGTGGTGTGCCTATGCATGTGATGTGCCTATGGTTTTGGGTTTCGTTGGATTTCTTTCCTTTTCGTGTTGAAAATTGAATTCTGAGATGATTCTCGTTCTCAGTGTTCTCTCAGCCTTCTTTTCGCCCTTACATGCCCACATTTGCAACAACACTATATATATGCAAATCATCTAAATCCTAAGCTGCCCAATAATAGAATTTCTGTCTTAGACACATTTCCCTTCAAAAGTTTCTTGCTTTCTGCCTATCCCCTACCCCAATCCTGCTGAGGTTCTTTAATTTAATCCTATTAGATTTCTAGGGGTTTCTTTAATTGAGATTCAGATCTCCATTTCTTTAGGGTTCTGTTGTTTGATCTGTTTGATGATTTGGGGTGAAAGAGAAAAGGTGTTCCTTTTCCGATTTTGCTTCTTGGGGTCTCCCTCTTTTCTATGTTCTTTTTAGATTTAACATTCTAGGGTTCTTACTTTCTAATATTGACGATACATGTTAGTTTTTAATACCTAGTTTTTTTCTGTGGCATAGCTTCTGATTTTCAACCGTTTACTTAAAAAACTAAACTTGGAGCTCTTACTAGTCCTTGATTATTGACGTAGTTTGAAAGGTTGATTAGGGTTTTGGGTTTGGTATTGATGGATAAGGAAAAATCCCCAGCTCACAATAGTGGGTTGCCACCGCCTTCTGGTAGGTTCGCGAACCTTTCACCATCTGGGGTTTCTTTTAACGTAAAGCCTGAACCTTCATCATCTGCATTCCCTCCAATGGCTCCAGGAGCTAGCGCAGACCATAGTCACTTTGGTCATGGAGCTAAAACTAGCGGTTTTAGTCATGATATTAGCAGAATGCCCGATAACCCACCTAAGAATGTTGGCCATAGACGTGCACATTCTGAGATTCTCACTTTACCTGATGATATTAGCTTTGATAGTGATCTCGGTGTGGTGGGTGGTGCTGATGGTCCTTCTTTGTCGGATGAGACCGAGGAGGATTTGTTCTCAATGTACCTGGATATGGATAAGTTTAATTCTTCATCTGCTACATCAATTGCCGAAACAGCGGACGGACAGGCTCCGGCAGGGGCAGCACCGGGTTTAGCACCAACTCAAGTGGCCGGGGATGTGGATGCTGCGCCTAGTGAAAGGCCTAGAGTTAGGCACCAGCATAGCCAGTCGATGGATGGCTCGACCACTATCAAACCAGAGATGCTTATGTCTGGACCGGACGAGCTCTCCCCGGCAGATTCTAAGAAAGCCATGTCTGCCGCCAAGCTTGCTGAGCTTGCTCTTATTGATCCCAAGCGTGCAAAACGGTATCTTTACCTTCTCTTCCTTTTTAGTTAATTATAAGAGTTGTTATTCTGAGATGGGTTTTGAGGCTAATTTAGTGCTAGTGTGAATGGAAGTCTGACTTAGATGTTCCTGTTCAGTGTAAAAAGGTCATGCTTCTTGATAAATTTCGATCCTTTATGGCGAGAGCTTGCTGCAGAAAATGCATCTTGCCTTATTATGAATTTATTTTGTAGCAACTGCAACTGACGATGGTTCTATATAATCTTTTTACCTTAATGACTCCTGTTAAACTTTGGGAATGGATAGAAGTTCTCCAAATTCATAGCTGTTAAATGTTTTCATGACCTTCTTATAACACTCTGAAAGGATATATCCAACTAAGCCTTAACTTGTTTTTATGGGAGAGAACGTGTTTACTTTCTTGTTTTATGGATTAGATTGACGCCTCATATGCATAGATTTTTATACTGTTTCCATGTAATAGGATCTGGGCAAATAGGCAATCAGCTGCAAGATCAAAGGAAAGGAAGATGCGGTACATAGCTGAACTAGAAAGGAAAGTACAAACACTGCAAACAGAAGCTACATCATTGTCTGCTCAATTAACCCTGTTACAGGTAACGTGCATCAGCTTAACTCTTCATCAATGTTTTAAAATCAGATTGAAAAAAAACTGGCTGGTTTTGTTGACCTTCTGTTTAGTATAAACTTCTATATCATATGCATATATAGATAAATGTATATGAATACATATGTAGAGACTTTTGTTGCTTAGATAATGTCATTGGTGCTGTGGGACACTGGTGTTTGTGTTTTCTATTCTCAAGCACATCTATTGGTCAAATCCTGTCTTTGCTACTTTATTTCTGCATACAATTAGTTAACACATCAAAATGGAAAGATCTGAACATTGACCTTTGACTTCCCTAAAACCAGCATGGTAAACTTATCAAAACTTAATTCTCTAAAATTTATATGTGAGTTGAAGAAATTTGTATGTTTTTTTAAGATCTGTCAGGGTTTAACCAGCCCTTTCTGCTCTCTTTTTCCATCCTCAGCTCAATTTTTAAGAAAGTGTTCTTCATAGTGTTACAGGAAGGCGTTCTTTCAGTTTAAAGTTGTCCATTGTTGTTGAGCAATTAGGTGAATGATTTTATTTGGAAACTACAATAATCAATGTGGTGAGTTTAACATATTTGGATTTTCTTCCCTTTTTTATGACAGAGGGATACAAATGGCCTGACTGCTGAAAATAGTGAATTGAAATTGAGATTGCAAACAATGGAACAACAGGTCCATTTGCAAGATGGTAAGGTTCTTTCTAATTCAAGGGAATTGCCATGTTTGTTGTTTTCGTTCTTTACTTTTGACTTTTCCATGTATTATGTGAATAAAAATTGAATGATATATTTTTTTTAACTTGCTTATCGTCACACCGATAGTATGCTGAGTCTTTGCACTTCTATTGTTCAAAAACTGGTATACAATAGGTTCTAAGATCAATTATCATTTGTTTGATAAAGTTAAAGGCACCAACAGCGTCTGAATGTTCCAACTCCTACATGCATTTAGTGATCAACTGGAGGTTAGCACGGTTTCAATTAAGGATGGAAATGGGCTCAGCCCCTGCCCAAAGCTTGATCGACAATTAAATTTATTTATTTTTATTTTTAAAATTGAAAACGTCATTTTTACTCAAAACAACATCATTTATGTGAAAATCCTGAAGTGTGAAAATAAAAAAAGCCCGAGTCTGCCCCTAAAGTTCGGTCAACTCGGGCCCTCGGGTCAGGCCAGTTGAATTCGAACCGGGTTGGGCTGGGCTGAGCTGGGACATGTTTGCCATTACTAGTATCAATCACCATGTGCTTCCCTTTTCAGACTACCAAGAAGGTGCTATCTTTACCCGCTTTTGCTAGTTATCCAAAGTGTAGCTAGTTTTTTTAATTTGGCCTTTTGTGGTTGAATATATGATTCAATATTCTAACTGCTTTGGTCTTCCAATACCTTTTTTCATTGAGACAAGGATTAAACAAATTTATGGTTTTTATTTTTTAAAAATTTTCATCATTATCTCACCAACAGCTTGATGTGCTTTTCCTCTATAAAATAGACATGCATTGGAATGACTTGCATATAAGGGTTTTGGACTTAATTTGTAGTGAACTTTCAAACTCAGGCATAGTTCCCACTGAAATGGGAAAGATCTTGGTCTTCAACCAGGAATCCACTACGCAGAGTTCCATATTGCTTTGCCATAGAGTGGGACTGTAAAGGGGATGATAACATCTCCACTCGGTTAGTATATCGGGAACTGCAGAGGCTTCTGTTTCCTTGATTATTAGAATGGAGCTGGAGACATGGCTTGATTTTCTTTGGGTTGAATATTAGCTCTCTATACTTCAACTGAAGGCCTTTGTTCTTTTGCAAATATACCATATGTCCCAAAAGAACGTGAAAAGGAAAAGAACATTACATTATATGAATTTCGGAGGCAGTGAGCTGGAAAACATATCTACACAATACCACAGAATTGACATGTGCTGAAGATTAGTTAAGATAGCTTTTTCATTAAGAAAATTGATACAACTGATTTCTATGCTATGCAATAGATATTGTGTCATTTTATCTCCTCGTATTTGTACCGGGTCTAATTTTTGAAGACTAAGAAAATAGGGTCTAATTTTTGAAGAACCAAAATTTTCTTAGTCTCTCTGGTATGTGATTTATAGTTTATTGATTTTTCCAGCAGTTTTATTTTTGCACCCATTCTGCATTTTTCTAATGTGTTTATTCAACAATATAATGGGTCAGTTTCTTCATTTATTAATAGTCTTCTTCTCTGAGATACTTGTCATTCATGTTTTAACTACCTGTTCTTCATTTTATTTATGTTTTCCAGATATTTTTCTCTTTCTGATGTTAGGTTCTTTCAATTGCCTCTATGTTAGGTATCTTAGAAGAATGGTTTCATAGGTTCTATTTCATGGCTGTTAGTGATCTGTCTGGTCATTTGTAACCCATTTTCTGAAAGTTGAGCTGAACGTGGTCAATTGACCAAATGTAAAAATTTCAAGTGCTTACCAGATTAAGGAGAAAGTAGTTGTGGCAAAGGTGTTTAAAACTGTTAGATGGAGAGAATCACGTAGACATTCTGCTGTTTACTGTTGGAGTTTTCTACAGGTGACAAGAAGTTTTGGCAAATTCCTGTTAATAATGGTCCGTGGTATAACCTTATGAAAAGCAAATAATTTTGTGCTTATTTAGAAATCTAAGGAAATGTATCCCTTATATTGCACATGCTTCATGCATTTTAGTTATGATTCAGCATTTGGATTCTGTGGTCTTCTCATTTTGTAACCTCTCATAATTCACCGACTTAATCCTGTCTGTCTGCTAGCTTTAAACGACGCATTGAAGGAAGAAATCCAACATCTGAAGTTATTGACTGGTCAAGCTTTGCCAAATGGTGGACCCATGATGAACTTCAGTTCTTTTGGCACGGGCCAGCAGTTCTATCCCAGTAGTCAATCTATGCATACACTTCTAACTGCACAGCAGTTCCAGCAGCTTCAAATTCATTCTCAGAAGCAGCAGCATCAGCACCCGTTCCAACAGCATCAATTCCATCAGCTTCAACAGCAACAAGCGCAGCAGCAGGAACAGCAGCAAGTTGGAGATACGAAAATGAGAGCATCATCTGTGCCTTCCCCAGGCCAGAAAGATAACTCGTCCGATGCAAGCTCCTCTTAACAAAGATTAAGTAAAGGATAGTGAAGAGTATCAGCCACAGTTTGAATCCCAGTTGCAGTTTGACTTTAGATAGGATATCTAACATTACCCCCCATTTGTCATTCCTGTCCCTTTAGTCATGCATTTACATACGTTTTAGGCTGTCATTATATGCTCTAAATTTGGTTGCAGATTGAGTTATATATTATATGTTGGTCTAGTATGTAGCACCTTTAATGCAGTTATAGGCCTCAGGATGATAATTTATTTATTTACCTCCACAAGATTATGGAAAAGGGAAATAAAATAATATACAAAAGGATTATCTGATATCAAATAAAATGAAAGGGGTGTCTAATTTCAAGTTTAGCAGAGACAAAACATAATGAAATAGTTCTCTGTAAGACACTACTAATGACCATCTTGCAATGTAATTGGTTCATTGTTGGAAGTAATTAAGGATTCTGTACAAATTATCATTTTGCAATGTTTCCTTGTTTCGAAAATATTTCAGAAACCAAGTAAAAATTGAAGAGATGGTAACTTAAAAGTCATTTAGTTTCGTTTAACTGAGCCGGCTATTTGATGATTATGTGTTGCATATTGCTGCTCCTATAATACAGTTGAGGATTAATGAATTTAATTTTACAAATAGTTAATAAAAAATTATAAATGCAAGCCGTGACTGATTTAATTAATACCCTTC
>JANTPM010000001.1:22263258-22277983 GCA_025434745.1 Erythroxylum divaricatum
CTTTATAATTGAGAAAATGAGCTAGTACAATTACTTTCAATAAATGGAATTTAATGCTTTCCAACAACTTTGAAAATATGTATTTATTACTCTTTAGGATGATTTGAGAATGTGACATGTGTCTTTTCTTGTGAATGAATTGTGAGAATGTTTTCATATTGTGTTGATGATTTTAAAGGAATGTGAAAGTGATTTTTGAAAGAATGCAATGGTTATAAAATTGCCTTTCGGGAATATGTCATTTTGGCCAATATGCTTGGAAAAAATGTGAAATGTATGCTTATATGGGTTTGTGGTGGTCCCTTAAATAAGTCAAGCGCACTTGTCTATAGGCTTTTCCCGCTTGCTCGCTAGTGGCATGGAGCTCCTCATGGACTCCCCTAAGTTCACGGCTACATAAGACCGCTATGCGAAAATGTGTAGTACGTTCTGTTTTAGATCCACCCGAACCATTTCTGATGTGTATGTGTTTATGATTTGTGATTATTTTGATGCATTTATTATATTTGATATTATGAATTGCTTGATAAGTTGTGAATTTGGGAAATATGTGTTACATGGTTTTCAATGTAAATTTTGCTATGGAAATAATGATTCAATAGTTTTTGCTTGTTTCTTAGTTATAAGCATGTTACTCACGAGCGGTCGAGCTCACCCTCTTTTTCTTCCCATCTACAGGTGATGAGCAAGATAATGAGTGACCGAGCCGAGGTCAAGGCATCACTTCCATTTGCTTCTTTTTTTTATTTTGAAGCTATATTTTGTAAACAAAGCTTTAGTTGCATTTTTGGTGCAAAATTAATGTTCATATGGCTTCTTTGTAATTTGAATTTTTGAGACTTTAATGTATTGGGGCTAGAAATGCCTACTAAAGCTTTGTAAGAACTCATATTTTGATATTAATGAAAGATATTCGGGTTTTATTGTGTTTTGCCAATATTGTTCCAAGGGTTACTTTGCTTTGTTTTTGTAAATGTTCATAAGGGAAGGTTTTGTGTATGCTAGTTTTGAAGCAAATTCTGGACTGATATAGGTTAAATTGGATCAAGTAGCCTTCTTGAAGTTATAAAGGAATTTCATAGCTTTCCAACAATGTATAATATGCCATTTTTGGATGTGGGAGATGAAAGATGTGAATTTTTGGAAGTTGAGTGTTGTCTTGGATGACAATTTCGGGAAAGTAAGTTTGAGTAGAATTTTGACCCTCATAAAGGTAAAATTTGTATATAAAGTCTTCTTGAAGGTGGAAGTTTATCTTTTTATCTTTTCATTGATATGAAGTATGACATTTTTGGTCCATGGAGCTAAAAGATATGATTTTTAGAGGTTATGTTACTGTTTAGGATGACATTTTTCAGGCAGCCACTTTGAGGTAGATTTTGACTCTTTTAGAGGCCGAATTGGTTTTTAAGTCCTTCATGGAAGTTGTAGAGCTTCTTTTTAACTTTTCATTGATACCAAATTTGCAAATTTTGGAGTACTAGGCCAAAAGCTATGAGTTGTGGAAGTCGGGATGTCGGAAGAAAAAAGACCAAGAGTTTCCAGTCGATCATTATAGGATTAGTCAACTAATATTCTTCGACCAGTCGACTAATCGTCATATTTTTACTTGCATTAGTTGACTAATAGTCTTTGACTAGTCGTCTATTGTCATGTTTTCCCCCCTGACCTGACCTCTCTCTACTCTTTTGCTTATAACTTTTCCGTCTGACCTCCGATTGATATGATTTTTGAAGCGTAGGATTCCTAAGATTTTCCTCTACCTCGTCATGGAAATTTATGGCTTTTAAAATTAATTTGAAAAAGATGAATTGAATCAAAGTGAGAGGATCGGTTGAAAAAATTTGAACATACTTCTGTATTTTGGTGATATCTCGATCTGTAGAGATCCGAATGAGGTGATTTTTAGTTTTGAACAAACTATAGACTTGGAGCTACAACTTATCTAAAGGAATCAATTCTCAATTTAGGACCCAAGACTTTTAAATTTTCCAATATGTTCAGAAGTAAGTGATTTGGGTGCTTTTTGGGTGAGGTTTGGCTTGGTGTGGGATTCCTCCCTTATGAGATGCGCGTCTAGATGTCACGTAAGACGTCGGGTACGTGACTCGCAGGGGTGCGGTTCCAACAGTCCTAGTATAAGAAGGTCATCCCATAGTATTTGAGAGCTAAAAGCTTAACAATGCGGAGAAAAGGTACTAAATGCATGAGAAAGAGATACTTGTAGTAGTGCGTTGCCTTGAGACATGGCATATATTTGTTAGGGACCAAGTTCGTTGCTTGTACCGACAATGTTACCCACACATTCTTTATAACCCAGAAAAAATTTTCCGCAAAGCAAGCCCAATGATAGGAGTTTCTTGGTAAATATGTCTTCATGTGAGAGCATAAATCGAGCAGACACAATAACGTGGTAGATACATTGAGTCGAAAGGAGGTGTTCGCAACGTTGTATACCATTACTCGGGTATAGTCTAACTTAGTGAAGCAAATCAAAGTTGCAGCTCCATTAAACAACACATACTATAAGTTAATTTCACAAATCAAGGAAGGTGTTGTACACAGATTTTGGCTTAATGATAAATGGCAGTTGATGACTAAGAATAGTCAAGTGTACGTGCCAAGTTTTAGTGGCTTGCAAAAATAACTATTAAAGGAGACACATGGCTCATAGTGTGTTGATCACACTGGAGTTCAAAGGATGATGACACTCCTAACTTGCTCCTGCTATTAGTCGAAGATGAAGAATGACATCGAGTTATATATCAAGATGTGTCTTGTGTATCAGTTGGATAAGATGGAGAAGAAGAAGGAAACTAATTTGCTACAAGTTTTATCCATAATCCAGAGTTCCTACGGATATTATGAGTGATAGAGATGCCAGATTTATGGGGAGATTCTGAACATCCCTTTTTAATATGATGAGATGTGATTTAAAGTTTTCAACGAAAAATTACCCACAAATAAATGGCCAAAAAAGATGATTAAAGATCTACTGGAGGAGTACTTAAGACATTATGTAAGTGCAAGTCAATGTAATTAGTTGAGTTTACTTAATAATGAACAATTTTTCTATAACTTGTACAGATCTTCTCCTATAAAGAATAATCTGTTTCATATAGTCTTAGGGCAACAACCTCTCACTCCACTCGAGATTGGACAACAAAGGACAAGTAACAAGTTTCATGTGACATACAAGTTCGTAATAGGGAAGCAAGAGTTATTAGATGTGACGAGGGATAATCTTCGAAAAGCTTCTTAATGGATGAAGAAGCAAGTGAACTTATGAAGGAGAACGTTAGAATTCAACGTAGGAGATAAGGTACTATTGAAACAAATCCCATAAATTTGAAAAAAGATCTCAAGTAAGCAATTACGTTATGGATTGGTGCCAAAGTATGAATCTCCATTTGGAGTGCTAAATAAAGTGGAGAATGTGACATACAAATTGAAGTTTGCCCAGAGATTGAAGGTAAGCCCTACTTTTTATATTAGTTTTCTCAAACCTTACTGTAAGAATGCATCAGATCCGAGTATGAGTCAGGTGAAAAGACCTCCACCGATTATGAGAAAACAATTCAAAAATCAAGTGAGGAAGATCTTGGATCATTGAACAATGAGGTAATATAAAAAGCATCAGAGGATTAAATTCTTATTCCAATGGTAGGGAAAGCCGATCACGAAAGCTACTTAGGAGAAAGATACTACCTTATGATAGTTTGAGGATCAAGTTAATGCCTACCTTCAGAGTAGTTCAATGAAGGTATCGAATTCATTTGATGGGGGTGGTTTGTTAGCCGTTTAACACATTAATGAATTTCATAGCTAGCTAAAAATGGGCATTATGTTGAAAGTTAGTTGGAGATGATGGTAACATGCAAAAACCCAAGGTAACTTACCAAGTTAAATCAAACATGGTGCAAGCTTTGTTAGAGTTTCAGACCTTGTACAATCCAACTTGACTAAGGCTAAGTTCTTAATGGACTAAGGACTTATGCATGCTCAAATAAACAAACCGTGACTAATGGACTTGACATAGGTAAGCATTGGGCTGTACCAGTGTGCTATGAAAGACTTTAAACTTGGATGACTTCGTGGGGAGATCTTAGATGATATGATGGATAACATCACATCAAATATACATCATCTCTAAAAGATAAAGACCATATGAGAGGATCACCTGAAGATAATAGAGATCTTTGTAGATATGGATGTAGCATTCCTAGATAGATGTAATCTCTTATCTTTTTAGTTATGATGTAGACAAATCCTATTAGATAAAATCATATTTAGATGAAGATGTTATTTTATTAGATAATGTTATGTAATCTGATTAAGATAAAATGTGATCAAGGTAGTTGAACCCAATTAGGATTCTGATTTTGCTATTAGACCAAAAGTGCCTATAAATAACTCATTTGTTCAAGGTAGTTGAACCTAATTAAGGTGTCTATAAATAACTCATTTGAGCCTTGTTTCTCATACATAAGTATTCCTTTGTATACTTTAAGGGAATTAATAAAAGTTAGCATTTGTTATATCTTTTTCGTGCTCATATTATTATCTATGTTAGTTTAGTGCTTTCTTAATAATCTTCAAAATGGAAAGACGGAATCTTACTTAAACAGACCTAAGTGAGATTGTCGTGTAAAGAAGTAGACACAACTTGTAGTATAAGTTTAGTACTTAGAAAACCTTTGTAACACCATATATGACACGATAAAAGCATAAAAAGAGAAGTAAAGAACAAAAAAACGGAGGAAAACTACAAATTTACTAAATCATAATAAAAGCAACAAGTAGTTAGTAATACATGTGAATTGTTATAAAAAATAGTAACATACAGCCAAATTAACACGTTTATTTTTATTTACACTTTAAATTTTTATTTTCAAATTTAATAAAAATCTATTTATTTGAATTTTTAATTTTGATTCAGTTTTTAAAATTATAAAAAACCACAAAATTATTTTTATTTTTTTTTGTTTTTTCATATTCCTATTTTCTCTTTACATTTTATTTAATATATAGTTATTATTATTAATAAAAATACAAAAATCAAAAAAATGAGAAATAGAAGTAGAACCGACCCCTTCAATTCTGTGGCTAATAATGTTTCTAAGAATTCCAAATCCATTTCGTTTATAATGACATAAACCCTAAAGAAACGAGGGCATGAGTTACTCTCGCTTATTCAAGTTCTATAAAGAAAAAACAAAAGAAGGTAAAGGGTAGTCTTCTATTCAGCCATACCAAGGAGAATGAAGAGACTCAAGGTGAACCAGACCTTTAAATAAATGATAGAAATTGGTAACCATTCAAGTGTATGCTATGTAGATATTTGAACTGTGTGTGGATGTCTAATTTACATGCAATTCAATTAGTGAATATATTACAGATCGACTGCAGATGTTTAGTGAAAAGTGAATACCGTTAACAATGAAAGAACTGATACAGATGAATCCACAACACATTTTCATTGGTATGGTTGGGCCAGTAACCATAATAGTCAGAGATGCGTTGAGAATATAGAAATAATTAGCTTTCTATTATTTCTATTTTGTCGTTTAGCTGAGTTTGTTATTTGATTATGTAAAAACCTTGCTTTATATTCTGCATACTCGATTGTACTATTTCTAAAGGGAATAAAAAATCTTCCTTCGCTCTTTTATCTCTTCCATTTTCATTGGTTTTAACATTGTATCAGAGACCATGGTTGACGACCCATTTCTTCTTCCAATCATCATCGTTTCACGTTCTCTTCTCTGTTTTTTTTTCTTTTTTTCTTTCGTCTTTCGTTATGGCTTTTCCTCAAACACCTGGGCGATTGATTTTCATCATCCCCCGTACTTACATCCCTTAGATACGCCAGGTGCTCTTCTTGTCTCTGATCAGCTTCTGGGCATCGAGAACTATAGCATTTGGAGTTGATCTATGCGCATTGCTTTTTTGGCAAAAAAAAAGCTGGGTTTTGTTGATGGTTCTTGTAAGAAATTTGACTTTCTTCTTGACCTTCATTCTCACTGGGATCGTTATAATGTGATTGTTCTTTCTTGGATCTTAAACACTATCTGCAAAGATCTCTCTATCGGCATAGTCTTTGCTTCTAGCGGTTCACTTGTTTGGCAAGATCTTAAGGAGCGCTTTGACAAAATCGATGGCTCTCGCATCTATTACCTTCATCAAACTATTTCTTCTCATATTCAAGGTATCACTTCCATCTCTGTTTATTTCACAAAGCTTCGTCTTTGATGGGAGGTGTATGATGCGTTAGTTCCCCTCTTAACCTGTGATTGTTATATTTCTCAGAAGAGCTCCGATCATCTTCTTCAACAACGTCTGTTTTAGCTATTAATGGGACTTAATGATTCCTACTACAATGTTCGCAGCCAAATTTTACTCATGTTCCCTCTTCCCTCTGTCAATCAGGCGTATTCGATGTTACTTCAAGATGAATCTCATCGTACTCTTTCTTCGACAATGTTGTATGCTTCTGAGCCCATTTCTCTTTATTCATCTTCTTAGGGTACTATGAAACCCCGATTTAATGGTACTTGTGATTATTGCAATGTCAAGGGACACAAACATGCCAATTGTTACAAATTGATTGATTTCCACCTGATTTTACATTTATCAAAAAGAAACCTGCTGCTAACAATGTTGTTTCCTCTGATAAGTTACCAGATAATGAGATTGCTACTGTCAAGGATACTTCTGCCCCTATTCTTACTTCTGAACAGTATTAGTAGCTTCTTCAACTGTTACACAAAGAACCTTCACCTTCTGCTTCAGTAAATATGATAGGTATGGTTTCTGCCTGCACTTCCACTATGCTAGGGTGGATCCTTGACACAGGAGACACCAACCATATGACATTTGATTTCGATTGTTTGGATTCTCCTATTGCTACTGCTTCTAACAATTGTTGTGTTCAGTTCCTTAATCGAAAATCAACCTCTGTCACTCATATGGGAACTTATAGCCTGTCATCAAGTCAAACACTCACTAATGTCTTATACATACCAGATTTTCACTATAACTTGATTTCTATTTCAGAGCTCACCAAGGATCTACACTACTTAGTATCTTTTTACCGTACTTTTGTGTTTTTCAGGACCTTTGCAGTGGAAGGATGATGGGGATTGGTAAAGAACATGGTGGCTTGTACTTCCTCACACCATCACAGTTACCATTTGATACCAGTTTAATCTTTGTTAAGACTTCAGTACCTTCATCCATACAATATATTTCTTCTTTTATGGCTTTACATAGTGATCCAAATGTATGACATGCCAAACTTGGCCATACTTCTGTATTGAAAATGAAAAAGATTAATGAATTGAAGTCTATTTTTTATTCGAAGCGTGATTTGTCTTCTTATTCTGTATGTCCATTGGCTAAACAAACATGATTTCCTTTTCCTGACAGTCACACCAAAGCTACTTCTGCTTTTGCCTTGATTCACATTGATTTATGAGGACCTTATAAAGTGTTAACTCATAGTGGTCATCTTTTTTTCCTCACTATTATGGATGATTTTACTAGAATGACTTGGATCTATTTACTCAAAACCAAACGTGATACTTCCACTACATTGCAATCCTTCTTTACCTTAGTCCGAACTCAGTTTGCTGCCATTGTTAAAACTGTGAGAAGTGACAATGGTAGGGAATTCTTTAACTCTGAGTGTCATTCTCTTATTATTTCCCTCTATATCATTCACCAAAGTTCCTATGTAGGTACTTCACAACAAAATGGGATTGTTGAACGCAAACATAGACACTTACTTGAAACTGCTAGAGCATTAAAATTTCATACCAATTTGCCATCTAAATTTTGAGGGCAGAGTGTTTTAACAACTTGTTACATCATTAATAGATTACCTTATTCTGTTTTATCTTGTAAATCTCCTTATGAAGTACTTCATAAAAAACCATCTCAACTAAATCACCTCAGAATTTTTGGTTGCCTCTGCTTTGCTACTGTCCCATATTATTATGACAAATTTTCACCAAAGGCCATCCCTTCAATTTTCCTTGGTTATTCACCTGTTCAAAAGAGTTATCTTCTATTTAGTTTAGCCTCCAAATCATTTTTTGTCAACAGAGATGTTGTCTTTCATGAACATAACTTTCCCTTCAAGTTTTCTGTACAAGATCAACCAATGTTCCTTGTTAATGTCACTGATTTTGGTCAGTTCGAGGATCTTGATTTTTTAAACCTTCATCCCCATCCCACCATCCCTATTATGTCTCCCTCTTCACCAGAACCTTTACCTTTCATCTTTGATGACAACAATTTTCCTCCTTTATCACTTCGAAGAACCACTAGATCAACTGCTCCACCAACCTGGCTCAAAGATTATGGATGCGCCAATCAATCGCCTTCATCTTCTTCACTTGCAATCACTAAAGGTTAGTATCCTTTGAATATTTCTTATGCTCATTTACCACCTAAATCACAACACTTTGTAGCTTCTATTTCTAATATCATTGAACCTACAACCTATTCTGAAGCAATTAAACACAAGTGTTGGATAGAAGCTATGCAACAGGAAATCCAAACTTTAGAAAGCAATGACACATGGGAAGTGGTTCCTTTACTTTCTGGAAAATCTCCCATAGGCTACAAATGAGTTTATAAGGTGAAATATCATTTCAATGGGGAAGTGGAACGATTTAAGGCTAGATTGGTTGCCAAAGGATATAATCAATGAGAGGGCATCGATTTTCATGATACTTTCTCTCCAGTGGCCAAGCAGGTTACTGTTAGAACTGTTTTAGCTCTTGCTGCTATGTTTCAATGGCCCTTATTCCAAATGGATGTCTATAATGCTTTTCTACAAGGTGATTTACAAGAAGAAGTTTTCATGGATTTATCTCAAAGATTTGGAAACCAAGTGGAGAATAGGATATGCAGGTTATTTAAATCCCTATATGGCTTGAAACAGGCATCACGGTAATGGAATTTGAAGTTGATTGACGCCCTTGTTCATCATGGTTATGCTCAAAGTAAGTATGGTTACTCTATGTTTACTAAGAGTGAAGGTTCTAAGCAAGTCATTATGCTGATTTATGTTGATGATTTGCTCGTAACTAGGAATGACAATGGCTTGATTGATGAATTAAATAGCATATTGCATCGGAATTTCAAGATGAAGGATCTTAGAATTCTAAGATATTTTCTTGGGATTGAAGTCTTAAGATCAAATGAAGGTATAGTGTTAAGCCAGAGGAAGTATGCACTTGAATTGATTCAGGATTTTAGATTAAGTGGAGAAAAGCCAGCATTCACTCCATGGAAACAAAATCTAACTACTACAGATTTTGATGACTTTTTACAATTGAAACTTGATGATGAAGTCTTGACAATGCTGCTGTTTAACAGAGATTAATTGGGAAACATTTATATCTGACACATACTAGACCAGATCTAACTTATAGTGTGCAAGACCTAAATCAATTTATGCAGAAAAAAAAATCTCATTATAAAGTTGCATTGAGATTTGTTAGATACGTCCAAAAAAAAATCCAGGACATGGAATTCATCTCAGTTCATCAGGAAATCTAAGGTTAATTGCTTATTGTGACTCTGATTTGACATCTTGCCTTATGTCAACAAAATTTGTGACAAGATTTTATGTTAAGTTTGGCAACTCTCTAATCTCCTGAAAATCTAAGAAACAAAGTACAATTTCAAGGTCTTTAGCAGAGGCTGAATACAGAAGCACGACATTCACTATAGCTGATTTAAAATAGTTATTTGGACTAATTGCAGAACTAGGAATCAAAGTAAGTAAATCAGCTATTCTTCATTGTGACAATCAAGCAGCAATACAAATTGCAACAAATCCAATTTATCATGAAAGGACTAAACATATTGAAATTGACTGTTACTTTGTGAGAGAAAATATTCAGAATGTTTTTGTAAAAATTAGACATATCTCAACAAAGAATCAGTTGGCTGATATTCTTATAAAAGGACTTGGTAAATAACAGCATGATTACTTACTATCCAAGTTGGATATAATTGACATATATCACCATCCAACAAGGGGAGTGTTGAGAATATAGAAATAATTAGCTTTCTGTTATTTGTTATTTTGTCGTTTAGCTGAATTTGTTATTTGGTTTTGTAAAAACCTTGCTTTATATTCTGCAAACTCGATTGTACTGTTTCTAAGGGGAATAAAAAATCTTCCTTCTCTCTTCTGTCTCTTCCATTTTCGTTGATTTTAACAAGATGCCACTATATGCAACTCAAATCCCGATTAAAACTTATCACTGGACTTACTGCTGATATAAAGGAAACTACAAACAGAAAGAATGCCTTCTGTTAAGTTCATTCTTTCATTCAAAGGTCTATCGGAATCCGAGTAGTATCACTACCTAAAATTTGGGTGTTAACTCTAAAAAGAACCAAAAAAGTAAAGGATCCAAAAGATAAAAGAAATTCGTATGTAAACACAGAAGAAGAAACATATCACAAAAACAACCAAAGTATAAGGGAACATAATGGACGTAACTTCAGCAACAATGCTGAGGTGCCACAGCCACGCATCCACCTGTCTGATTTAAGAAAAAAGTGCACCTACATTCTATTACTGTAGAAGCAAGTATCCAAAATAACTCTGACCACCAGGAAGAACCATCGTGTAGCATTGTAGATGTACAAGGCAGGACTGAACACCATAAAGACTATCAAAGGTCAAGCCAACATAAGCATAAAGGGATTAGAACTTTGCAAAAAGTTAAACAACTTCAACGCCTTCAACTGGAAGTACACTCATCTGTAAGGTTCTACCATTCCCAAGAAACCTCACAGAAGGCAATGTTGGATCTGTTACAGATTCAATCTCCAGAAAGTTGAAATCATATGCACCAGACCGCTTCAAACTTAAGATAAACACAACAACAATCCACCCGAGCATTGAGATTGCCCAGAAATTGTTCATCCCGTGAATTAAACCCCAAGCAATAGCATAACCGACAACTATTCCAGATAAATGGCCAAGAAAACTTGCCTGTGGGACAATAATTGATGTAAAAATCAATGATTCAAAAGGAGCAAAACTGATTGGAAGCGAGAGAAACCCAAAAAGGTCCAACTTTGAAGATGGTTGCTTTACAGAAAGAATGGTCATCCAGCCAAATACAACGCAAGAATACCCAACAGCCGTCACTCTCCGGAAATATTCTACCTTGAATCTCTGTATCAATATATGATACATACCCAAGACCAAAACTCCAGATAAGATAACCAACACAAGTGTGTAATGTAGATAATATGCCACTCCAAGTCCCATATGGCCCAACTGTTCTATAACCCCAAGACTCCAGAGTGCGCTCATATTGAAAACAAGATGAATGACGCTAATATGTGAAAAAGCTGAAGTAATTATTCTCCAATGATGACCTTCCACAGCATTTTCATAAGATAAACCAACATGCGAGTACCCAATGTTTTTCCTCTGTATGTAGAACCATATGGCACCACATAGTGCTATTATAAAACTTGTAGCTGGTTTTTCCAAGATCTCATAAAACAATGGTTTTCCCATCCGTGGCAACCCTAAATACGAATCCAGTAATATCAAAATGGGATTCTTTTTCCACTACAGTAGCGTTAAATGAAGGTCCATCCAAGCTCACACACTGGTGTATTACTTCACAAAGAATACAACTTTATCAGAAAACACTTCAAAATCCAAAATTCCAAGATACCCACATAATTAAATCCCTCAAAAATGAGAGATCACACACATCTGACCAACTCAACAGTAAAAAGATATCGTTTTTAGAACCCAAAGACGAAATTTGTACTTCGGCAATGTTCCTGAAAATTCAGATTTCTATCTCGGAACAAGACTGGAATTAAAACAACTTAACTTCGCCAGAGGGCTTTGGAGAAAGAATTGTGTGGATGTCTTACCTCAAGTTCCAGGGCTTCTTGGTTGATTCCTAAATTTTCTGGGAGTCTCCGTACAAGGCACAGACCCACCAGGGACTATTTATATTTTATACTAGATTCACTGTTTGAAGAAAAGCTGATATTACTGAAATACCCTCGTCAGAGTATTTTATATTACTGAAAATTTATATTACTGAAAATTTCAAATCACGTCCTTGGTCGACTCGTCAGAGTAATTGCCTATAAAAAAATGTAAAATGATATTAACGAGAGGCAGTTTAAGTTTATAAGTTAAAATTTATTGTAAAATTCCAATGTTATCTATTTTACAATTTGGGTAAATTTGCAATATATAGGTATACATGTTCTTGTATTTTAATTATATTTACTTAAATTTCTCTCTTTGTATTATGATTTTTTTTTATCACATTTACATGTGGGTTAATAGAAAACAGTCTTTCAATTATCTAAAGGTAAAGTTGTGTACTATCAAACTTCTTCATACTTCGTTCAACTGCGGGACTTCAGACTAGATGTGATGATAAGATAGATATAGATATTATGTGTATATCCTTATAGACCATTTCAATGTCCCCAAACTTAAATTGCCAATAAATAGTTGATATACATATGTAATTAATATATAAACAATAATAACATCTAATAAAAGCATGGTGTAATTAATATATGCATACTGGTTAATTCATTTCTATGATTTAGTTAAAGCCATATTAATATAGGCAATAATTGTAATAAAGCTAATGATATCAAAAGTCCTAATTCATAATTAAAACTTTAAAAATAAAAAAAATGTTTAATTAATTATAAATTGATCCATCACAATTACTCTGCCAGAATTACCAATCACATGGAGACACAATCCAGCAACATTTGGTATGAGTCCAAATCAACAAAACCCACGATTAATTACCATTTATTTTTCCATCTCATAAAAGAGAAAGATGGTTGAAAAAGACTACAAGATATCGATCACACCATGTCCCTTGACGCCTGAAGAAGAGGAGCCATGTCACTTGCACCATCAACATTAACATTAACCCATAAAACTGCGTGTACTAATACAATTGGTATCGTAGCAGCTAAGGTGACCACAAGATGTAGTGCAGCTTGTGTGACGATGAGTCCAACCATGGCAATAAAGGCTAGAACACACAGCACCAGTCGTTTGTCGATAACCCTGTGAAACAATAGAGAACCAGGCAGGGCTCGAAGTAGTAATAGGTACAGCGAAGCCACATATGTGATGATGACCATATAAATCAACGAAACCTTGCGTTTTGGAATAAGGGTAATGAACAGTACTATCCACACAAAGTGAGCATAGTATAACCGGAAATGGCTCAAGTTTCTGATAATTCGTAGAGCAGCTGCATCTGGGTTTGAAGGGATCTTAAAGGGGCATACCAGTTTGAACTCTGGACGAGTGAAGTCCTGATTATGCTTCCCGTTTTCATCTTCGTAACCTTGTTGAACAGACGGAGATGCTGAGACGATACTTGGCCTTTGTATGGTTCCACCGGTATCCATTCTATATCTATGTATGTACTTAGGATGCAAAGTTTATAGTGAGTACTAAAGAAGATATAGAACTTGTTTGTTTCAAAGGTCAGAAGTACTATATGGGTAAGACTGGATCAAAGAAGCAAAGTCGTAAGTAAACTTGCCAAGTCAGTCAACATAAACTTCATAAGCACGACTTTACAAATTGCTTTGGTCTAAGTCAAGTGTTGATTGTTGACAAGTCTACCATCATCTGCACTTGCATGTAGTCAGAAATGCCCTTTTTGATTGTCTAGGAACTTTGACTGAAATGATTAAATAGGTGATCTGAAGTTACCCGTAAAGCTTCTTAATTCAAGAACCTTAAGGAACAAGTTGTTAGTACTCTGGCTTGCCAGTGAGTTCCACTAACACCAAAGTAAACTTCACTAACCAAAGTTTTATTTTGATCTACTATGATGATTTATAATGACTTATTATACACTCATGAGGGATTTTAAGTACTTAGACTCTTGAAATAACTACCAAAGGTAGTTATATGATGGTAGTTATATGGAGATCATTTTAAAACAAACGTTATAGGCATACATTGGGATGTATGTTTAAAGAGGCTTTTATTTCTTCGATGCAAAAAAAAAAGAGAGAAGAGTAGAAGCAGAAAAATTATCTACAGTAAAATATTTAAGCAAACTTTTTTAATTAGTGGAACTACAACAAAAATTATGCATGTAATTTTTGTTTTATCTGCATATAAAACGATCCTGCGTTTCACATGATCTTTGTAATTATTTTTTGTCATGTTTATTTTTTCTAACATTAGTATCAGAGTCATAGTTGTGTTTTTGTTTATATGCATGCTAACAAATCTATGTGAAACTTTGGCTATTGATTAAATATATGTGAATAATTATATGAGCCGGTCATCACGTTTTCGTCTATTATATTGAACTTGTCTTTTTATATCTATGTGAATATTTATTATATTCCACGAAAGCATGACTTATGAGTATTTTTCAAAGGGCCAACATCATTGTTAGTGAATGCATGAAAAATGAAAATGTTTATACTGCGTTGGTAATATTTCATTCATCTGGAGTCTGCAAAGTTTTAGTTGTTATAGTTTTTTTTCTAACGCTGTTCCCTAAACAAGAATCCAAAGAGAGTAGTAACGAGAAGGGAGAATGTTGGAACCCCTCCCCGGTGGGTCGCGTGCCCGACGTCTTACGTGACATCTGGACGCGCATCTCACGAGGGAGGGATTCCTCACCACGAAAGAAACCTCAAATTGAACTGA
>JANTPM010000001.1:22287825-22299976 GCA_025434745.1 Erythroxylum divaricatum
GAATTTAAGGTTTGCTACTTTAGGTTATTGCCAAAAGATCATGCAAGATGTGATCCTATGGAATAATTCTAGGAAAGCAAATTAAATTTAATTCAAAAGAGAATTGAGAACAGAGGAAGGTCATTTATTTTTTATCATTGACTCGCATGAAAAGTATTCATAGATGGCCATTGTCTTTTTAGTAGAGAACTTGAAGACAGTCATGAATTAAAGAAACTCACTAAGATCAAAGAAAAATGCAAATGCTAGATATAACCTAGGGTATAGCATACAATGTCTACTCCATGACACTTAAGTCCTAGAATCAATTTGTTAATCGAGATGTCATATATTTCTAATAGATATATTGCACTGTGCTCTCGTCATATACTGGTCACACCGGTTATTGAACAAGTATGAGTATTGTCGAGTTTGTTTTTCTTAGATTAAACTCATCATCTGTGAGTAGGAGATAATGACTTATTATACACCTATTAGGGGTTTTTAAGTATTTAGACTCTTGAAATAACTACCAAAGGTAGTTATGAGATGGTAGTTAGTATATGGATACCATTTTAAAACAAACGATATAGACATACATTGGGATGTATGTTTAAAGAGGCTTTTACTTCTTCGATGCAAAAAAAAAGAGAAAAGTAGAAACAAAAAAAATCTCTACAGTGAAACGTTTAAGCAAAGTTCTTTAATCGGTAGAACTACAACAAAAATTCAATTATGTAATTTTTGTTTTATTTGCATATGAAACGATCTTGTGTATCACCTGATCCTTGTGACTATGTTTTATCATGTTTATTTTTTTAACAATTTATATGTGTAGAAAGAAGAAGAGTTTTGAGTAAAAAATGTTATGTATTTTGGTGTGTCAAAACTATTATAGAAAGGGTTATTTATATACACAAGAATACAATAAAAATATTCTAATGTTACTTATTGTACAATATATATATGATTTATATGTGTAAAAAGAAGAAGAGTTTTGAGTAAAAAAATGTTTTGTATTTTGGTGTGTCAAAACTATTATAGAAAGGGTTATTTAAGAAGGGATATTAACGTATATAACATATGTATACGTTATATATATACCTTCTTAAACTCAAAGTGGTAAGAAAGTAGACATCTTGAGTTTAGAAATAAGTTCTTAAAATTGTTAAAATGGATGAGATTTGACAACAATATCTGCAATTTGAGACTATGATGAAGTAAAAACAAATTGAATAGTTCCTTGAGTAATATAGTATCGGATAAAGTGATAATCAAACTTAATATATTTGATACACTCATTTAAAAACATTATTATGAGCAATTTGCGTAACATTATAACTATCACAAAAGAGGGGAGTTACATAACAAGAGGAAATACTCATATTTTGAAACAATCATATCTTGAATTCGATATTTTGTTTTCATATTAATGCTAAAGAAAAGTATTTGTTTCTTATTACACCATGAAATGATATATGTGCCAAAAATGAAATAATAATAGTTGAGTGTAGATCAACTAGATCTCTAACCTAGTCAGCATCAGAGTATGCTCATAACTCTAATGGAGATGAATGATAAAATGAAGACATGAAAGAGAGTGCCTTTGATATACCAAAGGATATAAATAATAAAATGAAGAAGTGAGTTATACGAGGTTCTGCAAAAATTAACTGACAATGTGAATAATATGATTTAACTCATGGAGCTTTAAACAAATGTTGAGATTGAGACCCCAGATCTATCACTTGATGAAGATGTTGAAGGTTGATTCAAATTAACATGTGTTTATTTTTCAATTTGACTTGAGTCCTTGAAGTTTTAGATTTGTATTCTACAATTTTCTAGTTTTAGTTGGTCAAAGATAGTGTTAACAAATCTGATTGTAGTTAAAATTTTTTGGGCTTGTTCAGTTTCTTGTAAACCTAGAAATAGGCACTTTCAGATGTTGAGTAAAATTAAGCAAAAGTCTTCTGCTTCAATTGTGTCTTTCCTCTGCTTCATTTGTCTCTTCTTTTCTTTCCAATATGGTATTAGAGCTCCAGTTATTGTTGGGCTTGTGAGGATTTAGTAGCAACATGGCATCAAACAATTTCTTTATTCTAACTCCTATTTTCAATGGAGAAAATTACCACTTTTAAGATATCAAAATGAAGTTTTATTTGCAAGATGTTATTTCATGGGAGGTCACTGAAAGTGAGTTTGAGTCTACATCTCTTCCACAAAATCCAACCCTAAACCAAATAAAGAAGAATGATGAAGAAAGGGCAAAGAAACCAAAAGCTCTATCTTGTCTCTATTTGACCGTGATGGAAGGAATTTCTACGAGTATAATGGCATGTGAATCTCTTGAAGAATCATGAGAGAAACTAAAATAATTTAAGGGCAACACTCAAACTAAGATGATGTAAATTTTGAATCTCAAAAGAGAATTTGAGATGTCAAAAATGAAGAATTCTGAAGATGTCGAGGAATATGGGAGCAAACTTATGTCCATTGTCAATCAAATCAAGTTACTTGGTGAAGAATTTCCTACTCAAAGGGTTGTAGACAAGCTTCTTAAGATGCTTCTCGAAAGGTATGAGTTAAAAATTTCGTCTCTTAAAGTTACTAAAGATTTATCAAATATAACCTATGCAGAGTTACTAAATGCTCTTCAACTTATGGACTAAAAAAGAATAATGAGGGATGGAGAAGATGGTGATAAGGTTGAATAAACATATATGGTCAAGAGCTCCTATTCAAAGGTAAAAGTAAAATTATTGAATGTACAAATTGTAAGAAGCCCGACCATGAAGAGAAGGATTGTTGTCACAAAGGAAACCATAGTGTTTCAAGTGTAAGAGATTTGGGCATTTACAAAAAAAAAACTATTGATTTTAAAATAAAGAAGAAATAAACATGACACAGGTGGCACAAGAAGAAAGTCTTTTAAAAAATTATTAGTGAGAAGTGCTTCAATAGCTATAAGTTGATGATAATGTGCATTAAAAAGTTTGAATACAGTAAGTGCATTATATTAGGAGAGAAGTGTTCCATCCATGAAATTTTAAATCAAGGGGGAGTATTAAAGGTTGATTGAAATTAATGTGTTTATTTTTTTAAATTTGACTAAGTCCTTAAAGTTTCAGATTTGTATTCCATAATTTTCTAGTTTTAGTTAGTCAAATATAGTATCAACAAATTTGATTGCAGTTGAGAAATTTTAGCCATGTTCAGTTTCTTGTAAGCCTATAAATAGGCACTTTCAGATGTTGAATAAAATTAAGCAAAAATCCTCTATTTCATTTGTCTCTTCTTTTCTTTTCAACAGAAGAAACAAGTTGAGAATGACGAATCAACATCGTTTTGTTTTTATAATTGGTGTGAGATTGTTAGAGAAGTGCTCTGATCTGTATATGATAGATATTGGTTTCTCGTCCCTAATCTGATTTAGTTAGGATACGATCAACTATGGTGGATGGAGATTCATCTTTGTTCCCCTTAGGTGACAAGGAGAATTTAATAAGATGGTAAAGGCTTGTTGTTTGTAAACTGGGCAATAACTCGTATATAATCAAAAGTAAAGGACCCCCTTTAATTTATGATGCATACAATCTCAACAAAATCCTAAAGTAAGAAGGAAAATAAAACCTATTCTAAGCTTATTCTATGTGAAGTAAAACAAAAAATCATAAACTAATCCTAACACTTGATAATTAGTCTCCCATCAGGTCATGTAGTCTCTAAAATATTAATTGAAGTCCATCCAATCCCTTTGGGCTCATTGATTCCATCTAAAACCATGCTTCTTATACTCAACTTTAAAACTAGATCAGATGTTGTATTTGATCCCGAATCAGGCTCCCTTCTTCAAGAAAAGTTGACCTCAACTTTTGCTCCTCGAAGTCATCCAAATATGGTGTCAAGTCACCAATATTAAATGTAGAAGCAACACCCCCATATTCACTTGGTAGATCAACCTTATAAGCACTATCTCCAATTTTCTTAAGAATGCAAAATGGACCATCTCCTCTTTGTGACAGCTTGTTCTTCCTTCTTTGTGGAAAACGTTCCTTTCGTAAGTGAACCCAAACAAGATCTCCAGGCTCAAAGATAGGTTGGCGATGATTTTGTTTACCATCCTTTGATACAACTCATTTGCCCTAGCTATTTTGTTCATCACCATCTAGTTCATGCGCTGCATATCTTCAAGGCATCTTTTAGGTTCAAAGGAAACCATCTCTTTACGAGGTGTAGCAACTAGATCAATAGGAACATATGGGTTGATGTCGTAGACCACCTTAAATGGAGACCCACTTGTAACATAGATTGGTGATCTATTGTACGCAAATTTAGCATGTCCCAACTTCCTATCCCAATCCTTAGTTGACTTACTCACCAATGTCCTAAGCAAGGTGCCTAGGATGCAAGTTACCACCTTCGTTTGACCATCAGTTTGTGGGTGATGGTTTGTGCTAAACAACAACTTTGTACCCAACAATTTTTACAAGTTTTTCCAAAAGTAGCTCAAAAATTTGACATCCCTATCTGAAACAATGGATTTGGGAATTCCATATAATCGCACAACTTCATTAAAGTATAAATCAGCGACATGTGAAGCGTCGTCTATTTTGTGACATGGTATAAAATGAGTCATCTTAGAAGAACGATCCATAACAACCATTATGCAGTCCTTACCTCGCTGCGTCTTAGGTAAACCAAGCCTATAAAAGCTTGCAAGGCCATGAAACCTACATACTTCAGTTTCGTTTTTGGGTTTGGCCATTGGCGAATGGCTTTTACCTTCCCTTCATCGACGGATACCCCTTCTTTGGAAACCACAAACTCAAGGAATGTAACTCTTGGTTGCATGAACTCACATTTTTTCGATCTTGCCATAAAGTGTTTGTTCCTTAAGTTTCTCAAATACTAACTTCAAATGGTGCAAGTGAGTTTGTTCATTATTACTATATACAAGAATATCGTCTAAATAAACATCAACAAACTTAACTAAGAAAGGCTTTAATACTTCATTCATTAACCACATAAATGTACTTGGCATGTTGCATAGGCCGAAAGGCATCACAAGCCACTCGTACAATCCTTGCCTTGTTTTAAATGCAGTCTTCCCCTCATCTCCCTCACGAATCCGCACCTAATGATAAACTTGTCGTAGTTTGATCTTTGAGAAGTAACTTGACCCATTCAACTCGTCTAAAATATCATCTAGACGTGGTATGGGAAAACGATATTTGACTATAATATTATTTACAGCTCTGTTGTCAATGCACATTCTCTATGTGCCATCCCTTTTTAGGACTAAAAGAGCGAGTACGACGTATGGGCTCAAACTCTCTTTCATGTACCCTTTGCTGATGAGTTCTTTTACTTACCGTTGTAACTCTTTTGACTCTTTAGGATTGCACCTATAAGCTGCCTTGTTAGGAATGGGTGCTCTAGGAATAAGGTCTATTTAGTGTTCGATGCCCTGAATTAGTGGCAACCTAAGTGGTAATTCAGATGGAAATACATCAGTGTACTCCTCCAATAACAGTTTGAGTACACAGTATCTCCTACCCATGGCTATCATTTGTACCCTTAACTACCAGCACATATGCCCCACTATTCTCTTCTAGCTCCCTTTCGAATTAATCTCCCTTAATAATCAAGGTGGAGGTCTTAGTTTTCTGTTTGAATAGCTCACATACCTTTGAGGGTGCCAAAGATAATAAGCTTATTTTCTTGCCTCCCTTCTCAATGGTATAAATATTTCTTTCTCCATCATGTTGAACTTTACAATCATGTTGCCAAAGTCTTCCAAGCAAGAGATGGCAAGCCTCTATGGGGAGGACATCGCACCATACGTCATATGTATAAGTTAACCCAATGGAGAAATTGACCAACACTCTTTTTGTTACCTTGAAGTTGTTGCTCGTGTTTAGCCATGAGATTGAATAAGGTCGAGGGTGTGGTTCTATTTTTAGTTTGTAGCTTCTCCATAAGTTCAGTTGAAGCTGCGTTGGTGCAACTCCCACTATCCACAATTAGATTGCATATTTTTCCCTTCACCTTAGCTAGAGAGTGAAAATTTTGATCCCTTTGTGATTCCCTGCTGGACGTCACTTCAGAGTGAACTGTTCATCTAACTACAAGCATGGGACCATCCATAATAGGTTCAGCATAACTCACCTTTGGTTTGGGCTCCCCCTCTTCAATTGCAAGCTCATACACCTCCTCTTCGAGCTCCTCCTCCCACACTTCCTTGCAATCTTGTATTTCTTGCATGGAAAGAATTCGAGTGTTAGTGCATTGCGCTTGGAAGTGACCATACTCGTTGCGCTTAAAGCATCGTTTGACCTTCTCCCTTTTAGAGGACTCTCCTTGTATTCCTTTTCCTTTGTCATTGTTCTTTTTAGGATACTTCTTTTCTATAATGGAGTTGTGAGCTATTGCCTCCTTGCAAAATCTCCTTACAATGGTTTTTGATAAAGCTGGTCGTTTAGAATGCTCTTCAACCTTCTTCGCAATATGGCAAACATCCTCAAAAGTGTAGTACTTTTGGATGTCTACTTGAACCTTAATTGAGGGCATTAGATCTGCAATAAATCGTGTGAGATCTGCTGTTCTTTTTCTTGAACAACACATTGTAGCATGAGTTTAGTGAATTTGTCAATGTATTCTTCAATCGTTAAACCCCCTTGGCGAAGGTTTTGCATTTCAATGTACAGCCGTTGTTCATAATCATTGGGAAGAAATTTTTGTTGCATTTTTTTTAGTTTTTCTCAAGATTCGATCTTGGACTTATTTTCCCTAACACGTCGAGCCTTCAAGTGATCATACCATAAAGCTGCATGTTTTGTAAGCTTTAGGACATCAAGCTTACACTTTTTCCTATCATCATATCCCTTATAGTCAAATACCTCTTCGATTTTCCTTAACCAACCTAAGAAATCTTCCGGATTCATGGACCCGTCGTATTCTGGCAAATCAAACTTAAGCCCTCAAACATCATCAAAGTTATGCCCTTGACATTAAGGACGGTGTGGATCACCATGCTTCCATTCATCATCTTCACCATACCCGAATGTAGGTTGTGGTATGGGTGGCCTTAGGGGTTGTCTCATGTGTTGTCTTGGTGGTTGACGAGTCAGGTCTTGGAGGTATCTGAACAGTTGTTCCCCTCGTAGACTTGATGGATGGTTTAACACATCCCCTGTAGGAAAATCTCAGTGCGTGTATCACATACACACGGTGCAGAAAACAAAAAAAAATTATTCTGCGACCTTTCCGAAGTCCAGGATCTATGTGTCTATACAAAGAAGTATCAAAATTTTCAAACCACAATGACCAAAGGAGACCGTCTCTAACGGTATCCATGTAGAGGTCGGAGAATCTAACCGAATCAAACTCTTTGATCTGAAAATAGCTAGAACAAAGAGGAGAGTGCTAGCGCTTACCTTTGTTCTTAGAGGAAGAAGAAGATGAAGCTTCAAGGAAGATGGAGAAAGTGCTATGGTTGATGTTCAAAAACCATGTTTCTAAAACATTTTTAAAAAAATCTCTTTATCTCACGATCCTTCCCTTTCAAGCTTTTCATTTTTGTCTTTAATGGATTTTGTCTTTTATCCATTAAAGACATTTAAATGAAACTTATAAAAGAAGATTGCTTCATCTTTATATATATATATATATATATATATATATATGCTGCAGTGGTCCAGTCACACTAGGGTCGGTCCTACCAGGTCCTGGGTGTAAAAAAACCCCGAAGACCTATTTCAGCAATATCGATGTCACGATCTCATCAAGACATATCCCGATCTCATCGGGATCCATGGTTCTATTTCTCTCCATATAATGGATCTCTATCCAAAACTATTTTATGAATTATCCGAGTCACTCTTATGCTTGTGACCTATTAAGTTCTCGGTTATGTTGGCCACTTAGATTAACACTTAATTTAAGCAAGTCATGAGCGGTGTCTAGCAATACACCATGACCCCCAATTGACTGGAAAGTAAGTGGTTTGACGAATGAACCCATGCTTACCAGGAACCATCTTATGAACCCTTTTATATACAATTGTTGAGCAATTCGTCCTTTCACCATGCTATACCCCACTTGGTTATAAGTATGAGCAAAGTGTCAACTCTCACTAGACTGACTACATCAAATCTAGTCCAAGTGATATCAGTTCTTATCCTGGGACTCATTACTCTATATGTCAATGAAGACATGCTTTATGACATATATACTCCATCCAGAGATTTTCAAGTAATGACCCCGACAAGAGGCCATGGGTATCATCTTCTGTTATCACAAAAGTGGTGAATCCTCTATTGACTACTCATTTACCTTCGAATACCTCAAGCTGTACCCAATCACCACCCTATAAGCGATCTGTGTAAGGCAACAAGGAATGGAGTCAAAGCACATAATCAGTATCCAAGATATCCTTAAGTACCTCAAGTATAAGGATACTTCCACCATTGCTATGATGAGATCATCACTGACATTAGAATAGGACATCCATGTGATGATCTCATGGTAGGTCATCCAATGTACTTACTACCTCTAGTAAGCATCCACATCTCAACCCTAAATATCTCATATTTACAGTTTCTGAGATCCACTGCTTGATCAAATCAAGGAGCTTGAGATGTGCTAGTCTCTCCGGATTAACGATGTCCAGTTTCATTAATCCTATGACTAGGGATAATTTAGATACTGACATAATTGCACATGATAGGAATCTCAATTGTATGATCTCATCATAATTTCCTTCATGATATGTCATATATCATGAACTTCATTAATTTGCTTATAAATTATAATGAAATACGCCTTTCTTTATTATTGAAAATAAAGTCTATACATAACTTTGTACAAAACACGCTAAAGGCGATTGCCTTTAGGGCACTACTCTAACATCCCCTTGGACATGGCCTTCTCTTTCCTTGCTTGACTCCTACAACTTGCTACGTAAGACTCCTTTAATTTCTGTTACAGTGGCTGTCAAGTTTTGCATCATGGTGGCTAATTGATTAATTGAGGCTTGGAGTTGTTCTGGGGTGGCAGACGTCTTTTCTTTGTTACCAGCCATGTTCTTGAATGAAAACAATTCTCTGATGGTAGATGGTGGATGGCATCAAGATTGTACCGAGGCTCTGATACCAAACTTGATCCTTATATGATAGATATTGGCTTCCTGTCCCTAATATAAATTAGTTAGGATACGATCAACTATGGTGGATGGAGATTCACCTTTGTTCCCTTTAGGCAACAAGGAGAATTTAATAAGATGGCAAAGGGTTATTGTTCGTAAATCGGGCAATAACTCGTATATAATCAAAAGTAAAGGATCCCCTTTAATTTATGATGGCAATAGCCTTATATAGGCGTACAATCTCAACGAAATCCTAAAGCAAGAAGGAAAATAAAACATATTCTAAGCTCATCCTATGTGAAGTAAAACAACAAATCATAAACTAATCCTAACACTTGATAATTAGTCACCCATCAGATCACGTGGTCTTTAAAATATTAATTGAAGTCCATCCAATCAATTTGGTCTCTTTGATTCCATCTAAAACTAAGCTTCTTATACTCAACTCTAAGACTACATCAGATGTTGTATTTGATCCCGAATCATGCTCTAAAGGCAATCACCTTTAGCACTTATTGTACAAATCATTTTATGATTAATAAAGGTATTTTTCATTATTTCGATTTTCATACATTTATGGATTTGATGTTGATCTTAAGTTGATTTAATGAAGCCTTTGATATGATATATAGTATGGAAGAAATCAGGATGAGATCATGATAATGAGATTCCTATCATGTGTAATTATGGTAGTATCTAAACTTTCCTTAGTCATAGGATTAATGAGACGAGATATCATTAATCCGGATAGACTAACACATGTTATACTCTTTGATTAGATGAAGTAGTAGATCTCATAATCTATAGACATGAGTTGTTTAGAGTTAATATGTGGATACTTACTAAAGGTAGCAAGTACATTGGATTGAAATACTATGTAATCATATGGATATTCTATTCCAATGTCAATGACATTCTCATCATAGTAATGGTGCAAATATCCTTTGACTTGAGGTGCTCAAGGATATCCCAGATATTGATTTTGTGCTTTGACACCATTCATCGGTGCCTTTAAGGTGCTACTCATAAGGTGGTGATTGGGTACATCTTGAGATATTCAAAGGCAATTGAGTAGCCAATAAAGGATTCACCACTCTTGATAGAAGGAGGTGATACCCATGATCTCTTATCGGGGTCATTACTCGGGAGTCTCTAGCCAAAGTAAATATATATCATAAAGAGAGTCTTCAGTGATACATAGAGTAATGAGATCCTCAGGACAAGATCTAATAACAATTGGACTAGATGTGATGCAGTTTGTAACATCCCGTCACCGATGGAAAGGTCATATTGGTAAAATGAGGCGGGATAGGATATTACCGCATAATATTGACTGAGCATCTTGTTGACCTCTAATTTTGGAGGCCATGAGTCTTTTACACATGCACATATAGGTACAAGCATTCATGACATTTTCCGGCTTTTGATTGTGAATATGTGAATATGATATGAATTGTGTTTATTGATAAATTTGGAATAATTAAGTTTGAATATTGAGTGGGAACTGTATTAGAGTGATCGCCAGTTGGCAATGAACCTTAGGAATTTTTCTAGAAAATGTCCGGACCGGAAATTTTCTGAGTGGCGGACCTATTGAATGAATTGGACCGAAATAATTGTCCAATGGCTATGGAAATTTAGAAATATGATTTTTAGGAATTCTTATATGTCGAGCCATTGAAATTCGGAGACACATTGGACTGAAAATAAAACTGATTAGCGAAAGAGTTGTAAATGCTCCCAAAATGACAAGAGGTTTATTGTTCTGTATATATATATATGTTCTACGTTTGAAAATTGAAGAAAGGAAAAAGAAAATTGTTTCTCCTCCTAGGGCTCGATCTTCTTCTCCTTCGATTGAGCTTCGTTTCCTTCTTCCAGATTTATCCTCGCTTATTTGCTTTCTTCTGTGCTAAGACCAACTCAAATCCTTACAAGGATGAAGGATCATGGAGGTTTTGGGTGAAACCGTGAGTGTCAAGAGTTGGAGAAATTTTCGGAGATTTGAGGATTGAAGCTTGAATTGGTAAGTCATTGATTGTATGTTGTTTCTTATTGTGTTTAAAGCATCCATGGGGTTAATTGTTAGAGATTAAAGGGTTTGAGGTAAGTTAGGACTGATTTTAGTGAGAGAAAAGAGAGAAAATGCTTCGGAGAAGACGGACCAGGGCTCGCACGTCGCGACGAATAAAATAATTAGACGTTGCGACGAGAAAAGGGTTAGACGCTGCGGCGAGGAAAGGAGTTTACGCCGCGGCGACCGATAAATGTGCACGTCGCGATGAGCGATAGATTGGGACGTCACGACGAGCAAGATTATACGTCGCGACGAGCCATTGGATTGACGTCGCGACGAGCGCCCATACGTCGCGACGAGGACCAGATTTTTGAAATGATTTAGTTTGGTTTTTGAGTCATAACTTTTGATGTAGACCTCCAATTGAGGTGATGTTTGATTCGTTATGATCAAGAGAATGAGGTCTATAATTAAGGAAAAGAATGAGAGTTTGAATTCGAGTTTTAGAGATCGCAATTCGTAAAAGAAATTTGAGAATGTGATTGTACTACAATCTAAGGATTGTTTCTTAATAATTGGGATATAATTGTGAGAATTATGAATGTGAATTCAATGCTACTAGAGTCTGCAATAGGTGAATTCGATCTAGAAAATAGTGAGGTTGACTTTGAGATAATACCCTAGCGAATATGATTGGATAAATTGACTGAATATTAGAATTGAAATTGGGGGAAGTTCTATAATATGTTATTGAATTGGAAATGTGTTATTATTGAGAAACTGAGTGAAAGTTAGATCGTGGCAAAAGAAAGTGAAATTGGGAAATAGTACCGGGAAAGTCATGAATAGGCATAGTACATCTTTTATTAAGACATGTGCATCATTAAATTATTTCTGATTGTGCAATTTAGTAATTGGAAATTGTTTGATTGTTTTAGAGGCACCGTTGGAACGACGATTCCACGGACATTGCTGAGACTTCCAGGCAGGTAGCTCGGAAGTTCAGG
>JANTPM010000001.1:22317799-22329513 GCA_025434745.1 Erythroxylum divaricatum
TCCACCCCAAATGTTTGAGTATAACTGTTTTCTACCAACCGAGCTTTAAATCTTTCTATTGAACCAGCTGCATTGTATTTAATGGTAAATATCCACTAACATCCAACTAACTTTTTTCTGCTTGGCAGGTCGGTTCTCTCTCACATGCCATTCTTTTACAGGGCCTTTAATTCTTTCAAAACAGCCTTCCTATACTTAGGAACAGCCATGTACGTTGTTTGGAATTTCTGCACTAATTAGTGTGGAAATAAAGGCAGAAAAAGTTGGAGACAAGTTTGTATTAGAAACCAAGTTAGGGGTAGGATATTGTGTGCATGATCTTTTCCCTTTTCTCATTGCAATAGGAAGAAAAAATATCTCTAGGAAGATCATTTGAGTAACTAGTCTCAGATTGTGAGATGTCAAGACTCATATTCGGAGATGATAATTGGGTTATATCAAATATTACTTCCCTTACTCCCCTGTTATATATTGCACCGTGAAATTTTTCTGCTCTACACTTCTTGCTTCTTTCTCAACATTGTCTTCTTCTTGATTTTTTTCCTCCCTCTGACCAATAAGATTTTCTGCTGTTGATCCTTCTAGATTCAACATATTAGTTTTTTTTCCACTAGACCTCTCATCTTCCTCACTGAAATACTCCCCCCTGAAGGTGAGTATGGCTATCATAAGGTTTACCTTCAAAAAATGTAACATCCATAGAAGTAAAAAAAATTCCAGGATGCTGGATCAAAGCACTTATATCCCTTTTGGGTTCCAGAGCATCCAACAAATATGCATTTGATAACTTTAGGATCTAACTTGGATTTCTTGGGATCATGGTTATAGATAGGCACTGTGCTTCCAAATATTTTCATAGGGACAGACGGGTTTGATCTTGTATTAGGAAAGAAGGAAGTTAAGGTTTGCAATGGAGTTTGGAATTTTAAGGTTTTGGAGGTAAGTCTATTTATCAAAAAAATTGACATTGAGAACTGCTTCTCCCCATAGGTATTTCAAGACATGTGTTTGAAAGTTGATTGCTCTAGCCACCCATAAAAGGTGTCTGTTTTTGCGTTCAGAAATCCCATTCTACTATAAGGTGTAACTGCAAAAGGTTTGGTGAAAAATTCCTTTGCTATCTAGGAAGTTGTTTAAGGTCAAGTTCACATACTTCTTCTCGTTATCACTTCTTAAAATTTTAATCTCCTTTTGAAATTGAGTTTTAACCATGTTATAGATGGACATAAATGTGGCACAAACATCAGACTTATCTCCCAAAAGAAATACCTATGAGACTCTAGAAGATTCATCAATGAAAGTGAGAAACCACCACTTTCCTTTAGGTGTTTGAGTTCTAGAGGGAACCCATAAATCACTGTGAATTAACATAAATGGCTTCGGACATTGGTTGTTTTGAATAAGGTAATGACTTCTATGAAGTTTAGCTAATTCACAACATTCACATTGAAACCTAGCACTTTTATCGATAGATAAATGAGGTAACGCAGACTTCAGATATTATAAAATAGGATGGCCTAACCTATAATGGCACAACATTATTTCTTCCTCCTTCTTGTTGACAGTAATAAGATAACTCCATTCTTCATGTTTCTTGCCTTCTTCTTGCAAGATATATAAGTCTCTAGTAACCTTAGTAACCGCAATCAACCTCCCTGAGTCCGAATCCTAAAATATACAATGAGTTGACCAAAAATTAGCTTTGCAATTCATATCTTTGGTTAGTTTGCTAACAAAAATTAGGTTATAGGAAAGATTGGGAATGTGAAGAACATTTTTTTAGTGTTAAGGTATCTGAAATAGGGACTATCCCTTTTCCTGCAACTAAAGTTAGGAAACCATCTGTAATTCTAATTTTCTGGTTCCCTGCACAAGGTGAGTAAAAGAAAAAAAAATTGGAGCTACTGGTTATGTGATATGTGGCTCCAGAGTCAATTATCTAAGAGTAGGAGGGTATAGAACAAACAAAGTCCTTTGGAAGGATTATACTTGATTGAACTAAAGAATAATAGGTTTTTTTGGTATTCTCAGTTGGAAATAAAGTGTACAGATGATCAACCTGTTCCCTTGTGAAAGGGAAGGTCCTGGATGAGTTGGAGGTATCCTAGTCATAACTGAATTGGTTTCCAGCTTGCAAAGCTTTCCCGTCTCCTACTCCACTAGTCCCCTTTTTGTTCCAACTTATTGTTTTGCCATATATCTTCCAGTAGGTATCTTTTGTATGTCTTTTTTTTTTGCAAAACTCACACCAAGTTTTCTGCTTGTTTCTACCTTTCTCACCATCACTGTCACTATTCTTTGAGACAAAAGTTGATCCTTCATTCTGGAAGTCCATGGTGCTATTTTTTCCCAACATGACATTCTTATGAGTTTCCTCTCTTCTAACTTAAAAGAAGACTTCTCGTATTGAGGGTAGTGGCCTATGTCCCAAAATACATCTTCTGACTTCATCCAATTCTACCTTCAAGCCAGCAAGAAATACAAACACTCGTCCCTGTCAACTTTCTCTCTATATTGGGCTGCATCTTTTAGATCTTTCCACTTTGTTTCCTCAAATAGATCCAACTCCTGCCACATTATAGTCATTTCATTATAATATGTTGTCACATTCTGCTTACCCTACTGCATCTTCCATATTTTTGAATTGAGTTCAAACAGTTGCGCATAGTTTTCTAGGTCTGAGTATGTTTCTTTGACGGATTCCCACACATCTTTGACTGTTGGGAGAAAAATAAAAGATCTTCCAACCCCTGGTTCCATGGAATTGATGAGTCAGGCTATAACCATGGCATTTTCCAAGCACCATTAGTCAAAAATAGGGTCTTCTAACCTTAGAGTTTGGATTGGTCCTATTATATACCCTAATTTTCCTTTTTTCAATAATCCCAAGATGGGTTGATTAGGACCATTCTAGGTAGTTTCTTCCATTCAGCTTTTGGATTGAAATTTGTAGGGAATTTTTTAGGTGTATGTTGACTGAATCAGGTTGATTTCTTGATCCAGAGGAAGGGGTTGCATTGCTAGTGGTCTCGAAGGATGAAGATTGAGACCCTACCATTGTAACTTTGTAATTTATAGAAGAGTGTGAGGCTCTGATACCATGTAATAATTTAGATTTATGAAGAAGATTGTTATCTTATTATGTTATAGACCCGTAGGTCCTTATATAGAGCTAGGGTACATAATTTTGGTAGTCTTCAAATTTAGGAAGACTCCTTATTAGGAAATATTCCTAATATAGCTAGATATTACATTTAAGAATAATCTCCAAGAATAATCCCTTAATTATAGGATTATCTACAATTACGAGATTATATACAATTATAATTTATAATCATTTTCAACATATATAGGAACCTAATAGATCTCACATATAGAATGAGTTGAAGAGAATAAAGTTATTTTAATCAAGTTGGACTTGATCGTAAAGTTTGAGAAATTTTATGATTAAATATGAGATATTTAATAAATAAGGATCAACATGAGATATTGAATTTAATTTAGGCAATATTGGTATTTAATTAAAATTATTTGTAATTCTAATAAAATTTTAATTGACATTAAACTAATTTCAATTAAATTAATAAAATGTCTAAAATCTATTATAAATAGGCTTAAACTCTGATGAAGCTAACACTTCTTATTTAATCCTCTTTGTAATAATTACAGAGTTCTCTCAACCAACATGTGAATATTGTTAAAGGACGGATATTTGTGAGGATACGATGGTTGAGAGGGATCTATTTCATAAACGATACAATAAATATGACAAGAAAATGATCAAGTTTTATGATAAGGTACAAATTTAGATTCACACTTTATGATGATTTATATGATAATAATTTTATATAATTAAATTGATCTTAGTTTTCAAGAAATCAATTTGTGAAAAAAGTTTCACAATTATCTGTTGTGATCGAGATTGGATCTCAGCCCAGTTTCCTAACATAGAGTTGTTGTAGACTAGTTATATTGTTTGTAATGCCTTTGTCTCTTTATAACCTTTGTAGGCTAGTTATATTCTTTGTAATGCTTTTGCTTAAATTAATTTAACTTAGTTATCTTAAATCATTGAAGTTGTTGTATGAAGAGGGATATACACTAATATTTGATATTTCATTGGTATAAGTTTTTTGTCAAACATAATGAATGGCAACTCTTCCAGCTTAACTATTTGTAAAGAAAAGTGATATGATAAGTATCGGTCATGTGGAAGTTGAAACTCTTTCATGAGTTCTTGGACTAATGATAATTTTAGTATAAATTTTATAGATGTCGTAATTATATAATAGTTTAATTATTATTAATAAATAGTTGTTATTTGATAATAAACAAATTTTGTTACTATATAGATGTAAGAAGGGCTATGTAATTTTTTAGATAGGTGAAGTGAGATTTCAGTGAAAAGGCAAAATCTATTATAAATATATTGATAGTTAAGAATAAAAAGCTGAAACTTGAGAACAAGAAGTTAAAATATGGTAAATGCTTGGATTATATGCATGCGCTATATGGTGAATTGGTTGAATTAAAAGTGGTGATGAAATATACAATATCTTAGGTAAGAAGACTGTAAAGGAAGATATTTTATTATAGAATATATGCTATGGTATTTGTAGATCTATTTATTAAAAAGTTGAAGAATATTAATTTCATAAACTTTGGTTTTACATCATGGTAATTTATTACTAATGTTCTGTTATATTGAAATTTTTGTGTAAGTTGTATGGACCAATATATGATTAATTTTCCTAGTTATTTAAGCTTAAAATCAAAAAATTAATTCAAAACTTCTTCTGTATAGATAATTTGCAAGAAGATAATGTTTGCTAGGACATGTATTATAAAAAAAGTTTAATTGATTGATTACAAAATGAATGCAATGCAATAAGACATAATGTTGATATAAACGGTGATACCATCTGATAACAAATATAGTTAGATTGAGATAAGATGATAAATAGTGATTCACTGCAAATGTTCTATTAACTAAAAATATCAATTATCCATTATTTAAGTAATGAAAAGGGAATAAAATAGAGAAGATAATAAATATATGCATTTTTAGTATTAATATCAAACTTTACCAAAAATTAGTGAGTCATCTCAAAGAAGTTATCATTATTATGCGTTATCTCATTCATATATGAATGCCCAATTCTAATAACAAGAATTTCCAATAATAACTTCCATTTAGGTGACTTCATCTCAAAGTTGTAAGCTAATTCCAATAATAAGTATCATTTAACTAACTAAAAAATGTAACAAGTAATTGTAAATTAAGTCCAATGCAAAAAAAAATCATTTATAATAACTTCATAATGGAATAAGTAATAATTGATTCATAACAATCCAAATTTGTAACAATACGAAATAGAATAATAATAGAATTTATAACAAGTTTAAAATTCAAGTTTGACTTGAGTTTAAGGCTGAATCTATAAGCCTTCTTCTCTTTGTTTCCCTATGAAGTAATGTTATTCTTACCATTCAGTTGCAATCCTCAATGCTGGAATTTAATTTCAGTTTCATAATTAGATTATAAAATAATAGATCTTTGTGAGTTATCTGACCTTAATATTTAAATATTTTCTCCTAGCTATTTATATATGACAATAACTATAGTTATTTATTGTTTATAAAATTTAAAATACTAAAAAAATATAGTTCCATGTATAAGTGATGAAATTGATGTCTACTCTTAACTCCTTCTGTAATAAGGCCTTTATATTTACAACTTTGATGTTTAGTTATGATTCAATTATATCCTTATAGTGGCTGACAATCCATTTGAATGTGGTGAGCTTGTTAATGTTAGTGTTTAGGTTTATATCTCTTAATGACAAAACTATTATCCTTTCTCTCAATAATTATTTAAAAAAACAAAGGCATTATAGTGGACATCTAACTCTTACCTGAGAATTCTATTTTTTTATATCTCAGGCCTAAACTCTTTGCAATTGAGTATTTAATAACTACATCCTTGAATTCTCTACCACCTTTTAACTTCAAACCTACAACCTAAGCTGAAATGTTACATGTTGGATCATAATAAGGGTTTATGAACTTACCTCTTAGTGCATTGTGAGTATCTTTATCTAAACTTGTGTAGCACTGAATCAGGTCATCACTTTTAACATATTCATTAATATATAACAGGTATACCAACATCATCATTCTTATTTAACACCATAATTTTTTTTATTGTAGCCTCTATCAGTCTTTTTAATCACTCTCAAATCAAGCAATTTGTCATCTATGTAATTATTATCTTCTTCTTCACTATTTTTTGGAACCACGTTACCATTACTATCACCATCATCCATATTATATATCTACTTTTAATGTTTTCTCTGCATTGTACTTACCCTCAAACTAAACCTTCACTCTTTCATATATTAAAATAATATAGATTAAATAATTTATTTTTAATCATATTCAATCTTAACCAATTCACATTCTTTATATTTTTGTGGGTGCCTATAGTATACTTTTTCTACCTCCTCGTACCAATTATGCTTAATAGTTCCCGCAATACTAAACAAACATAATTTATTTGGGTCAATGTCTTTAACTAAAAAATTGCAACCACCAATGTACTTTAATGAGTTTTGTATATCAGTTACTCCCAATAGTAGAAAATAATTCCTTTCTTAATGGGACTTCATATCCTACTAAAGTAAGGAATTTAATATCAATGAGATATTCAAATTGTCACATTATAAGACTTATCAATAATAATATCCTTTCAATACACTCCATTATTGAATAAAAAGGCTTATCAATATCATTTGAATGCAATCTAACATTAAAAATTAATCAAAATTAGAATTTGAAGTGCATGAAGTTCATAGAATTAAAATCTTAGTTCTCAATAATCAATAGTTATTACAAGATAAATGTTGCTTTCTCAAATTGGATTTCTTAAGTCATCATCTCACTAACAAAATATAAGATGCAGTGACATTTCATCTAATAATTTAGATAATTTAAAAAATATCCATTTTGTTTATTTCAAAGTTGAGAAGTCGAGTGCTATTTTTCTAACCTCCACAAATTTTTTACTCAATGTCCTATAATCAACAAACCCTTTCATATTATTATTCTTATATAGTGATCCAATAATTGGTTATCTATGTTTGATTGAATGACATCCCTTATTTCCATTTTATTCTAGTAGGATTTATCAAGCTCCAAATAATATGGTCGTCAAAGTTCATAAATAGCTCAACTAATATTTTTGTATAACTTACCCCAAGTAATATACTGGTTAATAACTTGCCTCAAAGAACATCAAGTTCAACTTCTCTTGCTAAATATTATATTACTTCATAACTTGCCCCAATCCTTAAGAGTTCAGATCGCAATACACACCCATTTTCATAGATCATTAATTTAGATTAATAAATCACTTAAGAGTTTAGATCAAAATATACATAATTTATAGATCATATATTCATATTAATAAACCCTAAGAGTTTCACAAAATTAGGAAAAGGACTTACCTCACTTTTATCACATTACTCTGTCGTGAACCAATATACAAACAAGATTCTCCCTCTAATTCTCTATTGTGAAATACTCCCTCTTAGTCCTCTGTCATGGGCGACCTCCACACCTTTGTTAGGATACATTTTATTTCCCCTTTCCTTTCTATTTACAAAACATAGGAGTTTGGACTATTTCAAAATGCTTACGTTTCCCTTTTTTGTTTACAAAACGTAAAAGGTTTTATTACAAATTGCATGCATGTTGGCTTATGTAAAAGTAATCAACTTTAAACTAAAATGAATTTTCGAAAAAAACTTTAAACCAAAATGTAGTCAACTTATTACAAAGTGCCTGTATTTTGATTGATGAGAAAACAATCAAATTTAAGCCAAAACTCCCTCATTTACGATAATAGAATCCCTTTAGGTTTAGGGTCAAAAAAAGTAATTACCCATTAAAAATTCGCTGTAATTTGACATGTGGTCATGTGGGTGGAGCATGCATTACAAACTTTGTATGTTGATGAATTGAGGATCTAATGAGAAACTTTAAACAAGTTTAAGGTTAATTCGACAAAAAACAAAAGTTTGAGGACTAATACACACCAAGCATCAAAATTTAAGGACCAACTTTATTTTAATGTTAAAGTTTTATCTTGAAATAAAATTCGAATACTTTTACTTTGGAAATTAAAAGTAATTTATAGATACTTAATTATGTGTACTTTGGGACATATGCAAGCTTATTGCCTGCTATACTACATTATTCTTACAATGACATTAATTAGTTATAGGAGAACACTGGATACTTCTTTAATCCAGGACATATATGTGTTATCAAATAACCAAAAAATTAGATTGAAATATCAAATTAAGTGATAAAAATTAAGATATGATTGGTTATTTGAATTGAATCAAATTTGTAGTTAAGATATAAAAATTAAGATATATTTTAAGTGATAAAAATTAAGAATGTGTTTGAATTGAATCAAATTTAATACAATAGTCAAATATAATATTATAAAATTATAAAATTTATCCATTATTAATTTATTAAATTTATAGTTTAAGTCTATAAATAAATGCTATTTGAATTAAATATAAGTTTGATAAATAAAAACAACTTAGTATCATGTTTTATTATTGTTATGAACTATAGTTGAAATCAGTGTTCTATGAACCAAGTTCGACCATTCGATTCAACCACAATTATTAGGAATTGTCCAACTTTTGGTTTGATTTGGGTTATGTTTATATAAAAACTACTTGGTTCATTAATAAACCGGTTGATTTTATAAACTATAAATAATTTTTTGAATTTACAAAGTTGTTTCAAATTCTTTCTTCAATCATACTTCCTTTAGATCCATTCTTCAATCATACTTCCTTTAGCTCCCTTCTTTAATCATACTTCATTCTCTTTAAATTTGAAATCTTTGCATCTCTTACTTTTTTGTTACACTCTTTTAGGTAAGATTTCATCTTATAAAGACTCATTTGACCATTTACAGTGGAGCAGATAAGGAAAACTGGGCTTTTGCTAAGTAAATACCGAGAAGAGTTTGATAAATGAGTGCACTCAAGTTCTCTCCTTTCCTTCACCTTTAAATTACTCATAAGGAATAAATATATGGGTGGAGTTTCTTTCATCATATAAATCCCTTAAAACTCTTACATGATAGAGTGTTTTGTTAAGTAATCTTAAAGGTTAAATATTTAGATAAGTTATGCATATATGACAAGATTTTTATTGATTGAGTTATTTGTGTAGGTTCTCATATTAGGTGGGCTTTGATGTTTGATTAAGTGTAACCATAAATAGATGGCATTCAGAGTTTTATGCATTGAATTATATTAAGGTATTTGGCTTGGTGATGATGGAAAGAACTTTTTATTTTGTCATGCAATTGTCTAACATCTTACCCAACAATTTATATTCCTCATAGTTGTGGAAACTAACACTGAGATTTCGTAGGTGAAACAGGAGAAGTGTGTTTACAAGTTAGTCACAAAGTCTGGAGATTTTGTGAGAAATTTTACTGTTGGGTTTTTATGATAATGAACAATGTTTAAATTAGTTTATAGAATTTTTTTAGAGTCAGTTAATATAAATAAAAAATTTATCTTGCTTATAGATATTCATGTCATAGTTATTTTTTATAGTACAATGAGCAAAGGAACTTTTAATATACTTTTGACTATTTTTGTAGATATTGTAAACTTTTTTTTTTGTATTTTTCATGTTTAAATTATAAGGGAGAATATGGAATCATTAGAAAAAATATTCGGCAAACTTAACATCTTTTACTCATGGTAAGATTGATCTAGCGTAGAATTAATTTTTTATTAAACATATGATGGAAATATTCAATATATCAGTATGTTTTTGTGGTAGAATATTTAAAAAGGGAGGAATTTATAGAATAAAAGAACATCTTGTTAGTATTAAGGATAATATTGCTTTTTGTAAAAAGTACTATTTGATGAATTTGAGAGGATTAGAAATTACTTGCAATAACAAGTAAAAAAGAAAAAAGAAAATAAAGAGACCTGTATCTTTTATAAATGATAATGCATAAAAAGTACTAAATAAAGAAAAAGAAAACCTATTATTGACATTAATTCTTATTTTCCCCTGATAAGTACCACTACAAGAAAAACAAAGTTTAGAGATAAAAATTACTAACGGAATTTGTACATATTCTGTCGGTAAGCTTGTTTAGCAATGAAATTTATTAACGAAAAAAAGGTATAAAAAATATGACCGTAGGTAAATTTACCGACGGAAATTTTATTCTGTCGGTAAATTTATCAAATAAGAAAATTTTTTTGTCAGAAAATTACCAACGGATTTGGTTTTTCCGTTGATAATTATCTTCGGAAAAAGAATTTCCATCGGTAAATCAAATATATTTTACCTACGGAACGGAAATGGATTTTCTGTTGGTAAATCCAATATAATTTACCTACGGAAATAGATTTTCTGTTAGTAAATTTGCTAAAAACTATTGTTTAAAATTTACCTACTAAATGTTCAATTTCTCTGGAAGCCACCGTGGAGAGAACTTTGCTAAATCTCTTCGTACCAATCGCAACACTTATTGTATTCTGGTTCTTGTGCAAAACTTAAGAAAATAATTCATACTAAAGAACTAAAATTATGAAATTCATACTAACAAAGAACTGAAACTATTTTTTCAAAGAACAGACATTTCATCAAATACCTTACATGCATGTGAAATTTATCCCAACATCACAACTAAAATCATGTTTTGTCCCTTCTATCACTAACATTTATACCTTAAAGTTGTTTTCCAACCACAAAATATACAAATAAGCGAAAGTAATCAAATACTCAAATTAACTTTCATCAAATATACAAAAAAAAATGTATGATGGTAGTTGCAAAAATATCTCTACCGAAGGACACGATTACAATGGCTGGAGAAGACAACGTCGACGAGCAGAAAAGGAGTTCACAACAGAGAAATCGGAGAGAAGAAAGCCGAACAAAGAGGAGATGTAGGAATAAAGAAGAAAAAGACACAGGTGAGGGGGAGATGTCAAGTGAGTTTAAATTTAAAGAGATTTTACCGACGTAATTTACTAACGAAAATTTCATAGGTATATTCAAAAAAAATTATTCCATTAATAATTTTCACCTTTTTATTGACGAATATCTTATACCGTCGCTAAATCGTTTACCAACGGGAATCTTGTATCGTTGTTAAAGTCCATTGCAAAATTTACCGGGATGATTTCCTTCCATATTTAGTGATGGATATTAGTACCGTCGTTAAATGAAAAATTTCTCGTCAATTTTACCTATGGAAATGGATTTTTCATCAATAATTTACTACGGTATATTTTTCGTCGATAATTTTCTGTCACTAAAGTCCATCGCAAAATTTGCTGAGATGATTTTCCTCCATATTTAACAACGAATATTAACACCGTCGGTAAACAAAAATTTTCTTGTCAATTTTACTTACAGAAATGAATAATATCTAAGTGCCTGTTTGGTTCAGCTTTTGGAGACTCTAAAAGCACTTTTTTCCACCGCAAAAGCTATTTTGAGGAAAAAATGGGTGTTTGGCTGCAAACTTCAAAAGCATTTTTTAAGTAGAAATAGCTTTTGAAAAAGCTAAAAAGCTAAAATTTGGAGCTTTTCAGAAAAGCCCAAATTTTAGCTTTTTCAGGAAGCTGTTTTTTATGTTATAGAAA
>JANTPM010000001.1:22330459-22346717 GCA_025434745.1 Erythroxylum divaricatum
ATATTACTATTTGTAGAAAGCACTATTTGATGATTAGAAAGCACTATATGAGAGGATTAGAAATTACTTGCAATAACAAGTAAAAAAGAAAAAAGAAAATAAAGAAACCTGTAATGTATCTTTTATAAATGATAATGCATAAAAAGTATGCCATCATTCATATATTGCTTTAAATACTTTAAATTCACCATACTTTCAAGAAGAAATATATGTTATAATAATAACAGGTCCAAGATTTAGGGCAACTTTTTAGTAGGCAAATCTTCCGTTTCAATTAAGAAATTGATTAAGGTATTTATAATCAATTGGATTATATGCTTGCTTTTTATGATGCAATATTTTAAAGAAATTTTCTTTAGACAATACATAATAGAATAATTTTATTCAAAAAGTATAAGGACAAGTCTATAAAAAATACTTATTGGTTAATTAAGATTATAAGAACAAAAACAAAGACATTAAATATTTGATGTTACAATTTATTTTGCTTCTTAGTGTGAATCCATTTAAAGACCCTTCAATTTCTATCACACTTTAATATAGAAGTTTTCTAAATATGAATCATCATTATTATGTTTCTTAAATTTGGAGCTCTTTTTCTAAAATATCTTCACCACTCATTTTCATTTTATATTACAAAAAATCATAAATATATACAATATATCATTTATAATAACAAAATAGTCTTGAAATTTTAGTTAGAAAGTTTAAGAAATGCACGAGATTAAAGAATGTCAATTGAAGTGCAAGTTAATAAAATATTAAAAATTTTTAAATCACTTTTAAAAAACTTGATCTCTTTTACTATTACAACATCAATATGACAAATTATATTTTTCTCAATCAAACTAAAGAGACTGCTTAAAACTTCATTTTGGTCCAAGAAAGCAATGTAATTTAGAAAATAAGATTTTAAATGATAAGTTATTGCTTGAAGTTGTTCTTTCAAATGCTAAATCCACCTTTCATTAATTATATAAACGTAAGATTGAAACAAAGTTTTCTTGTTAATGAATAAACCTACTATTGCTTTTTGTATCCTACACATACTATCATACTTATAATCAAGATAAGTGGTATTTTAACATAATCTACAATAAATTGCAATTTCACAATAAGTGAAAAATTTTATCTACCAATCATTCATCTAGAAATTTACTATTTAATATGGTGGAACTTACACCTCTTTTAGTTGATCATTTCGACATATTATAAATTTTAATGTGTCTATCTATGTTAAATCTTTATAAAACATCCTCATGCTCACATTTAAATTTATATATAATGAAGGCAATAATAAAATTACTTATTATGGGATGGATAATTTCTTTCTATTCAAATTGATTTCTCAAGAAAAATAAGATCATCATCATCACCCAGTCAAGAAAAATAAGATAATATAATTATAAAAAACACAAATTTTAAAAGTATTTATTATAAGATTAGTCACTTTAGGATAATACTAATATCCTTTAAGAAGGGATTTTATATGGAATGATTTTAATAGGCTTTAATTCTTCAAGTCTAGATCTAGGCTTAAGTATTTAAAGTTGGTCTAATATGATGGTTTTGAAATATAGTTTGATTTTAGCTTATGGGCTTCCTACTATAGACCTATAAAACCAAGTGTTAGAGTTTTTTTCTAACATTTAGTCCCTAATAATCAAGTTAGCAAAATTAGAGAGAGGAAATGTAATATTTAGTGAGAGACAACAACAACAATGTCCCTATAGGAATCCCATTAAGATGTAGAGTCTGGGAAAGTTTAAAAGTATGTAGCCTTACCCATAGCTAGTTGGAGGTTGTTTTAGATAAACTCACAAATTTTTTTTTTTGAAAATATTTGGAAAAAAATAGTCAAATACATAAACAAATAAATACATAAATGAAAATAAAAATAAAGATAAAATAAGTAAATAAATTAAAAGACAAGAAAGAAATATTTGATGTGAATTAAAGTTTCAATAATAGGCCCATCTTAAGGTTGAAAATCTTACGTTGTGATGTGAATTAAAGGTTTAGGTTTTTGATAACATGTATTTTTTTTTTTGTCATGAAGATGATTCTTTGACAATGTTTTACAATGAAAATGGCATGTTTAAATCAAAAATTTTAAATGGCTTTACTTAACCCCATGTTTGTATAACCAACTTTGATATTTACGAGTCAAGATTCTATATGGGTAATGGATTAAGTTTCCTTCATATTAGGTATATCATGAAAGGACTTAAAGTATAAGGCCTTGAGGCAAGTAACTAATCCACATGTAACACATCTTTTGACTCATCTAATAAGAAATCTATTCTAGATTTATAAGTTCACTGTTGGAAAAGAGATCTTAAATTACTAAAACAATTATAAACTATACTTTTAAGGAACAACTTGTTATGTATTTTACTTATACAAAAGTTTCATTTTTGCACTCCTACACTTATCTTGTTCTTTGCTTTAATATAACATTTTGAATGTTCAAGTAATCTAGATCTATCAATTGTTATTTAATGTAGACTTGTCATATTCTTATGGTGAGGCTTGCTTAGTATATTCTTTTAATTTTTAATACATATTGGTTCATTGATTGATGAGGGTTCTAGTGCCAAATCTAGGAGTGAATATAGCATTGGTTTAAGGTTGGTAAGACACAAACTTTATTCATAAATGATGAGGAGCCTAGTACTAGCGGTGAATGCATAATAGCTATCAAGTCTATACTTGGCCTCATGGAAAAATTTAAGGTTGAGAAGTATGATTTGGTATTTAGAATGGGCCCATGCAATATAAGATTATTATATAATAACTCTTTGTCTATAAGGATTAGAAAACTACATGCCTATGAGAGAGCACTCTTTTATAGGCCTTGTGAGATGAATGTTTACCATGAAATTGCCACTTTATAATTTTTTGGTTAAGCTGTAAGCAGAGACATGCTTGAGCTTAGGTAAATTGTGTCCTTTTTCTTAGTTTTTGATATTAGGCTTCCTAGTAGTCTGTCATTTAGGAAATGTAGAGACATGAATAAAATTGTTCATATTTATGCATCAATTGAAGCTTGCATGAAATTTTTAGGTGGTATTGTCTAAATGGAAAACATGCCATGTGAATTAAAGTAGGAAAGTTTGTTAAGAGTACTCATGAATGGAAGAGTAAGTTTTTATTCCTTTCTTTAAAAGATAATAATGAATAGGCTTTTGGGCTTATATAGAGACACTCTAACCTCATATTCAACGATAGGGATAAGTTTAGTGACATGTTATTTACTCTAGCATAAGTCTTAGTGGAGTGAGGTAAGTTTCTCTATTAAAAAAGATCATTGAAGCGCTATTGTTGGAGGTTAGAGTTTTGATGAACATAATCATAGGTCCTCTTAAAATGGCTAATGATTGTATAACTACAATCTTGATATAATGAACACAATTCCTTTGGTTATAGATATGGATTTAGCTCATATAGCCTAAAGGGTTTTCAAAATTACTTCTAAAGGGTAAAAAGTCTGCCTTTAAGGAAGCATGCTTAGTTGAGTAATAAGGGAATGAGTGATAAGAAGCATAAGGGAAGTTATAAGATGTCCAAATCAACCAAAGGGATCTTTAGGCAGGAAAAGATAATATATTTGTTAAAGCCACGACGTATTGTGGCACTGAATGTATTTCATATTTTGAGCATGATATCATGGAGCCTCTATAATCTATGACTACAACTCTTTAATGTGACAAGAACAAAGCTCTAACCATTAACGAGATTTATCATCCTTGATAGTTTTTTAAAGTTGGAGATTTTACGTTCGAGTCTAATAGCATAGGATTTCCAAGTCTTAGGTGTAATTGTGTTTCCAAATGATAAAAGTATCTCAATAATGCTAAGTGGGACATAATCCATTGTCTATGAAACGTTACATGTCCTAGGTCTAGAATCCCAATATTAAAGGTTGGTTCATCAGGTTTCTTCTATAAAATTAAGTCCAATGTTACTTTTATACATAATAAACATGATTATTGCTTATATTAAGTGTACAAATATGGAGTTCAAGAAACTTAACCACTCTTTCAATTAGACCCAAAAACATACGGAATAAATGATAGTTAAAATCGTCGATCGGGAAGATATAGATAAACAGTAGTTCAATGAGATCAAATGTTTATAAATTTTAATTTACTATCTCAACACTCAAATCAAACATTTGGAGGAGGATAAATAATATTTGAATAATAAAGGAGGCTATGATACCACCGTTGGAAATCAAACATGATCGATTCACAAGTGCAGCGGAAAACAAAATTTTTACAGTTTCTAATCGGATCTCGATAATTATATAAGTAGAATAAAACATGAATTATAAAGTAGGAAATCGTATCTGATTCACGTTTCCTATTGAAATCTTTGACAAAATTTTCACCATGTCAATCATAAATTATTCAATTATCCAGCCTCTAACGATATCCACAAAAGCAACTTCTCAACATCTTTGAGATAAAGACAGTAAGAGTGCTACCTCCTTAATCTTTCTTCCTATTAATAGAAAAACCATTAGGATTTTAATTTTTATTAAAATTAAATTCTTTAATTATAATTAAAATCACATTTTAAGTATAATTAATTTAATTTTAATAAAATCAAATATCTCATATTTGGTCCCTAAATTTTCTCAAACTTTATAATTTAATTAAAATTGATTTTTCCTTCACAAATTGCTCTTTGATGTGTGACCCATTAGGTTCCTAATATATTGGCAATAATTATAAATTATAATTCTAATTTATAATTAGAATAAAATAAATTAAAAAATCTTTTAATTTATCTTTAATTCTCCAATTAAATAATTTATAATCATAGATCAAGATTGATGTCTAGCAACATGTCATAACCACCCAAATATTAGGAATGTCTAATTAGTTTGACTTAACTTATTCATGCATGATTGTGATATATAATTTAATTCTTTAGTCATCCAATATTACAAAAGACAGAGTATAGATATATTATCTACTCTTATAGTCCAATCATGTTCGTTTCTGCTAATTAGTAATTGATTCATAATTGAAATTTGAAAATGTCTTTTTAAATGTCAATTCACTATGGTTAGATAATTTCATAAATCATTACTAATCAAGAATGGTAGAATGTTTTCTTTAATTATTTTAGAGTGACGGATCCTTTATTGACTTACTTAACTATCTTTATCGTTTATACTGCATCTAAGTACTACCACCTGAATTGTCTTTGAGCAATTCATAAGTAACATCAAAATACAATAATTCCTACACGAGATATCTTGGTAATCTCAAATCTAATGATCAATTATACAACTATCATTATAAGGAAATCTACACACACATAAGTAATATTCCATTAGAGATTCTCAAAGTCGGGTCAATTCGGTGACTTATTCTCTAATAATCACCCACACATTAGTTTAAGTAGTTCCATACTTTAATTTATGAGATCAATTTCTTTCTTCATATGAAAGAAACATATTAAGTGCTATTTTTATAGTTTCAATAATATCTCATCTTGATGAAACTACAACTAAGAATATTTAAAAATAATATGTAAATGTAAATTAAATATCACAATTATAATCTCATAATAATTTCAATTATACAATAATTATTATAAGAATTTTATCTTTGGTATTTATACATCAAATGTAATTAACTTAATACAAAAAGATAAAGAATGTATTTTCATTAATAAATAATAATGTCTTACAACAAATTACATCCAAATGATTGACTGCAAGACATAAACTAACAATATGGTCATTAGGCCCAACTCCTCCAAAATTCTACTTATTAGTCAAGAACCTGTTAGCTTCTATATGTAACTTATCTTTTTTTAAAAAATTTTAAAAAGAAGAGATAATAACAGAATGAATATCATTTTTTGCTAAATATGCATAACATAAGTGAGAAGGTCAATCTTAGATGCTTTTGGGGTAAATGGAAGGCTTTAGCCTTTTCTTCTTATAAATCCTTAGAGGCATGAGAATATTAGGGTCTGTAGCCCTATCCTTCTAATCTAAAACTAACTCAACAAGGTTAGGATCCTAGTCCTTTTTATTAAGTCCTAAAGCTACATATATTTCCAAGGGTCATCATAAATAACTTTAGGCAAGTTATCGTGCACAACAAAATCATTAATTTCTGTTTTTATAACAAGTTTCGTCAAGGGCAAGGCCTTGAAAATGCTGAACTCCACTTTCTCATTGCTTATTTTAAATTTCAACTTTGGATGTGGATAGAGGGATGGAAAGGAATGAAATGGAATGGCCCAAATGGTTCAGGCCATTGTTTGGGAGTTTATTTTGAAACATGATGGAATGATAATTAATGACTTTGGAAGCCATCCTTTGCCATCCAAAATCTAATATTTTGTGACCCTCCAAATTGGGGGGTCAATGATGGAATGATATAGTTTACCTTCCAAACCTCTTTTATTTTATTTAAACTTCCAAACAATGGAGTGACCCATTTTATTCTATTCCATTCCACTCCATTCCATTCCGTTCCATTAATTATCATTCCATTCCATTTCATCCTAAACTCCCAAATATACCCTTAGAGACATCAATTAGTGCCCCCTTCCAATAGTCATAAATGATCCATTATAAAGAAATCTATAGATCAATTAGTGTCCCTCCAATAATCGTTAACGGTCTATTATAAAAAAATCTATAGAAAAAATTAATTCCTTACTTTAACAAATAGGCCTTTTACTACCCTAATTGGTTACCTGATATTAACTAGTTAAAGTGGCACTACTTTAGGCTTGACTTCTATTCTAAAGCTTCTGAGAAGAAATAAAAGCGTAAGGTTAATACTTTCACATAATTACATAAGCAATTATGAATATTAAAAGTACCAAAATGATAGAATAACAAAACTCCCAGATCCTTTAACTTTTGAGGTATTTTTGTTTTAAAAAATTACACTACATTCCTCAATTAAAGGTTCCATAGCACTCTCCTCATGTTTATATTTATTGGAGATGACTTCCTTCAATAAACAAATTTGTACAGGATGACATTTAGGCTAATGCTTTAACAAACAGGAGTTGGTGTATACCTTCCCGAGAAGATCAAACAAGTGTTACTCGCAAAATGGCATCGGTTCGTCTTTTTTGGTCATTAGCTATTCTTTTTCCTTCTTTCATTATCTTCACAGTGGCTATCGATACATTAGAAGATACACCTTATCCACAGGCAACATGGAAGACAAGTTGTTATCTACTCTTGCATAAAAGAAAGACAACTCAAAAAGGCTCCTTAATCACATCAAATCAAAGGGTCCAACGTTGTTATGTTCGAAAAGCTATCCAATATATCACTGTCTTAGAACTAAACCCACGTGGGTGTAACACCTTGAGAGTGTCTGAATCACAAAAGCCTGAGCATTTCGTTCTTTATAACATCTACGGCATGTAATATTGCAGTAACTAGTAACGATAAAAGCTACGGTAGAGATTCTTATCCGAATTGCGGAATGGAATTGTGAGCATTTTCATCATATTTAGGCCTCTCTAATAAACGTAAACCACTGCAGAGTGAAACTTCCAACTTCTGCTCTTTTATAAATGTGCCCCATCGGTCCGCACCCCTTCACTAAAATAAAACCGATAGCTGAAGGCGACAAAGACGGTCATTTGTGAAGAGAAGAGAGACTATTTCAAGAACATCAGAAGGCGGAACCAGTATCCTTTGTCTTCCCAAGCATCACATCTTTAGCCTCATTGATTTTTGAAGCAAGGTAGTGACTTCCACCTGCATCTGGATGATTAGCTACCATAACTTTTTTATGTGCTTCCTTCACCTTATCAGGAGGAGCATTCTCCCTGTCAGTCCAATATCCACTGATTAATGTTGGGTGAGGGTAAGATAACTCAGCCACACGCAATTTTCTAAGAGCAAAGTAATGCCAATTGATCAACTATGAATGCTTCCTAAGATCGAAACATTGAACTATATGTTGTGATTTGCAAATGAAATAAGTAAATGACCACAGCCTACATATGTTAAAGAGTGGAGCATGAATTTTGTACAATCTGTAGGTGAGGAAGTTCCATGAACCGTTTAAAGCTTTCCGAATCTCATTTACCTAACACCAAGAATAAGGGCTGCTTCTCTTCTTGTCATTTTCGGCTGAAAGCCTCCCTCATAAAATCTGCGGAGTTTAGCTTGAGGTGGACGTGTCTTGAATGCATGCCAAGCCTGGATTCCATATCTACCAGCAAGAGCAGCAGCAGCAACAGCAAGACCTGCCAAAAAGGGTGTAGCCTGCAAACGTCCATCAAGTCATATATGTGCATTACTGCAAGAGAAGCCTTTAACAAACCAATATAAAACTGCGTTTATAAATTTCACTGGGCTACATTAATGTTCTCTGGCATTTAATCCAACCATTTCATCTGCCTACCATAAAAATAAAGTGAAGTAAGTATGTTTGCATCTAATAAATTCTCAGATGCATAGACAACCATTATACTAAACATGCACCTCATTCAACCATGTACTCATTAAAACAAACTTTCCAATTAGCCAGCTGAAGCAATAAGCGAAAGATTCCAAAATTTGCCACCTTTCTTATTGCCATGTTATAGAACTCTAGTCTTGGAATACTAGAGATTTCTGTATTAATTCAATATCACCGTAATGTATATAGCTCATTACAGTATAGCAATATTAGTTCTTCCATAAACCAGAGCAGAATCGCTCCTCAGAAGGTTTGAGTATCCTTCTGTCACAATTTCTCTTACTTCTCTTCTGCCTACCTCTCTTCTCTCTCCCCCTTACATAATTCCCCTCCCCCAGGTACATTCTGTTATCCTAACTACTTTGCCACCTCAGCTGATAACTAACTCTCCTCCTGGCCCATTTTTCTTTTTTCTAGAATACACCTTCCACACAACTGGTTTATTCCTCCTCCATTTGTCCCTCTCATATGCTAAGTCACTCTATCCCCCACAAGTTCTATCATCATGCCCAGTAGATTACAGTAAACATTAATGGTGTTAGTACTATGATTACAAGAAATATTCATGGAGTTGTTTTGTACAATGACCACAAGGACATTAATGGAGTTATTTGTACTATGATATCAAGTTTTTTCACAGTCCATACAAAAAAAAGTCTAGTGTGATCTAAGAGGTGCCAGATTCCCAACATTTGCCACCTTTCCCAGTGTTTCAGTAGCTTACAGAAAACAAAGGTTTATTATGATATAAAGCAATTTTGCAGTTCAGGCATACAAATGTTCAGTATGATCTAGGAAGAGCATCATGAAATTGATGCACCTTATCAGTATGCTCAAAACTTTCAATCAATAAAGCTGAAGCCACAACAGAAGGTTTACTAATTCAAACTGCACGTCAATCACATGAATTCTCATCTCTGTCAATATTTACAAATAAAATAGGTCTTTAAAGAATAGCTTAATTTCATTATTTGTGCATGTAATTCTTACACGTCTCTTCTCTAGTAATCTGATATAAACAAACTGAGAAAAGCTACAGATCTCCAAATCGCAGGGCACTGATCTTTACCGACTAAACAATTCTCATCTCTAAAACTACACATATCCACATACACTCTAATGTAGCTCCACAAATACTGTTTCAAGTTTCAACGTACAAACGTACACACACCAATAAACATGAGAAACAGAAAAGAAAGGCAAAATTTTTAGCTAATACTAATTGAAAAGCATAATAAAACAATTGGAACTGTCAAAGAATTCGAAGTAACAACTCAGGTCACTTGAAAAAGTGTGATAATAGTAGCAATTGGAAGTTTCAGCTTACCATTTTCTTTGAGAATTGAAGCTTTCAAGAGTATTCTTGGAAACTTCTATCACTAATTTGTTGAGTCAAACACTTGAGTTACTCTCTACAATAATGAGTTTGGCCCAATATGGGTGTTCAACTAGTCTTGATAAGGCACCAATCAGATTTGGCAACGTCTCGATAACTGGAGAAAAAGTATTCAATGTTTGTTACTGGACTCTTCCTTGTGCTTATCTCAAACACAAAGAGGAGATGACAAGCGGAAAAGCAGAGAAGAAGATGATAACCCGCAGGAACAAAAGCTTTTGTTAGAAGCTTTGTGCCCAATTGCATGTAGGATTATCATATTATCCTTTAATTATTAGAAACAAAACAAATGAACTTTCAATTAAAAAGTACCTATTTGGTGCCGGCTATATGGTCATTTTCTTTTTACTAATGCATTTGAAAGTTTCCAAAACCGCTTCAATTACACAAGTTTTATTTCATTCAGCTTTCAGGTTTTATTGACAGTTTTAGGTAACTGAACTTTAACAACCCTTTTGATTGTCAGCAGAGGCATTGGTGAAAGACAGACACTTCATATGATTACGGATTGGATTGGACCACTATCTTTGCCTGTAGTCCTGTAGGCTAAAAGACGTAAGCAAAACGAAACTTCCTAGTAAGTATTGCCTGTATGTCATGTTTTCCAACACTATCCGTATTTTCATGTTCCTAAAAGTTCGCCAATCTAAATAAGACTTTTTAAGCTGGTCCTACTGCCACTCAATAGAAGTTATTATCTCAACCCTCATCCACATTGAAACTAGTAGCTTCAATTAAGGAAGCATACTTCATTGTCATCCAAATCAAACCTCTATAATTTTGCAACATGCCGAAAAAATAAGAATTGATTAACCCGTTATATTCTTGTTTTCTTTACTCTTCCTTGTTACTTCTAAGGTACCATATTAGTACAATTTGATTAATTACAGGAAGTTCTATTACAGGGTACAGTTTTAAAAGGCTCAGAAAGCTGAGGTTAAACAGTGTTCCTTTTTTATGAAGCACATATTAAAAGGCAAGTGTTACAATCCCAAAATTAAGGATGTAATTATGTAGATAGCATCGAAGTAAATAAAAACCTAAAGTTTGATTAAAAAGAAGAAAAGAAAAGCCTAAAAGTTAGTATTACAACTTGCATTAGTATTATAACTTGCATCAAGTACTCTTGTCAAGATGAAGAGGAAAACTGTGAGATTGTGCCAAGTTTTTCTCCATTTTCAAAATTTTCGAAAATCAAAATCTTTTCCTAATCTTAAATAACTATTTAAAATTGATACAAAAATTAGAATAAAATGTTTTTAGTTTAGCAGAAATTTTGATCACTGTTATGCTTTGTCAGTATAGACAACTTGGAAAATAAAATCATATGTAAAATTCCAAATTGACAGAAGAGTAGCCTGTATCCAGAAATATTGTGAGGTTTTCTCCATGGAAAAAAAAGCACCAAATGCACTAACTGCAAGAAGTTAATTAGTTACACTGAGGCCAGATTGTTCCACGAAGCAGAATTTGTACAGTTACACCAAGCCAGATTCACAACACAGTCAATCAGGTTCTGAAGTACAACTTCAGAGTTTTAGCTTCTGCATTTCTACAAGAACTGAATGGTCAAGACTAAGTTGTGAGCTTAAGAATCTATCATTACACCAGGCAATGAATCCTTAATTCATGTGCAACATAAACTTATTTTTTCCACTACCTAAAATCATGTGAACTTCCAAATTTGTAGCCACAAGTAGCACAACACAATATTGAAAGTGTGTAATCAATAAAATTTACACAATATTGAAAGTGTGTAATCAATAAAATTTGAAGTCACAATGGAATACACTTACTTCGGGGTTTGTACGAATCTTTGGTGACGGGTCGATCAGTGGCGGGCTTTCGGTTTATAGATGGAGGAGACCAATCTACTCCTTGCAAGGGAGAAGGTGAATCAGGCTCTCTCAGTGTTGTGGGGAAGCTTTAGGAGTCTCGGATAAACCAGATCTGTTGGAAAACCACCTCTTGTGCTTCTTAATTCTCACATTTCTTGGAGATTGGCCGACTCCGAATTTTACGAGTTTCCGAAATGTTCTAGTTACATTTTCAAACTCACTTACAACTTACAAGTAAGCATTCCGTTCTATGGTTAAACCGGCAGAAAAATGTTCGAAAAACCGATCGGTTTTTAATCTCTACTCGAACCGGACTGAGGGACAGTTTTGGTCCGACATTGTCCTAAAAGAAGGGTGACCGGAGAGATCAAAAGTGGTGATCCTTGCCTTAACCTGACTATATCTCTGAATTAAGTGGGTAATTCAGACTTCTTCGGAGAATAAAAACTTATTTCTGTACAATCAACTTTAAATTATTTAACTTTAAATTATTAGATATTGATTTTGATTATTTGAAACTTTAAATTATTTAAATTTTTTATTGTTAGAAACTCATTAGTTTTTTCAATTTAAATTAATTTAATTTTGTTGGTCTTTGACAACCACCCCGTTTGATTAATCGAACCTTATTTATATGTACAAACTCAATATCTAATAGAGTAGCTTAGCAAAAATGTTTCAAATATAGCATAAGATTCAATTATTTAATATCTTAAAATAAATAATAAAAATAATAAAAAAAAGAAATCTTAACAAAATTAAGTAGACCGTTTTGCAATCTTAACTTGCTTAAACCCCCTCTTTCCTTTTTGGACTTTTCACCTAAGGGTAGCATATATCAATTAGGGAAAAGGTTTTTAAAAAAGTATAAATCATTATCCAATTAACATTATATTTATCAAATTTTATAGTCTATGTATTTATATGACACTATTGTTGTGTATGTCTCCACCCTTCACGTTGTTCTTCACACAGTTCCAAAGACTTACACGGTTAATACAAACGGTCGTGTAAGTAGAGAATACTAGCATATGACACTTTACACGAGAGTGTCTGTTAAGAAAATGCTTGATTCACTCACTAATCATCTTGTGTTTACTTGTTTGTCATCTCCACAAACCATAAAAGTGTCAAAAAGGACCAAAAGTTTCGAAAATAGGGCTAGACACAAACAGCAATCTCCCCCTCCAGCCCAAATATGAGGAAGACACATTAAGGTTCAACAGTTACGTGAGATACATCCCGACAAGCTTACTACAAAGCTTATGCTTATTTTTGGGAGTCGTTTTAGTCAATACATCAACATCATTCATATTCGTATGAGCCTTCTTTAACATCAATTGTTGCATTTCAATCACAGACCTCAACCAATGATATCTAACATTTATGTGCTTTGTATATGAATGATGCATAATATTTTTGTTTAAGTCAATAACACTTCGACTATCATAAAATACTATATAATCTTCTTGCTTCACATCCAACTCTTGAAGGAACCTTTTAAGTCAAAGCATCTCCTTATAAGCTTCCACTTCAACTATATACGCTGCTTCAATTGTAGATAAAGCTACACATTTTTGTAACTTAAATTGCCATGAAATAACTCCCTCTACAACCTTCTAGAGTTGGTTCACCATCACCAAAACATAAGCTTCACTTTAAAGTGCCTCTTAAGTATCTTAAAATTTATTTTACAACTTCCCAGTGAACCTTCCCTGGATTTGATAAGAATCTACTCACTAACATAACAACTTATGCAATATCTAGCCTTGTACACAATATAGTGTACATCAGAGATCCTACTGCAAGTGAGTATATAACAGAAGACAAACCATCTTTTTCATTTTTTGTTGAGGGACATGCATACTTGCTCAACTTGAAGTTAGGTGCTACTGGCGTGCTTCATATTAAACCTTTCTAGTACCCTTTCAATGTATCTTTTCTATGACAACCATAGTTTTCTACTCTTCCTGTCTTGAGTTATCTTTATGCCTAAAATCTGCTTTGCCAGTCTGAAATCTTTCATATCAAAAGATTTAGATTGATCCTCCTTTAACTTTCTAACATCTTCACCCACAATCAACATATTATCAACATATAAAAGAAGAATAATGAAGTTCTCACCCCTAAACTTCTTGAAATACACACAAGCATCGACATAACTTCTTTTGTAACCATGATTGGTCATAAAGGAATCAAACTTTTGTACCACTACTTTGGAGCTTGTTTTTAACCCATATAGGCTTTTCTTTAACTTGAATACTAAATTATCCTTACCTTTAGCTTTGAAACCTTCTGGATGCTCCATATATATCTTCTCTTCCAAATCTTGATGCAAGAAGGTTGTTTTAACATCCATCTATTCAAGTTCAAGTTCTAAATAGGCACTTAAACCCAAAACTATTCAAATTGAGGTCATCTTGACCATTGGTCAGAAGATTTCATTAAAATCTATACCCTTCTTTTGACTGAACCCTTTCATCACTAACTTTGTCTTGTGCTTCACCAACTTGTCACCATCTTTCTTTGGAAGCTTCATAAGCACATATATATCATTCTCCTTTTATGAGTTCATCTCTTCTTTCATAGCTACAAGCTAGAGATCTTTGTCTTCATAAGATACAACTTCTTGTACATTCTTGGGCTCCCCCCTCAGAAGTAACGAATAGATATTTTACCCTTAGATATCAAAGAAAAGGCCTTTTGTCCCTTGTAGACTTTATCAACTATTGGATCCAATTGTTACCCTTACTTATTATCCTCAACAATTTCGTCTTCAATATTGTTCATATGTGGTTTTTATAGCTAGTCATTATCAAGTTATGCCCAATCACCATTAATGTGTACTTGGTTACACACTTCTTCTATTTGGCTCCCAAATTTTTTTTAGAAGTTAGTTTTTCTTTAAGTTTATGATAGTAGATTTATTGCATGGGTTAGTTAAATTAAAAGTAGTAGGAATGCATAAAAGGGGTATTTTGGGTAACTTAAGTTTAAAAACCATAAGGCATTAAAGGAAGGGCAAGGTGGACTTTTATCAATCATTAAGGGTAAAATGGGAAGAAAGAAGTTTTGTTTTCTTCCTAAAGAGGGGGAAAACGAAAATGGAAAAGAAGGAAGTGAAATAACAAATCAAAGAGAGAGAGAAGAAAGATTTCAGTGGTAGAGAGGAAAGAAGATAGTTGAGCTAGGGTTTCATCTTTTCTAAGCCTTCTAGGGAGATTTTGAGGTTGTGCAAGAAGGGAAAAAGGTAGAGAAAAATAAGAGCTTTCTTTTGAACTAAACATCTCTTCATTTGGTGAAGGTTTAAGATAAGAACATTTTAATTCTTTATTTTTTGGAAGAGTTTTGGTTCATGAAACTTAGGAAATGCATGAGTTTAGGTACTCTAGGATCAATTTTAGTAAGTGTATTTTGTGGATCTTCAATTTTGCAACCAATTTGAACTTGGAATTTTTGTCTATGAAAAGAGAATTAAGAAAGACAAGAGGAGCAAGGGGAGAGGCACATTCGAACAAGTTATAGTCAAGGAATTCAAGGTAGGTTGCATTTTTATAATTGAATAATAAGCCATTAATGTTTCTTTCAAGAAAAGGGAAATAAATGTTTTCAACTACTTTTAAATATGCATTTATCATTCTTTAAGTGTTTTGAGAAAGTGCTACATGTTGTGTGTATGAATTTTATGGATGAATTATGAAATGAAAAATGGAAAATATTTTCAAAATAATATCAAGTTAATGAAATCATGTTTCAAAAATGTGCCATTTTGGGCAACAAGTTTTCAAAATGTGAAATGTATGATTATGTGGGTTTATGGTAGTCCCCAAAGTAATTCAATTGCACTTTGACTAAAAGCTTCTCTTGCCTACCCGCTAATGGCATGGAGCTCCTTCATGGACTCCTATAAGTTCATAGCTACACAAGACCATTAGATGGGATTGCATTAGTACGTTCTATTCACGACTACACAAGACCCTTATGAAAATTATAAAATACGTTCTGTTTTGGATCCACCCAAACCATTTCGATGTGCATATATGTTTAAATGTTTTGACAAGTTTAATGATGCATGAATTAAGTTGCTTATGAATTGTTCATAAATTGAGATTTGGGAAATAGATGTATCTTACTTCAATATGAGTTTTAAAATCGTTTTTTCTTACTACCGATTATAAAATTGTTACCCAAGAGCTTTAAGCTCACCCCTATCCATTTTTGCCCCATCTTTAGGTGAAGAGCATGAGAATGAGTAACCAAGGGTCAAGGCATCACTCCAATTATGCATACTTTTGTATTTTAAGCTAGTTTTGTAACACAAGGCTTTAGTTTCATTTTGAGCAAATTAGTACTCATGTATTTTTCTGTATTTTAATATTTTGACATATTGATATATTGTAGCTTGAAAGGCTCATTAAAGTCTTATAAAACTCATATCTTTTAATGTTAATGAAGTATGATTGTGTTTTACCGATGATATTTTGTAACATCCCGTCCCCTTATTAAGGGTTAGTACCCGAACTTTCGGTATTTGTGAACTCAAAGAGAGGTTAAGGAAA
>JANTPM010000001.1:22398238-22408263 GCA_025434745.1 Erythroxylum divaricatum
CATACTCGTGTGGATACCGGTAGAGGGCATTCGCGTTTGCAGTGTCTTGGAATCCGAAAAAGAAGCAACCTATCCACAGCAACAAGGTATTTTCTTACATCCTTGGTATTTTCGATTATACATCATGTTGTTGTATGGTCTTTCCGCAGTGTATTGTGAATACTCGGACCGTACGCGATCCAACAAACTTTTGTAGATAAAGAGAGATAAGTCACAGCAACTCTTCATTGTCCCAGAACATATTATACTCAAGTAACAATAAAAGTATATAAAAAAAGAGTCTATATCACTCCGTTAAATGTGTTCAAGTAATATATGACAATTTTCTCATCTAAAACTTCTTCTTACTCCTCCTATCCCTAGTTCCCATAATTCTAACTTTACCAAAGATAAGTACAAAGAGAAGCAAATTAGTATCCATGTTCAAGGGAAGCAATGCAATAAGTATGGAAAGAGAAAGTGTGAAACAAATTAGGCATCCATCACTAAAAGAAATAGCAATTGAAACCTATTTTAATTACAAATGATGATAGATGTTTAAGCCAAACTAATCGAACTATTTTAGGCTAGGCTCGAGCTTAGGTGCAAATCTTTTAATTTTTGATCAAAGTATAACAAAAAAAATTAATCAACTCAAACTTTACTCGTTAACTTTGGGCCAGGCCTGAGCCAAATTATTGTCCTTACTTCTTTGTCCTTCAAAAGCAAGACTAAAAATACAATGGAAAAGTATAGAAGAAAAAGAATATGTTGTCTATTGTCTTTGGAGGATTGTAATCTTCATAAGTTACAAATTTCTACTTTGATAAGTTATGCTTGTATTTTACTATTCAAATAATCAATATTTTATGAAAAACTCCACTATAGAGCCTATTGCTCAGTAATATATTTCTTGTAGAAAGGCATCCACTTATTTTGCAAATTCCATGGTCTTTGCCAAAGCTTCAAATGTCAATATTGTAGCGCCATCATCGAAGTAATAGGATGATACTTTTATAGGTGTAAGTTTGTTCCTATCATAGTTTTTCAAATGGCTAAGAGGATTTGCTCAAAGCTTAAGAAGGTGGCTGGTGATATAAATATTTATAGCTTTATTCTCTTATTTCTTGGCAATACTGAGAGTGTAAGTTTATCTGCCTCATTATTGAGTATGTTCCATTTATATAAAGCTTAACCCTATCACTATATGCTGATATATGCTGTCGCCCACTTCCTCAACCTTCACCTACTGTGATGGAGAGTAGGGTATGAAGGGTTGGTTTAAAAACAAAACGTTGGTTTTAGTTTCGGGTCTTATCTTTGTCAAAGCATTATTCTAGACACCATCGAGCTTGCTCTAGAAGATGATAGAAATTCAGACCTGCAACAAAACTTTCAGATCTACGGTGGAGGCAATGGCTGGAGATATAATTGTTCTTGGTTTAAGCTTCTGCTACTGTTGTTACATATGTATTACGGCTATACATATGATGCTCAATGCATGTGTTTTATATGTTAATGTTGTGTATGAAATGCATGGTTTAGTTTACAGAGAGAAAACACTTTAAAAAGCTAATTGTTAGTTCCCTTCATAAGTTTTAAAACTATTTTACTAGTTATTGGCAAGCCCTGGCTAATGAATAATGTGATTGTGGCATGTTGAAGTTTGAACTTTAGTTAGCTATAATAAATTATCAATATGCTGATTGGTTTGGTTATGATGAGATGAACTAATAATAGTCATATTTGGATAAATTAATCATCAAAATATGCTTAAAGAGTAGATCATATAATGATGGACTAAATTACAGGACGTGAATCAATTGGACATGTGCTAATTAGCTCAAATTTTGACTAACAATCATCTCTGGATAGAGATCCTGAGTGACATAATAAAATTAGTAGCTTGAAGTGAGGGAGAAGTGAAAGGACAAAGAAAAGCATATGTAAGAGTATAGCGATGTGTAAGAACTCTTTTCTTAACATGTTTCATTTAGTTAGTGGTTGACTTAGTAGTTTGATATGTTAACCACTCATTTAAGCAAGACTTTTACTATAAAGAGAGTTATAGTATTATGCTTTTACAAAAAGGTTGACTTTGTTTTCATTTCTTCAATATATTATTTTTTAATACCAATTTGAGTTGGGGTTTGTAATAAAAAATCGAAAACAAAAACATGTTAGGTTTCATGATTTTGTTTTTTAATTCTTATTATATTATTAGATGTTAATATTAAATTATATATCAATTCTATATAACAATAATCCCATATAAAAATAAAAATTAAATTAAATCATTTTAGTTAAATAATTAAAAATGTTCATCTTAATACAATGCTTTAAAGTATAATAGTAGCATTTCTTAAAAAATAATGTCAACCAATTAAAGATTTTATTAATATAATCTTTCATATTTATCCAAAAATGTTATTCCCACTTTCAAGACAAATTTTAAAGTTTTGTTTGAGTGATATTATACTCATTTTAAAATTTGCATCTTTATTTATATTTTCTACAATTTTCTTTTTATTTTTAATATAATTATTCGTGTATTTCATTGGATTGTCCATTTTGTCTAATAAAATTATATTTTACAAAGTAAACAATAACAATATATTTCTGCTTCTTCCTATCATAATTGAGCATGTATGAAATTATAAGAAATGTCGTTTTTAGAACAAAAATATCTTTCAATAACATATTTCAATAAAAATGCCTACACTTAAACAATTTTTATAAACCTTGAGGTCTTTATCTTTCTCTATAATCTTGTAAATAGTATCTTTCACGTTCAAACGATGAAAATAATTCAAATATATAAGTGTAGCCTAAGAAAATCAAATAGAACTCACCTAAATATATGAATATAACAACATTATCTCAATGAAAGTTCTGCTATGTATAGTCTAGAAATGTTTAAAAGTACGCAATCTTATTTTTAACTAGTAGAGAAGTTATTTTTTATAGACTCATACGAAAAAATACATTAAAATAATAAAGTAATAATAATTAAATAAATACATAAACAAAAAAGAAAACAAGTAAATAAATAAATAGGCCATCACAAGAAAAGTTTAAGATAAATTATTAAGAGAAAAATACTACATGTTAAATGTTTAAGCTAAATACAAAACAGGAGACTTTAAGAAAAATATTTTAAAAGAGTACGAGAAAGAGAAATACTTCTTTATGTGATATCCTTTACTCATATTCTAATACATTAAAGTGTTCTATTAAAATTCATGTTTTTGGTAAGTTTCAACATCTATATCATTCAAATCACTCCCCTCTCCCTAGGTTATTCTTAGGCTTTAATATCTCAGTATTTGATGATGGTGAAGGAGTCGGAGAAATTTCCAGCAGCAATTATGCGTTTGTTAACACGAAAAGAGACTGCAGATGCCGCTGACAAGAATGTGGATAGAGCTGGCTTGGCTATGATTGCAGAGTGGGAAGTCAAGCAACACTCTTGTATAGTTGTATTATACCTCCCAAGTTCGAAGTTTAAACGTGGAAAATGACCCTTCTTGCGCATTGATTGGAAATGCTGATGTAACCTTGTGGTATATTTTGAAACTCAGACTGGTCATTGAATCGAAGGTTTTATTGGTTATCGGTTTGACCGGTTCAACCATCGGTCGAATCGGTGTGATGCATAATTATATTTAATTATATATAATATTAATAATATTTAAAAATACAAAAATATACCAAAAATAAAAAACAAAAACAAAAAAATATTAAACCAGTGGTCGGACCGATCCGGTTTGACCGATTAATTGACCGGTTTTAACCGATTCTTACTGGTTCAATTAAAAACCGATTTAAAAGGATGAACCAGGCCGGATAACCGACCAGTCACCGATCAAACCGATCAGACTGGTTAGTCCTGTCTGATTTTTAAAACTATACTGGTAACATGTTTTTACTAGGAGAGCCAGCAATTAATGTTTGGGATCACGACCATCAACACCTTTATTTTTTGTGGTGGTAATTTTGTTTCCCCTTTGTTTTGACCTCAACACTCGAATAAATTCAACAAACAAACCAGCAAATCAACAGAAAGTAATTCCCACAAAACTGCTTAATGCGAATGCTAATTATATCTTTTATTTCTCTTTGGCGTAATAAGGAAAGCTAGCGTTTGGAGTATATTTAATTACTTCATACTGAAACTAAAGACCCAGCAAGGCTAAAGAAATTAATTAGGTTAATACAGGAAGAGCACAACAAAAAGAAAGAAGAAGGTTCCATGAATTATCTTAACAAGTAAGATTATCTCCAGGAGCAACACCAAGTTGGCTGCAATACTCTTGATAATACTCCACACGAGACCGAACTCTATCAGGACCCGCACCATCACACTCAAGCCTGCCATTAATGGCTCGAATGGTCGCCCCGAATCCTTGGCCTAGAACTGGGTGGACATTGTTCATCCAGAACCACAGGGCGGTCTTAAACGAGATTACAGGGTCAGTGGCCACTGTTTCAGGCGAGTTCAAACCGTCAAATCCGATGCTCTCTCCAGCAGGTCCATAGTTGAAGTTCCAGGATAGTTGAATCGGCCCTCTGCCATAATACCCTTTGCTGGGATTGCATGGATACTGCGTGTTGCCCTCGTCACAATAGTCCTTCGATGGACCATCAATCTCTTCTATGTAGCAAAAGTCTGCAAACACAAAAACATTTTCCTCCTAAGTTAAGCAAATATTTAAACCACTCCATTAATTTAATTGTATCAATATGCATATAAATTGTGAGAGGAGAAAAAGGTTCATGAAGGTGAAAACTTACGCCCAGTCTCATGAGTGACATGTGCAAAGAAAGCTGCGATTTCACGCTTAGAGTCATCAACCGAACCAACCCTACCGAACCTCTCATACGAGTTCAAAGCTTCAAGAAATTTGTCACGCGAGTAGAAACTCTTCCCGGCACAACTTGCATCGGCTTGGTCTAGTATTCCATTGAAAAAAGCAGCAGTCACAATCTCAGGCACTGAGACATCATTAGTAGGAGGAGCAGATTGACATGGACCTTCTCTGCATCCTGTTCCACAGTACTCGTTGGTGGTACCGCAGTAACCCCACCTGCTACAACACTGATCGGAGGCACACCCGCAGTTCTGAGCATCAACATAACCGAAAAGAACACATCCCACTATAGCAAGGACAGACAGAAGCTTTCTTGGAGAGACTGCCATTATTGATGGATGTGAGCAGATAGCCTGGAGGTAGATGTACTTATAGTGGTTGTTCGTAGATTGTTACCAGTGTTCGTAATTTGAACACGGAGACAATCAAGAGTGCGCGTAGAATTCGTATAATGCTGGCCTTGACTTTGGCATGGTTGACATTGAACAAGTGAATTGCCACAAACCTTTGACGCTTCTTGGTCATAGCTTTGAAAAGTCTTAGTTGATATTATAAAAAATTAATATGGTCAAGTGGTGATGGTATGATCAACAAATTTTCCGTTAATTAAACCTTTGTACATTATTATGTATTTATTTCTGAAATGATCAAAGTCGCATGCATCTGTGCACTCCTATCTAATTTCTCCACTTTTGACTATTATTAATATTCATTTGTTCTACGGAAAAGAAGTCAAGTGGTCTCCTACAGCGCAAATCCAATTAATACTCATCTCCACCAAAACTAAAGTTGATGTAACAACTTCCAAATGCATTGAATAAGCCAGATTTCGGACTAGATCAAATCCAGGAAAAGTAATAAAGAAAAATTGAAGTTCGTTTTGCCAAACCTTAATTTTAGAGAGAAAATGCATTCTAATGAGTAACGAATTTTCAATGATGTATCTGGGGGAGAAGGCTCTAACTATTCAATTACTCAAATCAACTACACACCCTTACAGAAACATCCACAACCTCATCCATTTGTTCAAAACTCCCTACATCAATACAAGAACCTCGCCTTCATTTCGTCACCATTTCATCAATACTAGCTATGGTATAGCCCACCACCCTAATTTTACCCTTAAACCAATTAACTAATTTCCTTACCACACCCCTAGACACAACCAATACCTGATATGACAAAATTAAGTCTAAGGTGTTGATTGACTAATTTTGAGTTAGCTAATATTGTAATAACCGTAAGTACGTACATGACGTAACTATAGGTAATATCAAAAAGTACAAGTCAATCCCACAAAGATTATGGATACTAGTAATTACTTTTCCCTTATTATCTAGTTTAAGGATTGATTTTCAATTTTTAATTAAAAGAAACTAAACTAACCAATTAAAAGAAAATAGGTAATAAAATTGAACAAATAATTCAAGAAGCAGTAGTAAATTATCAATATCGAGTAATTAATATCTAGATTTCGAATCTCCCGAAACCCTTAATAGATTGACCTTTTATTATGCAATTGTTTTGATAATTTATTGAACCGTAAAGACTCATATGGTATATTAGTAGCTGACCTTAATTCTACTAACAATTAATCCTAAAGTTTGTAACTGAATTACTTAGCTTAAATTTTATAGGATTGTGGTACCGTTTTATGAATCCCTCTATTAGGTTTGACTCTAAGTCAAAAGATTTATGTTAGTTCCTAACAAAAATATTGATAGTTCACTAAATTACCTAGTTCCTAACAAAAATAGTAGACATCAACTAATGAATGAACTGTAGAAATATCATTTTAAAACATCAAACATCAAGCACATGTTCAAGAAATCTCCAAAGTAAGTTAATATCAATAACATAAGCACAAATAAAATAAGTATATGGAAAATGTTAAAGGTAATTCAATAGTAAAATAGTAATTTCTAATCAATCAAGAAATAGTGTGAATAGGTTGTTACCCAAATCTATTGCCTTAAAAGGACATTCAATATATATTTAGATGAGTTATATGATATGGATACAATTATGGAAGATGAAGTAGGGCTAAGGTGTAAAGTTAAGGGTGTCCATTAAAATAGAAAACAAGTGGGAAAAGGCACATGCTACCTTTCCACTAAATGCCTATTGTTAGCATTGTCCCACTCTCTACAATCCATGCATAATTACTCACCCACTGATATCTATTAGTTACTTAGCATTTTTATGCAAAATTATCTACCACATATATATAATAAAACTTGGATTCTTTGTCGGTTACATTTATGAATTACAACTTAGCCTCCACAAGAGATCATCAAGAGAGATCAATCTATAAAGGTTATGGTCAATTTATAAATTCATATATTGAGGCACTTTCATAATCATTCTCTTATAGTCCCACCATATTGTTGTGTAAACCTAAAAAGAATTACTAAATAATAATTGAAATAGTTTAACAAGTCACACAAACAAAAGGGATTCTTGTTAAAAGTTTTCTCGTTTAAGGACCACGATAAACACTATTCTTTCTTAATTACGCACAATTGAGTAGAAAATTTTTCAAAGATAAACTTTGGAAAATAAAATGTTCCTACATAAGAATTGAACCTTTTACAAACCATTGCTTATTCTTATCATTATAGTATCTAAATCACATAATAACATTTTCTAAAAACTTTTATAATTAAAACAAAAAGAGAGAAGAAGGGAATAAGAGCTACAATTGAATCTCAATTTCTCACTAGCCAAGCACTTTTTTAAGAAGGAAAGAATGCTCACCAGTACATTAAGCTTCTCTACACTTTGTTTTCCGTCTTGCTATTTGGATTAATGACAATAAGGCCTTTCCCCAAATGTAATTGAAGATTCCTTCCCTTAATTGTTTACAAATTGAAAAACCCTAGGTATGTTTCTCTCTGGGATAAAGATTCCTAGTCCCTATAATTTTTCTTCATGCAGCATCGTATAAAGTACGGGATACGATGCTACATTGAGATAAACATCGTATGGGTTAAATAAAGTATATGATGATGTTGGCTACATGGCATATTCTTGTCACATAGATTTCCATGATGATAAATGACATCATTTTTACTAGGATAATTAGGGTTCTTAATGTCATTGTGATGAATGGGGGAAAAAATCATATATTAACTGAAATACAGTAGTGATCTTTGATAATTTTTTAAAAATGAGAGGCCAATGTGATATTTTGTCAAACTCTAGGGGGTCTTATGAATTTAACTCTCTAATAAATTAGAGTTATGTTTGTTATCAGGTTTGTTGATAAATTTAAGTTTGATTTAACTTGAACATATTTAGCCTTTTAACAATAGGTCTTACTTAACTAAATTTGTATGATGAATAAACAAACTAATAACCACATAAATTTCAAGATAGGTTTAGGAATAACATATAAGATATATTTTGGTAAGATAACAGATCTAGGAGTCACGTAAGATATGATTAATAAAGTGATTATCTACCTAATTTAACTTTAGTTGATTTATTGAGTAAACTTAAGATCAAGTAGATTTAAACAAGATCATAGTTTATTAGAGAGATTAGAATAATCTTTGCGAATCATTTAGAGGGCTATTATTTTTAATAAAATAACAAGAGTAACCAAATAAAAGATTAAAGTCCTAGTCTTATTTGGTTATCATGACATATAATCAATTACAAAGTTTGCTTACATTTATATCTTGTTCTGAGTAAAAAATTGCCTTTGGTTAGTATAATTGATACTGAGTTAATGAACCCAATTTCTTCGACATGGGTTACATTTGAGAAGAGTTATCAAAGTTAGATAGAAAAGTTATATATCAATTATACAATATTGGCATTAATCCATGTTGAGAGTTTGATAACAAAGTTTTATAGATATGCCAATATCATCTAAATGACAAAATATGATGACATTTTTAGTTGAATAATATCTCATAAGCTTTGATGACAACATATAAGATGTAGGTCAATACTATAGTAGCATGATGTAAGAAGCTTCATGAGGTACAATTGAAAGGTTTAGTACCTTGATATAATTATTCTATTAAATTTATCCTACTATAAGCATTATCATAAACTAAAATCTAAGACTTGTTGTAGAATGATGTTAGTTTTCATTAAAAGAAAATTTGATTGCATTATTTTTTTTGTCAATACGTGATATAATAAAGAGTGTATATATTTATAAATCATTCTTTAGAGTATATGTGTTGGATCCGGGTGGATTTTAACCCCACGAAGGGGACCCACTAACTTCAGTACCCCATTAATCAGTATTGTCCTCTTTGGTCATGGGTTCGAGCCGTGGCTCACCCATGACCAAAGAGGACAATACTGATTAATGGGTTACTGAAGTTGGTGGGTCCCCTTCGTGGGGTTAAAATCCACCCGGATCCAACAGATTGACAAGTGCTCCAATCCTGACCTTGCCAATGGGAGATGAAGGTTATACAGTTTACAATCATGCTTCAAGGAAGGGTTTGGGTTGTGTATTGATGCAAGGAGACAAGGTCATAGCTTATGCCTCGCGGCGGCTAAAACCTTATGAACTGAATTACCCAACCCATGATATGGAATTAGCAGTAGTAATTTTTGCTCTGAAGATTTGGAGACATTATTTGTACGGGGTTCAAATGAAGATTTTTACAAATCATAAAAGTCTCAAGTATTTGTTGAGTCAAAAGGAACTGAATTTAAGTCAAAGAAGGTGGTTAGAGTTACTCAAGGATTATGACATGTTGATTGAGTACCATCCAAGAAAAGCAAATGTGGTAGCAGATGCTTTGAGTAGGAAATCCTCTATAGCTTATGTTCGAACAATTTATCTGCTATTATTGGAAGAAATGGTGAAGCTTAAAATAATCTTGAAACAGGAGGAACCAAATTGTATTTTTGCTAATTTCAGAGTGAGATTGATACTCAGGGAAAAAGTTAAGGAGTTACAAGTACAGGATGCAGAATCGAGTCCGAGAAGAAATTTAGAATGGCAAGAAATCTGAAGTGGTAGTAAGGGATGATGGAATTATAGTTGTAGGGAACAAGCTTTATATTTCAAATGTCAAGGAGGTGAACGATGAGATACTTGATGAGGCACACAATGCGCCTTATGTCATTCACCCAGGTAGCACCAAGATGTACAGGAATTTGAGAGAGCATTTATAGTGAAAAGGCATGAAAAGGGATGTAACA
>JANTPM010000001.1:22445680-22456156 GCA_025434745.1 Erythroxylum divaricatum
TCAATTCTTATTCTGCTCTGTTCTATCCTATTATGTCTTGTCCTATTCTTACATGTTGAACACGCTAACCAAATAGACAGTAGATTTAAGAGACAAAATCCTGATAGTCGCGGTCCATATGTATTAACAAACATGGTAATAGTACTTAGTTATCCCTGCTTTGGGTGAGCTTTCACGGATACCCAATTAACCACACACAAATAACAAATAACAGCTGAAAAAGTAGCCAAAGGAATCAAAGAATAAAATAAGAAAGCAACCACATTCCTAAGCCTTCAATAATCTAAATTTCTAGTTACCGTATTAAAATAAGTTTTAAAACAACATATTAAGTACAAAATGAGTAAGTAAAAGATAAAACTCAAAAGTCATATTTTTGTTCAAAATTTGTACAACCGTTAAAGTAAAAACGACGTACGGATCACTCCCCGTCACTCGACTACCTACTCCTACCAGACAAAACACCAAAGCCGTGTGGGTCCTACCTATGACTAATCTACAACCTCCCTCCGTGGACTTTTGCGCGCACGGGACGAGGTGTCGTATGGGCCCATCTCTGAAGCTTCGTTCTACTTGTCAATCTCGTAAAAACCTTTTCACACTTTCCAAATCTGGACGTGTTCTCTATTTACCAATCGATTCCTGCCACACCCATTCCACGATTACTTTATGCTCTGTATTTAGATAGTACGGCGCGTGAAAAAAAGAATGGAAGAGTGGGTCCCGCTGTCAGGATCCGTTCACCTGAATCTAGAAACTGCCCTGACATCGATTTCCCGCCAAAGAAAACCCCTCCCCTCCCCCATAATAAGCATTTTTATTTTTGTCTTTTCATTGTGATGAAAAAATAATTTTTAACAAATTTTATAAGATCGACAACAAAACATAACGAGAATATATACAAAAGCATTTGTTTTAATTGATATCTAAAATTAAATCAAGCTTGAACTTGAAACTACTTGTTTACTTAGGATCATTAACATTAACACTAATTTTATTGCTTTCTTAATTTTTTTTGTCTTTTGTTAAACTAGAGATGATAATTGACTGCTTTACGGCTCAATCTAATCAATTCTTTTAAAATGTATTTTTTAAATTAAATATGTAAAATAATAATTTTAATTGAATCTAAATATGAGTTGCTTAGGCTTAGGTTACTCGAAACTCAACTTTTCTTAATAAAATAATATTTGTTTAAAATAATTAAGTCTGAAACTTAAACCTAATCATTAAAGATGCTTGAATTTAAAACCGGTTATTATCTAATTATTAAAATGATGAGTATGCAAGTGAAGTACTACAGTGGCTCAATGCAACCATCAAAAGCCAATTGGTTAAGTTTGGTTTTGGGTTTTAATAATTAGCAGGGATTTAGGGTTAAATTGGAGCAGTAAAAGGTAGGCCACAGAAGGAAAAAGGGTCTAGAGAAAGTGAAGACAGTTTGAGAGTTCTACAGTCAGACATCATTTTCAAGCATTGGTTGTTAAATTGACTGTGTGTGGAGTTAAATCAAAGGGCACCTCCACCTCTTCCCGTCTCTCTCTACCATGGGTTGTATATTAGCTGTCAACTAAACTTTTTTTTAAAAGGGCGAGATAAAGAAGAAAAGGACTAAATCTAATTCTTACTTGTGTAGGAATGTTGTGTTTTTTTTATAGAGCCGATGGTTAACAAACAGCCTTCCATGGGCTTTTTTGCTTTCCTACTTACACAGCTTTCTCACTGTCATCACATACACTCCTTTCTTTTAGCTTCTTGTTTTGCTTTCTTGCATGAGCTTCTTCTGCCAGACATCGACCGGCTTTCTTGTATGGTGCCTCTCTTTTTCCCCTCTGAGGCCTGAACATCTGCTGATAAGTTATTTCTGACTGCAAAGGAACCTTTTAGGAGGCAAAAGTGCTGCTCCTTTTCTTTTATCTTGTCTAGACTTTGTAAGCAATACAAGAAAAGAGCTCAATTAATAGATGCTTCTGAGTTTCAACTCTGTGAACGCAAAAGCTGACAAAGATCTGTCAAAAAGTTCCAGTCTTTACTCTTATTGCCGTGATAAGAGAGAAGAGAAGAGGGCTTCTGCGTTGTCAGCTCCGTTGACAAAAACTTCAATTAAAGCCATTTTTTGGTGGCTTTCACTTGAATATTAGTTGAATTCGGGTGATTTGGGAGGCGGGTCTTGGAGGATATCGGTTATAATATTAAAGCTCTCTTTTTTCGCTGCTCTGGCAATGCAGTCTCTTGAGTTCTGGGTGAATCCTCAAACCTTTATTCTCGTTTCTACTTGGTTGTTGCTTGAAGTTAAAGCGTAAACAGGTTTCTTTCTTTTATTTGCCGAGAATTGTAGCTTTGGCTCTCTTAAAACTGCTTCTTTTTATCTAGGACTGCTTAAATAAGAATGTTTATTTCCTTGATTGTATCTGCAGCAATACGGTTGTTTAACTTAATAAATGTAATTTGAGGCTGGGAATCTAAGTAGATGGTTAGATTATAAATGCAAAATTGGATTCATTGAAGTTCCCTTCCATGCATGGTTTGGTTTGAACTCGCAATCTGGGCCCACTTTTCAATCTCTGGTTATGGTTTTCTTGATGCATAAAACTTCATTAATTTATGTTTCTGATGGTGTAATTTCAACCGTAAGATTAGCCTGTGTGTTATGATTAAGCTTTGTTAACGACATTTTTAGAAATTGATTATGAGGATGAAGTCAATTTATTAATTGATCAAATAGGATATTTTATTTCTCAACTGAAAACATTAGGTGTTGCGTGTCTCATTACAATAGTTAATTCTGGTGATGTTCCTTCTAAGTATGTCCATAATATATGCTTATGTTATCGAGTTTGGGCTTCATGCGGAGAGTTGTTATGATTATCTCTCTCTTGCAACCTGTGAATATTTTATGAGACAGACACAAAGGTAGACCTCAAGTTCCGGACTATGTTTGTGAAGGTGCCTCGGATGCTTCCTAGTTCTTACGATTAGAATCAATATAATAGTACGGTCAACCATAATCATCCAATCCATTTTGTGTCACGGGTGTTGGTGTGTTCACTCAAATTCTTGGAGTGGAATGCATCATCAGGGTCCTACCTCGTATGGGGTAAAAGAAGACCACCCTTCTAAAGTAGGACCAGACTTTCTAACACTGTGGAAAATTTATTCAAGAAGAACTTTTGTCTTGTTCCTTCTCTGTTCATGTCTTCTTTCTTTTGTGTCTATATGGTTAAAAAACGAGGCTGTTTTTACTTTGGAAAAAGAATAACTCCTACTGGATAGATTATTAGTCCAGTGCCACTCCAGCTTTTTGGCAGAGTAGATGGAATATCGACTCTTGCATAGCACGTACGAAGTTACTTATACTGTCTATCGTCTGTCAGAGAGTTGATACTCGAACGAATTCTAAGGACTTGTATTGTATCTCTACATCCATTGAAGGACATTACTTCCGCTGCCTTACCTTCGTGTAGTGTGGACGCATGACGGGGTGTGATTACTTATTCAGAAATTTTAGTGGATATATTACTGTCCACTGGCGGTTATTTGAGTCGATGCATGTATGGTGATTGTCTTTCCTTTGGCTTCCAACAAGTAAGGCAATTGTTTACTGTTTATGTGCAGGGAGAACAAAAGATAGAGTTGCAGAATATGATGGAAAACAAAAGAAGCCCCTGCTCACTAGACCAAGGCAGCCTCACTTGTCTTGCAAGTAAACGACACAAAGCTGATCTTTCCAGCTCCCCTAAGGTTCCTTCCTTCTTCCCCATTCTTTTTTTTCTGCTGGATATTTTCCACTCATTTCTTAATGTCACTAGCAAGGTTTTTAAAGTTACTGAAGTAGATTGCGTATTCTGCATAAGCCCTGCCACTGATTTTTAATAATCTTGTACTTTTTTGCTTGTTTCTAGTATAATAGCCTCTTGTTTAGTCATAACCAATCATTTGTCTTCGCAGATACAACCACTTCATTATCCTAATATCTTTGTACCAAACTTCAAAGGTTTTGGGTATCACCACCCATCTGACATCTTTTCACCCCCAAAATATATTGGGAAGCATCGTTTTTCTATTGTTTGCTGTTGTCAGTGGATAGATACTTTATGAGAGTTTAGTCAAGCTACCTATGAATGTGTATGGTTGGCTTTTAAGTTTAAGATGTTCCCATGGCATGCATTGATGAAAAGCAATTCTTTTGGCCAGCAAATACTACACCAATGGAGATATAAATAAATGTTGAAATATGATGTTGAAATATGAAGTGGGAGTTTGTCCCACATTGGAAAAATAGAGGAAAGAAAACTAACATATAAGTCTAGTGGACTACTTCATCTATCACCAATTGATTTTAGGATGGAGTCTCACTTAGACCTATATGTAGTCTAACTTTCCTTCTCGTGTGGGCCTGTAGGTCCATTATAAATTCTAACATAGTATCAGAACATGTTGCTCTTATGTTAGTCGTTAATCCCTCAAAATGATAAATTATGTCACGTGTTAGACTCACACGTGAGGGAGGTGTGTTGAAATATAAAGTGGGAGTTTGTTCCACTTTGGAAAAAGAGAGGAAAGAGAACTAACATATAAGTCTAGTGAGTTACTAAACCCATCACCAATTGATTTTAGGATGGAATCTCACTTAGACTTATATGTAGTCTAACTTTCCTTAGCAGGTTACCGTTAGACAATTATTATGAGCCTGGCCTTCCTTCTAAATCTGAAATCATATCTAGTTCCATAGGCGCTTTGTCGTATTAAAATTTTGTTTATTATACTGTGTTCTGGTAATAGGAGAACAAAGTGAAGGTTGGTGAACGAATAACAGCTCTGCAGCAGCTTGTTTCACCGTATGGAAAGGTGCCTAGTGTACAATTATTTAATGTTGATGCCTCTTTATTGTCAGCTCTAATTCTAAACCCTTTTTTTAATGCAGACGGATACGGCTTCTGTCCTTTTGGAAGCCATGGAATACATCCGGTTCCTTCATGAACAGGTTAAGGTCTGGCTCCTCTTACTTATTGTACCTCTGTTTGTTCATTATGTTTCTTTACTGTTTGTTCATTATGTTCTATGAAATTTCGAAGTGCAATGTTGTTTTAGTTCGTTCAATTTTCTTATTCTACGCAATTGTTTGGGTGATTCCAGGCGTTGAGTGCTCCCTACCTCCTCCAAAACACACCGCCAGATCAGATGCAGATGCAGGTAAGGATATAATCATCAAATAGACAGATGATTATTCTATCACACCAGTATCTTGTGATCGCATCATGATTAGGACTAATGATAATAGAAAATGTTCGCTCTGATACAGGAGTTGGAGCAATACAACAGTTTAAGAAGCTGGGGCTTGTGCGTCGTCCCGGTGTCATGTACCGCGGGCATTACAGGCAGCAACGGTGCAGATATCTGGGCGCCCATTAAGACCACTTCTAAATCTGATTAGCCTATTTCCCAGTTCCAATGAGACAAATCGTGGTTCGGACTTGGGACAAGTTGTCCAAAGTTTTTAGAGAAGAAGGTGTGAAGGATAACTAACGTATTTTTGTCAGGCTGATGATGAATTGTTGCAAGAATTTTGATGCACATAAGTTTATGTCTCGCACGGGCTGTAGCAATGGACATGCAATCAAGAAGCCTTCTGAATGGCTGAAATGTAAATTCCAAGCCTTAAATTAATATATGGTGATCTGCAGAAGTGGATCAATTGGTACACGGTTACTCGTTCTTGTTTCATTTAGTCTATACATACTCTTATTTCATCTGATCCTTGACTGAGTGGAAAAATCAACCAATAAGTACAGATATGCAACAGAATTACTTGGTAAGAGTGCTAAATCTTGTTAGGAAAACACACCAAGTGATTAAGCACCCTGGTTAATTCATTTGACAACATTCATGGTAAGTTATGAATCCTTGAATAATGCAAGACTACCACTAAGAACAAATAAGCCTACTATATGCAACAAAAGGCTGTTTTTTCATTGCCTTATGGATTTCAACAACATAATGAGCATGTTTAGTATTCCTGTTACTCTGGAATGTCACTTACACGGGAAAGTCACAAGGCAATTAAAATGGTAATACTTTTTAACTGCACTGAAGTTGATTCATTCATTAACGAATCCAAGGAATTGAAAACCGTGATGCATAAGTTAATTAACAGCGATTCAAGAAGATTCCTCTAGTTGTCATTTTGGATTCACCTTCCCCTTCAGGAACTGCTGCACATGCTCCCGTTTCCAGTTGTCAATTCTGAAAGGTAAAACAATAGAGTAAAAAGAATATTTACACGAAATACAACATTTACAATCCAGGTTGCAAGAAATCAAGACAGTGTAGCATAATAGTTTCTAATTCCTCCAAATACTTGACGCAAGGCCTATGGCTTCCAACCGTGGGGGTAGGATAAACTTGTCCTAAATGTGGTGATTAAAAAGTGAGGTCAAATTAAAAGCTAATCGACATCATTTCCAAAGATTAATTTTCTAGGAAACCGGTGACGTTCTTTAAACAGGAATCTATACGTGAAAGAAAAATAACCATAACTAGGCCGGGAATTTGTGTCATCATGTACTTTTTGGGGAGAAAAGAATAAAATGAGTTAAATGACTTAATTGGAGTGCACATCAGTATGAAACGATAAAAAGTTAAAAACAGAGAGATGGTCTGTTAGATTCATAATTCTTAACCCTTAAACAGTCAAGTGATCATCTCAATCTGAAGTTCCATGAATTAGTTATAAGCAGAAATTATCATATTGCAAAATTCAGCTCACCTGATCGTTTCTTTAGGTTGTCCCTCATCATCCAGCATGATTAATTTGGGCGGAGAATTGAACATGTACTGTACTTTAACAGTAGGAAATTGTTCCTTCTCTTCTTCAATGAAACTAACAATTTCAGGGTAGAAAACCAACTTCCTCATACAAACCTCCAGTATTGCACCAGAGTAGGTTATCTGCAGTAGCACAGATCAGACCCGTTTTAAGTTTCAGTACACTGACAAAGGACCTTTCTGACTCCAATAATTTCAGCAGTAACTAAATATACAATAGTCACATGCAACAACCTGAATGAGTTTAAACATATTTCTGTAGGTCATACTTTGATATAACCGCAAGCAGAATAAGAATTGAAAAATTAAAAAGAAGACCGATGTGGGAAAACAGGAGTACGATTTAGTCTGATATAGAGGTAGGTAAACTTTGTACATATTGTTGAAACCCAAGATACAGCAGGAAAACTATATCATCATAAACGTATTAACTACAGTCCAACAAAACCTGCCTTTTCATTCGATATGGATCTCTTCGGTGAACCTTTTAGGGGTGCCAATAAAAGATTAGAAAAGGAATAGAAGTGATCCACAAAGCACATTTTTCTGAGCATCGCTTTCATTTGCCATCATATCCTGTGATCCAGAAACATACCTTACTCATAGAATCGTCAGAATCCTCAGTACAACACTTGAGACAATCAGATACCAACTCTGCAACCACAGGATTTCAATTTCAGACAAAACATGAGACAGTTATTCAAATGACTCTATTTACTTCAACTAAATTCGTCATATAATTCGGCTTTGCAACAAGGTTAAACAAATAAATTTGGCAGAGGGAAAACTCCAATTTAAGATGCTCCAAGCTTCCACCCTAAAATAACTGATCCAATACCATTTGAAACTAATCTGCAAATTTACCTAAAAGTATGTTTGGTTGGAATTGGTTGGAAGTTTTATAATGGAATGAAATGGAATGTAATATTATTCTATCGTTTGGGAAGAGATTTTATAATAGAATCGGATGGAAGAGGAGGGTTTCATATTATATCATATTCTATCCTAAGCAGTAAAAATAAAAACCTCCAATTTGAAAGATTCAGGATGAAATGTAAAATAATACACTATATTATATTATAAGCCCTTCATCCAAGCAACATTTCACTAAATTACATTGTAAACCTTTCCATTCCTCCAAAACAACAATTTTCTAACATTGCATCTATTTACGTTACATTTCATTATAAACCATTCTATTATATTTCATTCTATTAAAAACTTTACGTATAACCAAACATAGCCTAAAAAGTGAAGCAACTCAAAGGACTAGCATCGATTACAAGAACTAAATTATCGATCCTGTAAACTACCAATCCGAAAATGGATCAAAACCCAGATACCGAACACAAACTTATTACAATTCCAAGAAAGAGAATTCGAAGGATCTAGACAGGAAGAGACAATTAAGATAGCTGGGAGAAAAAGAACACCAAAAGAAATAAGCTTTATTAATAAAAAGGATATTTTAAAAACCATAAACGATAGGGAAGAGAAAGAAAAAGAAACCTTGGTCCTTGACATACTCAGCGAGAGTACTGCAATCAGAGCAAAGAGCAAGTCCCGTAAACCCTAGATCCTCACACTCTCTTGAGCTCAGTTGCTCTTTTGAGGATACGATGGGCATTGATAACAAGAGACCAATTAGCGTAAACATTATCTTAACACCAATACAATAGTTAAACAACTCCATTTGCAAACAGCTCTCTTCCTCTCCTGGTTTTCTCAGAGTCTTCACAATGTTAACGTTGCGTGGGGTGGTTTGCGACGAGTGGCAGACTTTAGTTTTGGTCAAGACTTTAAGGGGGGTAATAAGTTCACAAACTCTTATTTTTTCTTTATTTTAATATTCAACCTTAAATATTATAATTAAAAATTAAAAATTAAAAATTATATCTATTTTATAAATTAATGTATAATTAATAATGCTCAAGTGATGTTTTGATAAATTAACAATTATGTGTTAATTAATATTACAACAAGGTTCAGTTTGAAAAGATCTAATAAAAATATGCAGCCTTCCTCTACTCAAGTAAAGAAGTTTCTAAATTTGTGTTAATTAAGATTATATATTAAAAATATTTACAAGAAAAGAAAAATAAAACAATACATCCTTTTTGTGTAATCAATCCCGCTTCATTTACTTTAATTTTTTGACGTTTAATAATTGCTATGATGTAAATGTTTGGTTATATTTCTATTTTTATGTTGTAATTTTCTCTTTTTTGTTTTTATTTTTTTATTTTCTTAAATAAAAACAAAAATTTGATTGGTTGTTAATGTTAATGTAGTTGTAATTTTATCACTGATAATAATTACATTTTAGATAAAACTTAAAGATAAATTATTTTTAATTAAATAAATTTATTTACTCCTATATAATATTTATTAACAAATTTTTAATAAAATTATGTTATTTTAATAAGATAAAAAATTTAAAAATTAAAAATTTATTTATAAACTAATATTTATTTGAAATATATTTTAATTATTAAATCAAATTTTATTTAAATAATTATATATTTTAAAATTAATTATATATAATTTAATTATAAAAATAAACTAAAATATAATTCATAATTTTATGGATAATTAATTTTAATTTATTAAACATATAAATATAATGTTGAATTAAATTATTCATAGTTTTGTTAAAAATTAAATAATATATATTTAAATGATAGTAAATTATATTATAAAGAAATAAAAACAGTAAACAAAAATCATTTTTTACGGTTTTTATAATTTTTGAAAACCGGAAGAAAATAAAAATAAAAACAGAAATAAAAAAATTTAAATAAACAAGATTTTTTTCAAATTTAAAATTAAAAATTAAAAAGATATAAACAAGGGATTGTCATCTTCTCAAAATTCATTAATATGTTAGAGGAATTGTTTTAATTTTATCACGAACATCTTCAAAAATTTAAGAAATCATCTTTCCAAAATCAAAGTTACCCATTCTTGCTCACGTCAGATTAGTTCTATGCATTTAACTTGCCCAATTGTTTGTTTAATTCAATTTGTTTCTTCCATGACATGTTCTGATTTTTTGATGGTCTTTCATTGTGGTGATTTAGATCCAAACACTTTGTTTGGCACTAATTACAACAGAGACAGAGAGTAGGTTAAAGGTTTAAAAGTGTATTTTAAATTCTAATGCCTACATTAGAACTTAAATTAAATCTTAACATTTTGGAATGTTTAACTTGAATATCAACCTTGACAAAATATTTAAAACAGACCTTATAAAAAATTTAAAAATCTTTTACAAGTTGGTGGGTTGACGGAGATGTAGCATTCTTATTTTTAAACTAGCAGGTTAACACTGCGCAAATGCACAGTGAAAGTGCCCAGTGAATTTATACGCAGAGCAAAATTTAACATGACAGTTAAATAAATAATAATATGAAAATGTAATGAAATAATCATCGGTTGGGAGAAAAACAAAGATGAAATGACTTTCTTTCAGATAAGATAAAAATAGTTTACATGTCTACTACTGATATCTGCAGTATAAAGATACCTTAATCTATAAGTTTTTTAATGTGTGCTTCATAAAATTTCCTAGTCACGAAGTTTACTTCTTTGAGATCGTTGGCCATCTTTATCATTCGACTAGTTTCATACATCTCGACGTAGCGAAGTCCA
>JANTPM010000001.1:22481152-22493679 GCA_025434745.1 Erythroxylum divaricatum
AGAGTGTGTTGCTGCCTTGAATGTAGAATTATTGTGCAGGTTATGGTCTAAATTGAAGAATTGGGTTAGGAATAAAAGAGGGGAGGTGCTGTCAAATTTTCCTAAAATTTGACCGGACTTCGCCCCGACATTAGACCCTCTTCGGGAATGATTTGAATTATTGAGTCTTCATGAAAATTGGAGTAGAAGATTAGAGCTTTCCAAGGGTATATGGTATGCCTCAATTGGATTTAGGGTTGAAAAGTTATGAAGGTTAGAATATATTCATTCTAGTACCATAGTATTAATGGAAGAGTGATTTTGAGTGGACTTTTACTTTGTTAAATGATGAAATTTGCAATTACAATCTTCATGAGAGTTGTAGATCATGTTTTTATCTTTCTAACGAGATAAATTATGCAAGCTTTCGAGATCGGAGTTGAAAGTTATGCTAGGTTAAGTTTAGACCCCTTTATACAAGTCTCTTAAGGTAAAGAGTTTGTTTTACCCGAAGCTTACACGGTCTACCCGTGTAGAATTACACGGACCGTGTAAGTCCTGCGCGGAACAAATATCTCACCCGAAGGTCTCACGGTCTCCCCGTGTACCTTTACACGGACAGTGTAAATTCATTCGAGGAATACACGGTCTGTCCGTGTGCGTCTGCACGGGCCGTGTAAATCCATTTGCGGAATACACGGTCTGTCCGTGCAAATTGTCACGGACCGTGTAAGTTCTTACGTAAAACATATTCCACCCGAAGGTTACACGGTCTGACCGTGTAAATTGTCACGGACCGTGTAACCCATGCGCAGAATATGTTTTTCACCCGAAAGAGTCGCGGACCGTGTATATGTACACGGTCTGCCCGTGCAACACCGTTTGGCCGTGTAATTCGTTTTCCTTTAATTATTAATGGATTAAATTGAGACCTTGAAGACAAATTGAGAAAAGTGAGCTTTAAAGCAAGAGTCATTAAGATTGTGGTGTAAGAGAGAAATCAATATTCAATTAGGGTTAAGTGAAATAAACCCTACAAGAATAAGAAGATGGTCAAGTTTCACGTTTGAGCTCCAATGGTTGGGTCTCCGGTAACGGGATCCAACAGTTGGAATCCGGTCCACGGGGACGGGCTCCGACATCTGTGGTATCAGAGTGATCGGAATCCGGGTCTCCGGGACGGGTCCCGACAATAATAGATAAGTCACTCCATCTTTAACCACTAAAGGAATTTGGGAGATTGGTAGTCAGGGGTGGCCATGCTAAGCTTTAGAGGTGGTGGATGCTACCCCTCAATATAACCAAATAGGTCACAGGTAAGAGTATTGATTGTACTTTGTTTCTCCAAATCAAATAATTAGTTACAACAAAGGTGATGATAGTGATGAAAATTATTATGTTGGTAATTAAAAGTGTTGTGATTGTCAGAGTTTGAGTTATGGTGTTTGGTGTCAGATTTATAGTTAATGGAAAATAATATCTTACAGATGATGAGTGGAATGGGTGATTAAAATTGTTAATAGGTAAGGAAAAAATGTTATGGGCTCTTAATACCATAAATGTGTAATGTATAAGCTACATTTTCATTAATGAAAAAGATAAATAAACATATCCAATTTATACATTTTCTTTAGGTGTAAAAATAAAAGAAAAACATCTTATCATAATTAAATAATCATAATTACATGATTATAGTAAGTGAAGATTTAATTTAAAGACAACTCAAATTTTGAATCTGAATTCAAGCTATTATTACTTTCAAAAATGCGTTGAGAAAATATTAGCCTTGTGAAGACAAAGACATAGAAGAAGAAGAATATTTGCCCTAAAAAAGCCTACTCACCAAAATAAAAAGTAGGTATAAATTTGAGTTATACAAATACATATAAGAATTCAATTAAAAAAAGGTAAAAGCTTGAATTAATATAAAGTAGTTGAGGCACAATTGTAACCCTTGAATGCTAGTTTTAATCAAATCCTAAACTATATTGAAGAAAAGACCTAACCAAACTAACAAAACCAATACCATTAACGAACCGGTAAATATTATATACTTGTTTATTATAAAAGACCTGACATAGAGGAATGCATAAACGTAAAGAGGAGAATGAAGAGTTACTGTGAAGGGAAAAGTTAAAGCAATTCCTATAGAATCACTAATGAAATAAATCCCATGAATGTGAACCTATCTAAAAATAAAATTATGAGCCTAGGTACAAGAGCACAGTATAATGCTTATGAAGATATAAAAGAAAAGGATGGGATACCATAATAGAGAACATTATAAATGAAATAATTAGATAATATCTAAGATTAGTGTAACTTAACTTAAAATTTTGACTTAGACTAGTTATGAGAAGACATATATTAATGTAAGATCAAGTATAAAGAGGAAAAAAGCAAGCCAAATAGGATTTGAAGATGTAGAAAGAGTATAGTTGCTTAATCAACATAAAGATGTTATTGTCATTAAGTAATGATATATAACTATAAGGTGAAGAGAATATCAATAGATAATGGGAGCTTGGTTGATACCTTATTTCGTAGCCTCTTCTAAGAAATAGGGCTACAAAATATTTAATTAAATCTAACATATTCACCATCAATCAGTTTCAGTAAAGACTTGATATATTAGAAGGAAATATAATTTTGCTACTAATGTTAGGGATATATTAAAAAGGACAAGAAATAGAGTTTCATGGTTTTCACTTGGATACCCACAAATATGTGTGAGATCGATATGAAATTGATAGTGCATAGATGAAACATAAATCCCAAATTCGAACCTATGAAATAGAAGAAAAAGGTTATCGTCAAAGCGAGACAATAGATGATATAAGAAAAATTTATAATTAAGTTTAGTTTCAATAAGAATTTTGAGTACCTATAATGGTTAGAACACATTGTGATAATCATTAAAAAAATGGCAAATAAAGGATGTGTGTGGACTTCATACATTTGAACAAGATGGCTATGTTTTTATAGATGAATGCTCAAGTTATAACAATATTTAAATGTTTGCGCCAAATTAGCGTAAGATAATCTTTCATTACCCATAATAAGATCTACTGCTATTGAGTGATTCCTTTCAAACTAAAAATGTTGGTTTAATGTACTAGATATTAGCAAATATCAATGGTATAACAGTAAAGAACTATAAACAAATAAGGCTATACCATATACTTGCCTGGAATTTTTTTCCACCATATGAAGGTACAAAATGAAGATCTAAAGAAATATGTGTTCATTTTAAAAAAAATTTAGTGTTTGTGGTATGCCACACAAAAATAAAATCCTTAAAAGATTATAATCATTATCAACATGGAAACTATTAAGATCAACAAAAAATTCAAAACTTGTAAAAAGGATAGTTAACTTAGCACGATTCTCATTCAATTCTATGGATAAGTATTTGCCCATTTATTTAAATTTTAAGACAACAAAAAAAAAATTGAATGGAATGCAAATTGTTAAAAAGAATTCAAAGATTTAAAGGAGTACCTAAGGAATCCCTCACTCCTAGCTATGCCATGGTATATCAAAGACTTGTTCTTAAATATGTTCAATTCTAAAGAAGCCATATGTAAAGTTCTAGTAAGAGATATCAATAATCAAATGATAATTCTTAATGTAAGCAAAATTTTATAGTGCCTAGAGTCAAGATATTTGAACATCATGAAACTCATTTTGGAATTAGTTATGATAGATAAAAAGCCTATATATTACTTTTACACACATGTTATAAATGTAGTCACAAATATGCCTCTCCAATATAATTTTCATAGATATGAAGTTCTGAAAAGAATGTTCAAGTGGAGTTTTGAATTAAGTGAATAATCCACTATATCTTGAGAAGATTTATAAAGTTACAAGTGATTGCAATCTTCATAATATTATTTAAAGGATTAAAAAACAAAAAATGATCTAACATTGATATAATAGATCATTTATATAAATGGAGCATTTAGAGAGGAAGGAAGTAAATCTAGTGTGTGCTTACAAGGAAACTATAACATAGTCATCAAATCTTAACAATGTTAAAATTACAGAATAATTAATAATATGACATAATATGTTCTAGTGTTGTGTTCCCTTAAGTCTAAAGGTATCAAGCAAAAAATATACTCTATAATATATCCTTAAATCATTATCTTAGTTAAAGTGACATACAAAACTATCCTTTAAGAGTCAAACATAAAAGTAACTCAAATAAAAGAGAATTATCTCGAACAATTACTAGTATATATTGAGAATACATAATTATTCTAAGGATCACCATAAGAGAATCTTATTTTACTTTAGGCATTAGAGTTGAAATATTAATCTCTAAAATTGAAATCTATGAATGTTGGGACCCGATCTGGAAACCGGACCCCAACCAGAACAACATAATCACATGTCAAAAACGAATCGGATTCTTAATCTGCCATAACAAATCCGAAGGCGAATCGGATAACTTAATTTCAGAAATAAAGAAACAAAATGGATCAATCAACCACAAATGTTGGATCTCGTTTCTGGAATCCAACCTCGAAATCATAATCGAACACATGTACAAAACGTGAGCAAACTTATACTTGGCGAAAGCGAAAGAAATCGAAAGCGAAACGAATTGGCTCGGAATCAAAGCAAACATATCGCTGAAGGACAAAACCTTAACTTCCGACATTCGAAAACGAACATATTTTAGACAAGCGTCGCGTTGGAAACCCTAAGACATTTAATCTTAGCCAATCCAAACCGACATAATTTTTTTTTCTTTTTCATCATTCCTTCTTTATTCAATCTCATACAAAGCAAAACAATTTCCCATTTGGAAATCCATCCTCAATCAAATCTCAATTCATATAAATACTTTTCATTTGCGATAAAACCTCACACGTGTCAATATACCCACAAATCATACACACATTAAGTACTTCAATATTCCTAATCAATCAACATCATCGGACCTCCTGTCCGGAATCCAAATGCAATCTATCACATTCATATACACATATAGTACTTCAATATCCAAGACACATTCACAATTCGATTCTATACACAATTTCATAATTCATTTACATCAAAGAAATACATGCTTACAAAATCTTAATGGCATTCCAAGCCATGTTATAACATCAATATCAAAATCCAAAATGCACAAGATATAAAAATCCCAAAAATTCTCAACATGTCAAAGATCTAAATCTTATAACAATTTAACTTAAAAGTCAATCAGATACATAACAAACGGACGACTGGACTTTCTTTCATCCGATCTCCATCTTGATACCTGGAGATGAGGATGAAAGGGGGGTGAGCTTTACAGCTCGTAGATAACACATTTATAATAAAAGATAAGCAAAAACCTTGGAAACAGTTCACTTGTCATAGAAAACTTTCATTGAGTTTATAAAACGCATGTTTTCTAGGCTTTCAGCCAAAATTCATAAGTTGCAAATCATGAATGCATCAACCTTGATCAAACATAACATGAGCACATAAACACATCAGAATGGTTTGAGTAAGTCCAAATTCATGACGTACTACACATTTCCATCGAAATGATCCTGTGTAGTCATAAATTCTTGAGGGAGTCCTTGAGGGAGCTCTATGCCACTAGCGGGCAGGCGGGAGAAGCCTTTAACCTGGGTCAACGTGCACGTGACGGTTCTTGAGGGACTACCACAAACCCACATAACACATAGATTTCCAAATCTTGTAACTTGTTACCCAAAATGGCACTTTTCTTGAAAACTTGCTTATCATATACTTGATGTATATCTTGAAAACCATTCTTGAAAAAATGACTTCATAAACAAACATCTTTTTCAAAATATCACTCAAATCATGTAACCAAAATATAGCATATTTCACAAGTCATTCATAAACAATAATGCAGCACTTATGATGCAAATGAAATCAGAAAACTCCTTTGATTTAAAGAAAATAGTAGTAGCTTATTTAAATTATAAACATGTACCCACCTGAATTCCTTACTTGGATACATGCTTAAAAAATGTCTCTCTTCCTGATCCTCTTGCCTTTCTTGATTCCCTTTATCAAATGCAAAATTCCCATTCAATAGGAATACAATTTGAGGACCCATATATTGTATATTCACTAAGATAAATTCAAAAAAACTCAAACTTTTCCAAAAGTCCAAACATTCGGGTCAATTTTCCATGATCACTCTGGCCAAGTAAATGACAAAATCTGATAATACTCTCTTTTAAAAAATGTTCCCCATTGTCTTAACTTTCTAATGACACCAAACTCACTCCATTTGGTTAAGAAATCTGAAAGTTATACTCCAAACATGTTGGGACTATCCTTATGCTGAAACAAGAATCTATACTCAACTTCCGACCAAACTTGGAGATCTTTTGAGACTGAATGAAAACTTTATTTATTCATAAAACTTGTAGCCCTATGCCTCTAGTTTACACAAAATCAAAAGACACCTCATTTTCACATCTACACAAAAAGTTATGGCTAAAATACCAAAACATGTCTGTGCAAGAAAGTTGAGCTCGCCGCGATGAAGACGGTTGCGCGCACCGCGACGTGCGTGACCAAAACCTCCCGAAACCTAATTTTTGACATTCTTCAGCTATATTCTTCCCATCTTACAAATTATAACTCATCTAACCGTAAATCATCTCTTCTACTTCATTTCCAAACTCATTTCAACACAATATCATTCACAAAAACATTAAAATCTATCTTTGATCATTAACCCTAAAACCAAACATATGCTTTTACCCATTATACAACTTCTCACACGTAATCCTCTCTTAACTAACATCAAAACATGTTTTCATCCATCTAATCAAGAGGAATGATGCTTATACTTACTTGATTTGGCTTCACATTCTTCAAAATCTTCAAAGATCTCCAAGCCCTAACTTTCTCTTCTTGTCTTCTTCTTCCACGACTTCTTCTTCCCTCTTTAAGCAAAACAATAACTTCTTCTTTTTATACCCTTTATTATTCCTAAAATTCCATTTTGCCCTTCAATAAAAGCCTTATATCTTATAAACTTAAGTGTCATGCCCAATTTACCCTTATATATTCTTATAACTTTAATACTTCAATTCAGAAATTGAAAATCTTAGGGGCTGAATTGAAATTCGATTCCTTCAGATAACTTGTAGTTTCATGTCTTTAGTTTATTTAGAAATAAAAATAAACTTAATAGGATCTCTACAGATCAAGATATCACCAAAATACCTAAACATGTTCAGAAAAATGCCCAACTCAAACTCTTTAATCAATCCTCTCACTTTGATTCAATCAATCTTTTTCAAATTAATCTAAAAAATCCAAAATTTTCATGGAGAGGTAGAGTAATGTCTTAGGAATCCAAAGATTTAAAAATCAGGTCAATCGGATGTCGGACGGAAAAGTTAGAAGCAAAAGAACGGGCAAGGGTCGGATCACCCTAAACAATAACACAACTTCTAAAATTTCTATCTTTCAACTCCAAGGTCCAAAAATGACATACTTTATATCGATGAAAAGATCAAAAGCAACCTACAACTTCCATGAAGGACTGAAAAATCAATTTAACCTCTAAAGGAGTCAAAAACTACTTCAAAATATCTGTCCACTAATGATCATCCCAAATAGTAACAGAAACTTCAAAAATCATAACTTCCTATTACATGGTCCAAAATTTCCATACTTTACATCAATGGAAAGATCAAAACATAATCTAAAACTTTCATGAAGCACTTAAAGGCAATTTCAACCTCTAACTAGGTCAATTTTTCAATCAAAGTTTCTGCCAGAAATTTGTCATCCTATACCACATCCAAACTTCAAAATTTCATATCTTCCAATTTCCACAATAAAAAATAACATATTTTACATCATTGTAAAGCTATAAACTTCCTCTACAACTTTTAATAAGGCTATTAGATCCAATTCAAACCACATCAGGACAAAATTTGCCTCAAAGTACAGTACACACAAACTTACCCTTAACAACATTTTTACAAACAAAGCAAAATAACCTTAATTTCGAAAGATCGTAACTTTCAATTCCAGTATCGAAACACGTCATACTTTATAGAGATAGAAAGTTATCAACAGAAGCTACAACTTTCATGAAGACTATTTTATCAAATTCTGTCTAAATCAAACCAGAAAAATTCATGAAAGTTTCAGCTCAAAAAGTCAACTTTGCTACTATTCATCCCAGAAAGTCAAACTTGCAATTTTCCAAAATCTCACACTTTCATTGTTTATTCTCTTGCTTTTCAATTCCATCCAAAGTAAACTCATTCACTATAAATGTCATGGTATCCTTACATACACAAATTTATTCAAAATTTCCAAGTCATCAAAAACTAAAATCCACTTTTTTTCACATCAATTTCATTTAACTCTAAAACACCCACAACACATACATACTCAAAAACACCCATTTAATATTTCTAAATTCTACTAAAAGATCGGGGTCCAACATTTACATAATTTGTCTACGACAAACTATTTACGAGGGTTATTTCTCATTATGAAGAATCATATAATCCTTTTAAATATCAATTTTACGTACTCTATTAAGAAGAGTTAGATTATCCAATTTCTAAACGTTGTAAAATTTAATTGGAAACTTTAAAATTTTGATACTAAAATGAAAAAATATAAAAAATCTTATGTTTTTTATATTTTTGTACCTTTTTCAAAAAGTCAATGTACCCAATGCAAAAGACTCTCTGCTTTGCGGGAGTCTGAAAAGGGTCATAATATACATAATCTTCTTTTTATATTTTTACAAAGAGATTGTTTCTATGACTTAACCCTATAACCTTATGGTCATAAAGGAGTAGCTTTACTAATTACTTCAAGACTCACCCTCTTGTTATACCTTTTTTAATATTGCAAAATTTCTTATTCCACAAATAATTTACTTGAAAAGTATTATAAATTTTTATTGGAAATTAACTTCATCAATTCCAATTGTGATAAAAAAAAATCGAAGTATAGAAGTATATTCAATAATACCATTGATTTTTATTAGCTAAACATGAATGTATGCTTTATAAAAAATATATATATAAATATAACTATGTATTCTATCTTCTCCTCAAATTTCTAATTTAAGATAGTTTAAATTGTAATTTAACTGAGAAATTAGTTAACTATGCTATATACACACTCTACCTTGTCATTCTTAAATAATTTCTTTGTTACCTATACTCAACTTCTATTTTAAATTTCTATGCTATATAGACACACTACCATGTCATTCTTAACTAATTTCTTTGTTACCTATACTCAACTTCTATTTTATTGTTGGAGAATAATCAAAATTATATTTTGAAGAAAGACACGATGTTGATGAAAAGTTTACTAGAATAAGACCAATAACCTAACGAAAGTCCCTCTTTGATATGTAAGATCTGAAAAGATCTAATAATACATAATCTTCTTTTTTTTTTTTAATTTCATCTAATCATTTTTTTTTGTGACGATTTGTTTGATTTCTTTTACCTTATAAAAAACAAATCATTAAAAAAACGATTAAATGAAATAAAAAATATTTAAACTAAATAACTAAGAAAAAAAGTAAGACCCAAAATCTGGAAGTGAGAAACAACAGCGTTCTGGTTATCTTTGCAATGCTATCGTGGATCTCCAGGTTTACAGACATTCACCGTAGTCTCAAATAATTATCTTCTCATGACATCTTATTGTTCTACAGGACATTGCATGCAAATGAGAGGCACTATATCATGGGGAGAGGACAACAGAGGCCAAGAGGAAATTTGAAATATTAGTAATTTGTATTTATAAAAATAAAATGGAGTGTGGTGGAAGTCCAACGCTGGAATCAATTAAAGGAAGCATTATTGGATACAAGAGCTCTCTTTCTTTTTTTACAAAGATGACCGCAGATATCCAACAGAGGCCATCAGGACCCACTTGGAATCAGGTGATGAATAACTCCTTACACTCTGCGGTCATTCATATATTAACGATGATCACTTGGAATTGTTATCAATTGATAAGCTCCATCGATGCATCTAAATGCATACAATGGAAGAAACCCCACACATGACTGTCTCCATTGTTCACTACAAATGTAAAATAAATAAATGTTACGGAAATCTTTCTTTAGCACCCTCATTTAGCTTCATCTTTGATGGAAAACGAGGTCTTCAATCTTTTAACGAGGTGGGGCAATGAGTTGAGGCTATCCTGGATTGACTGCTCAACACATGACTCAAGAGCAGGGATAGCATCAGATCCAACTTTCTGCAGCTTGGCCGTTTCAAACTTGTCTTGGCAGACCGCCAATGATCTATTCAACCTTTCCTACATTTAGTCCAAAAGTTATGCTGCATCAGCAATGTATGATACAATAGCTTGGAAAACACTCGGGACATATAGTGAACCTCAAACATCACAGATGCAGCCACATGTTTATGTGTGGCAAACTGATCTGAATTAAAACAAGCTTAGAAGGGATATTACAGAAACAGTCACTCTAAGAAACTTACTATATGGAAACTGACAAGGGTTCTCAATTGTTAGTTTCATTCAATTGTGCAGACTAATGGAAGAAACACTACTGCTGCCAAAAATTGTCAAAACTATATTTTCTATTTGCAATTTCTTAAAATGAAGAACAAAAGGAAATGTCCTCAATGCAGATCATAAAGAACCAGTATCACCAATTTACAAATTGCAGCTCAAGAAAAAATCTTTTATAATAGCCTAAATTTCATCTTAAACTGCCAAAGACTTTTCTGAAAGACTTAACTGATTAATAGAATTTTTTGCAGTTGAAAAATATGCAAACCATCAATTTACAGGATTGTCTCTTGCTGCTATGTATTTATGTTCCATTAGAGGAGGAAAATCCACTGAAAAGTTGAGAGAGGAATGCGGACATAGATTTAGTTCAGGTCAACGAAATGGATCGCAGTTTCAGTTTGGCGTTGTAAATTATTTCCGGATTCCCAGAAATTGTTTTTAAAACTACAATTATACTGTAAAGATGCAGGATGTAGTTGATTGTTTCTTCACTGGAAAAAAGAGGTGAAATCCACATTAAAAGACTAGATCATCACTTGCATGAGTTATACGCACACCTAAAAGTGGAGTAAAAGATGGAGAGAAAGTGTCAAAAAAGACACCTCTTTGTCTTTTACAAAATGCACCGCAGGTCAAAATTACTGGAAAAAGAAACAAAAGACAAACGGATCAAATCAGAAAGAGATCTTAACTTACTTGAAATCTGGCCATCTCATTTTCAAAAACCTGTTGAGCATTGAGGACTGGAGCACTGCAATGTTCAACACAATTACTAATCTCTTCTTGCTTCCTTCTCCTATCAAAGCATTCATATGCACATTTGAAGTACGCTTGCTGCAAGCCAATGTTACTTATAAGCAACCAATCCACTGGAAAAGTATAAATTTAAAATTGTACAATAATGAAGTTATATTAAAACTCTTAGGAATGCTGAAGGACTAATAAAACTAGTTACTATCTATGATTAACAGCACAATAATTATCAAACGAAAAGTACCTAATAAGAAGGAACAACTTTTTTTTCTTTACCAGGTCAGTGGAAATAATATAAAAGAAAAGGGCAAAAGCTTTCAACTTTTAAGCTACTTCATCCCAAGAAATCCAAAGAAAATCCTAAATAAACTCAATTATTTCCGGTAGGTTTCAAGAGAAGAGTGTTATGATTGAATTTAACACTAGTTTCCTGAATTTACTATTTTCTTTTCCCTTTGGTCAGCTATCTCATCCAACAAAACAACACAACAATATACGCCCATCAAAACTTAAAAGTTACCCATATGAGAAAAACAATCAACGAACCTAAAAATTGCATTTAACAGTTAGAGATCCAAAAAAACGCGTATGTAATGACACATTCACACCCACCTGAAGTGTAAAATTGATATGATCTTGGACGGGAGAGAGATGGGTCTGAGCAGTTGTATTGACTTCGTTGAGCTTTCTTCTCATTCTTTCTGACACCATTTGCTGCTCCATAGCTGCTATGTGATCCATCTCTATCCTTACCAACGGAAAATCCTCGCGTTCGGGGTTTAAGAAGCTTTATCCTGTGCCCGTTTTCACCTCATAGAATCGACGTAGGGTTTAAGGTTTTATGGGTCGGTTTAAATATGAACCATTTGTTGAGCCGGTTTAACCGTGTTTAAGGTTTTGTAGTATGTTAAGGTCTTATGGGTTATTGGGTCGGTTTAACTTTTTATGAGTATATGGTGGAATTTACAATATTTATTTTTGGGGGGTGCTTATTTTGTAAATTATTTGATATTAAATTAGATATTTTAAATAAATATAGTTGGGAGGCTTATTTCACTGATTAGGACTTCCTTATTGGCAACTTAAAAAATGTTGTATAATAATACTAATAAAGTAGATGAAAATTTGTATTTTATTTATAATTTATCTTCTACAAGTAATTAATAACCATTTGATTCATTTTTACTGTTAACGGATAAAATTATAAATAAATTTTTGTTTTATTAATTTTTCATAATGTCATAATATGTAATATCAATTTGTTT
>JANTPM010000001.1:22522070-22537689 GCA_025434745.1 Erythroxylum divaricatum
TCAATTGTACCCGGAAATGTCAAGGAATGCATGTACAATCATATAAATGTGCAAATCACAATTAATTACGCATGATGTGCAATTTCCTAATTTCTCATAAATTCTCATAATTCACAATTCTGGCCCTAACATGAGTAACGGGATGTTACAATTCTTCCCCTTAAGAAATTTTATCCTCGAAATTCTTATCTGATTGATCAAATAGATGGGGTTACTGATTCCTATTGTTCTCCTCAGTTTTTCACATGGCTTCTTTCCTCGAATGATTCCTCCAAAGGACTTTAACCAATGGGATCACTCGATTTCTCAATTGTTTAGTCTAATAACCCACTATTTTAATTGATTCATCAACATAACTCAAATTACTTGCAATTTCAACTTCCTGTGCTGATAACACATGTGTGGAATCTAACCGATATATCCTGAGCATACTAACATGAAACACATTATAAATCTGAGCCATCTCTGGCGGTAATGCTAACTTATAAGTTAATGGTCCTATTCTCTTACAGGTTGTTTGGTAGAATGGAATATCCATTCTATTCCTAACACATTCCTAACATATTCCTAAATTTGTGTTTAGTTAAAAAAAAGACGGAATAACTAAGCATCAATAACACCTATTCTTAAAATTTGGAGAATACACAAAACTGATCCCAACCTATCTTTACTTATTCGAAGAATAGCTATTCTTGTTGAAGACAACTTTATCCTCTGACGTTTAAGCCTCCAAAACTTCTTATCCTTCTTCGATGTTGAAACATATTTGAGCCTCCGAAACGTCTTATCCTCTCACATTCAAGCCTCCGAAATCTTCCACTTCTTCAAGTATGTGATTCTCTTCTCCAATTTGTGATTCTAGCATTCTACCATTTCCAAATTTTAGGTAAATTATTTGTATTGTTTCAATTGGGTGATGGGTATTTTTTTATCTAGGTTTTTTTCTGGGTATTTCCAGCGGTGATGAATTTCATTAGGATATTTTTTCGCACTAATTTTAGTTATTTTGAAATAAATATTGGGTTATGAATAGAGCTAATAGCCAGTTGAGAATGTGATATAGCTCTGAGTAACCATGGAAATCCATAATAAAATGTTTATCTTTACGTCAAAAGGCTATAATGACATTCCAAGCAAGCTAATTAATAAAACGTAACCTAGTTAAGCAACTGGGGGACATTCATGACAAGGTATTTGTCTTCATGTCAAAGGGCTATGTTAACGTTAAAGAAAATACAAAAAATGGATTTTGATAAATAAATCCTACTGTTCTTTGAAAATAGAAAAATTTTTCATGAAGGGATACTTAGTGATAGTTACAGTTTTAGTTGATTACTAATTATTAATGTATGTATACATGAGCTTTAGGTGAATGAATATGATGTTAATGTCTTGATTAATATGTATATTCAATCCAAAGTACTTAGCCATAATTGCATAGGTTAATATGTTGGAAAAACTTGAATGATTTTTGTTTGAGGTTAAATTGGTTTCATCAAGTTAGATGCCATTTTATCACTACTACATGTGCATGTTTAGGTTGAGAATTATGTTGATGTGATTGTGCATTTATGGTTTTGAGTGTTTGTGATTTAGAGTATGATGTTGGACTTTAAATTTGTGCGTTTAATGTGTTTTGATGTGTTTGTTAGTGTATGAGCCCAGATAATGAAGTTTGAATGAAGTTGGAGCAAGCTTAGACAAGATGGTTAAGTCACGGTTATGACATAAGTGTCACGGTTGTGATAGAAGGTCTCTCCTGGGTCACAATCGTGACACCTTTGTCACTGTCGTGACAGAAGAGATTCAATGTAGGGTCATGATCGTGACGCCCATGTCACGATCGTGACACAAGGTAATTTTCACTGGGTCCAGCCACTCCAACATAGCCATCTCAAGTTATTTTATATTTCCTCTTGTTTATTTACTTCATCTTAATGTATGCCTTGGGATTGAGTATGTTGAACATATTGTTAATGATGTTCTAACTTCATTTTGGGATAATCCTTAAATCATTTTGTGACATTTGCTTTTGATGTTAATGAAATGTTTAGGTATCGTGACATTTATGGTTTTTTTTTCATACTTCGATAATAAATCAAGATATTGAATCGATAGTCATATGGCTAGGTTAGGTAATGAAAATTAACAACCAAATAGATCATATAAATATCAAATCGATAATTATACGAAGAGAGATCTTGTGTAAGGACTTAATTGTCTAATAGATTGCTTAAGAATTAGTTAGGGATGTAAGTTGTTTTTGCTAATTGAAAAATTGCAAAATCGAAATTTTGAATTCAATTAGGAGTTATAAATTAAGGTTTAATAATTAGATCTTGAGAAAGAATAATCAACCCTTCATAATTTTAAGATCAATACCAATTAAATCAAAAGTGGTTTGGGTAGCAAAATGATGATAAAATAAATCTCATATTCTCATAATTGTTTGATCTTGTCTTATTGGGATTTCTCATTTGTTAAGCAGTTAGTGCTCTATTTTGATTTACTTGTGTTAATTTTGAAATTTCAATTTCAATCAAGCCATACTCAATTGCCTAATTTTCTGTTTAGTTTTATTTTTATTTTAATCACATTTCTATAACCTTATACAAAGTTAGGATTCAATTAGTTTAACTAATTCCTCGTGGAACCGACAAGTCAACTACTACGCTTTACGATCCTTGCACTTGCAGAGCATTGAGGGTTTTTTACTTTCTCAACATGGCAAAACTTTATAGGACAATTATAGGAAAACAAATTAAGCTCAAATCAAGAGAATTTATAATAGATGAAAGTCATTTTGATTTGACTCACATAAAAATGTATTCAAAGGTGGCTACCATCTTTTAGTGAAAGAATTGAATATAATTATGATATGATGAAATGAATGAGATCACATAAAAATAAAGATTCCAGATATGATATAACATATATTATCTATTTAATGATCAATTCATTGACCAGTACGTCATATACTCCTAATAGATATATGACAACATGCTTTCATCATACTAATCGCAAGAGTTATTGGACAAATATGAAAACAACAAATTTCTAATTGATTGAACTTATCGTGTATAAGTGGAAGAAAATAGATACAATTACTAATATAATATATTAATAACTTCTTAACTACTAAAATATCATATATAAGATATGTTCAAGAATATTCATATCAAGATGCAAGATACAATCTAAGGAATAACATATAAAATCTATTCAATATCATATATTCTTAATAAATATATGACACCATACTCTCATTATAATAGTCGCATAAATTCCTGAACAAGTATTAAAATTGCAAAATTGTAATCAATTCAACCTTTTCATATATAAGTCGAAGATAATAGGTACAATTACTACACAATATATTAGTAACTTCTTAATTGCCAACGACATTTAACCGTATCGAAGTTATCATATATAAGATATAATCGTATTAGGGATATTACAAGTATTATGAAGTCCTTGATCTATAAGAAAACTAAATAAAAATTCATAAATGATTTATGTTAGAAAAATCTTCAGTTACACTCAAACCACCATTTCCTATTCTGTTTCTTCGATTATTTTACATCAACAATCACTTACACTCAACCAAATAAAACCAAAATGCACCCAAAAGTTAAAAGATGTTAAAAATATATGAAAAGAAATCACACAAATCGGTTAAATGGCCTTCTTCCAACTGTAGCAGGCATAGAGACTGTTGAATCCACACTCAGATCTCCTATGGATTTAGGTGACTGATGCTTATCTAAAACCCTTTGTGAACTCGATTCCTTATTAGATAACAAGGAACCTTTGTTCCACTTAAAGGAACCAGTGCCTTGTGTTAGAGGGAATGAAAGCCTCCTCTTTTCACTGCTTGGCGTCCCCGGGAACCTCTCGTTAGGGTTGCTGTTACTGTTAGGTCTTACTTTTGCCTTGGCTGAAACTGTAGGAGTCATGTAGTTTGGAACTGAAAATGGTGGACAGCTCATGAGGCTGTCATCATCCTTCAATGGTAAGTCAAAGGGGGACTCAGCTCCTGTAGCTCTTCCTCTTGAATACTTTGACAAGCTGGGGCTGTTTGCTTGTGGAGTTCTATGCATAGGAATTCTTGCAGGTCTTATTGGCACAAAAGCAGCTGATTTTGTTGATCGGGGTGTTGGAGTATCCACGTTATCGAACCCCGTGTGCTGTTGCTTGTGATTGCTAGATGTAGGCCGAGAGCTAGGCTTCAGGCCAGAATGAGGTCTCGGTGGAGTAACTTGGAAATTCTTGAAGGCCAGGCTTTCAGGAGTAGTTGCTGGAGGTATTTGGCGGTCTAACCAGTTCCACCACCATGGAAATCCATTTGCTCGGATATCTGTTAGAGCTGATGGTGTGGACTTTGGAGTGCCTCTCCACAACTGTAGGCAAGACGAAAACATGATATCACAAAAACTATTTATTCCCGAAAGCTAAGACAGATTTCAAATTTCTGCCTCGGACGACATTTTTATCACTGGGATGACAAGTGTGAATTTCAGCATGAGAAAAATACGTCTGTAAAATGATCCTGTGTCATGAGGACTTTAGTTCCTAGTATTATATATATTGCATAAACCTGGTGGGAATACGAATAGGCCATAGCTCTTTCTCTCTTGACAACTGCTTCCACCTTTCTCTGCATCCTTGCTTCAATTTCTTCTTTTGTCAACAAACTATCATCCCAGTCTTCATCACCTGTTTCAGACTACACAAATAATCCCAGTTATTATTCACAGACATGTTTACATTCTTCTTGTGTGCCTATTTTCGACAAGAAAAACTTAGCATACCATATAAATTGAAAATTTGTCACACATCACATTAAGCATAAATATGGGGTCAAAGTTTATTTAGACATATATGAAGTCAAATGGCTAATGAAGCAAAGGTAGCAGTAATTTAGACAGAAAATTAACTATAAATTACACCAGAAACTTACAATGTGGCTCCATTTTCCCAATGAACTCTCTACTTCTTTGTCATTCTTATACTGAGCTTGACGCCGTGCTTGACTCTCTAGCATCTGGATCCTCCGTGACTGAATCTGGGATTGGATCCGCACTAAGAGCTGCATATACTTCATTGCATTCACAGTTTGTCGTTTTACATTCTGTCCTCTGATCACTCCTTGAAGTCTCACTAGGCCCTTCAGAGCTCTGAAGCTCTTTCTTGCCTGCACAAGAGTCGCAAAAGTTGTTCCATATAATTTAGTAGTTGCCAAAAGCATAACAACCAACATTTTCAGCACCAAACCAAGTTGAGTCTATCCCAAACATTCAACCGGATTCCTAGTGTTGGTTAATTTGTAAACATGTCATTTAAGTTCATTAATGCAACAATAGTTTTGGCTGTTGGCTGCTTGACAGGACCAAATTTTCAAGATACTGTTATGCTTCCAACGACTTCCCATAAAAATAAGTGTGCTAAATTTTCAATCTACTACTAGAACATGGTTCATTTCTATATAAAAAAGATCATGATAATTTCCAATACTCTTGCGACATGTTTTATCATAAAGCAAGCAATAAGGGAAAGAGAAGCTTACAACATAGCCTCTATATGCTGCTTGGATCTTAGTAGCCGAAGCATATTGGTTTCTTAAAGTTGGTTCTGGTCTACAGTATATCTCTTTCTGACGATTAACATTCTTAGGAGACACTCGTCTAGGGGAAGAAATCCTTGGAGATGGTGCCCTGGGTGAAGTAACTCTTGGTGATATAGACCTAGGGGAGGAAGCTCTTGGAGACGGAGCTCTAGGAGATGTAATTCTTTGAGAAGGAATCCTTGGCGAAGCAAGTCTTGCAGGTACAAAAGGAGGCGTCGTTGGTTGGTCAGGTGGCGTTGGAGGCCTGAAGATCAAATTATGTTCTCTTTCAGCCTCATCCAAGATTTTCTCAATGCTGCTAGGCTTTCTAAAGAGGGGAATGAATGAAGAGGACTCTCCATGCCTTTGTCTTGGTAGCCCATTCTTCTGCTTCTTCTGTTTTGAACTCTTCTTATCTGATTCCTGCAATTTGGTTGAGTAAGATGTTGTCACACTTTTGAAGGCACCTATTATAATCTTAAAAGCAAAGAATTATATATGCCTATTGAGTAAATAATATTGAAAACTTGGACAAAACTCAAATTGGAGAAGTTGGATCGAGAGTCACACAACATGTTTATGACACTTTGTTTCCTTTCTAACATTGGAGACAACTAGAATGACAAACAACAGACATCAAGAGCAAGCAACAAAAAACATGTCAGCTTCATCAATTTGCATCGTCATACAATACTATAAAGATATATCTGCATCAAGCACTTCCAATACAGCATGAACCTCTGCCTTTAAGGATGAGTGGAATGAAGTTAAAAGTTAGAAACACTCAAAGTCATTCATGTTGTTTGCCCATGATACTTTAGATGATCCATAACTATTCAGGTAAAGAACTCAAAGTCATTCATGTTGTTTGCCCATGATACTTTAGATGATCCATAACTATTCAGGTAAACAGATTGCCGGAAAATAGATTTGAGGTTTGAGAAATTTTATTCAAAAAAGAAATTCACCATAAGAATACTACTTACGTTGGCTAGTTTGTCCTTGGAGTGGGGTAGAAAGACCCTCTTGATGGCAGAAAACCAACTCCCTTTCTTTCCCATGATCCTAGCATTACTATCTCCACCTGAACCACGAAACAAATTGTACAATCAATTATTTGCAGAACCAGCCTAATCAGTCTCATCTGTATGAGTAAGCAAGGACTACAAGCAAAGAAATTTTAGATCATTAATTTGTAAACTACGAAGTTATTGTTTCATTAGAGCAGCACTGCAACAGATAAGAAGTTCCCAGGCAAAATTCAACAGATAAATCGACATATGATCCATGAATCTTCTTCAACAAGCACAGTGAAACAAACTAGATTTGAGCACAGTAAAGAGCAAGATAGATGGCAGAAATTTTTTAATAAACAAGTAAAGGAACAAAACCAGAAACAGAGGATGAACTGATGGATAACACGTTCGTATCATTTCTTAAAAGAGTGGGCTTAACAAGGCTTGAAACAGAACTGAAACTATAAAATTGCCTAAAGCCAATCGAAGTCACAAAAATACAAATACTGCCGAAGCCAAATCCTTTCAAGAATCATCTCTATTTTAAACGAAAACAAGTCCATGACACCAATTCTGTTGAAGGTTGTCTGACCAAAAACAAGGAGAAGATAACAATTTAGCTACAAAACAACTAGAAGATGACAGAGGGAGAGTGTTGTTTTCAGAAACACTTCTATGTATTTCCAGGCAAATTCACTTCAGATGCAATTACAAATCTCGAAAAGGAATAATTGTTTATGACTGTACAAGTGATTATAACTGTCTTAAAAGATCAATCAGCTGACACTTCAAAGAAAAAAATGATTTGGAAGACGGAAAGAATTTGACATGAAATTCACCTAAAACGTCACCAGAACAGTACAGAACTCTGGAAAAGACAGAAAACGATTCCACCTTTCAAACATAATCCTTTTGTATCTCCAAAGAACAAGAACAGGCATGATTAACGCTCACACATACCAAAAGAGGTCACATGATCATAATAAATAGCTTAACAAACACAGCCAAAAAGCTTTCCCGAACAGAAATGACACAGAAACTGAGATCACATAAATTTATTACAAAGTACCTTATTTAAGACCCAGTTTTGCAAAGACCTCGAAAAAGCTGTTTAGAAGCCCAAAAAAAAAAAATAAAGAGACAGGGAAGAGAAGCAGACAGAGAAGACTCCCTCTTTCTATCTCTAGGCTTCCTATCCTTTACTATGAAACATTCTGCGATTTTTCTTTTGATTATATATATATCTATGTACTTTCTTCAGAACCCAAAAGCTCCAATCTTTCTCTCACCCCCTTTCTCTCTCTCTCTCTATAGAGAACTTTGAATCAGGTTCTTGCTTGTATGACTTGAGCTCTTCATTCCGGCATCACCATCTTTCACAACTTTTTGGTGGGTTTTGGAAATTCTTTTTCTTTTTTGGGTTGATGATGTGTGAGTTGGATTTATAAAATTTCATTCTGGCTTGGTGATGATGATTAAGAGAGAAAAAGGGAGATGACCACTTCCTCACTCAATGTGGCCAACCTCAACTAATAACTTTACTTCAATGGGAAGACTATTTCAGACCAACATCCATCCCCACTTCGATTAAACTGTTTGGTTTGGTACTCTTTTCTCTCTCTCATTCTTAATTATTTTTTCTTAACTAAATAAATGCTATACTTTCTTTTTTTTTAGGATTAGTCGGAGGACTAATCCCTCCTCGAATAGAACATCTCAAATCAAGAAGAGCTACCGTTAACTTAGGAGTTTGCTGCATTTCTAAGAATCGAACCCTCAACCCTTTAATTAAGCGACAAAGATATGTGTCATCTACACCAACCCTTCGTATTTAAATGCTATACTTATTCAAAGGAATCCTTCTTTCTCTATTCCCCACGACCAGACTTCCACGCGTGCATTTCACGACCCACTTTTGGACCACGATTTCTTGTATTTCCTCCTTTTGTTGTCATATACTAAAAGACAAGACTACAGAACAACAATCCATCCTTTGGTTTGTCTGTGAAAATCTCGGAACTCATAAAATGATACAAGATTGGCACTTACCTGGTAATACAATGTCACATTGGAACCAGACACGTAAGGTATTTGTTTAGTGTAGTTTGCCGATTGTTTATGGACCATGTTCTTGCCACTTGGACCAAAAAAAAAAAACCTATCTACTTTGATTCCATTTGGTTGACCTAGTAATGACAATTCTCTTAACTGAAATTATAATAAGTCCAAATATTCTTTATCACAATATAATGTTTTGGAGTTTTCCTATATTTATGATTTTAACTTGTAAATCAAGTAGTTTTGTCATAACCTCTTTAACCATGTTGTGACAACAGTAATCATTAATAGAAAACTAAACACACACAAACAAAATTCATGTCAATTAAGTAATTAAGATCTAAGTTCGTGTTAACTGATGTTAATTTGTAAATGATTGTATTAGTGTAATCAAACCTTATGTCGTGGTGCTTTTCACTTTCTTATTCCTTAAGAAAATCTTTGAGTGAGCTTAATTGATCGACAACTGTTGGTCAATGTATAAACTTTACTCTAAAATAATGCTATCTTAATTTGTAGATAGAAAGATTTATCAACTGATTAAGGAACTAGGCAATGATCGCATGATCTTAACACATATCACTTTTTTTAACATTTAGAGAATAAATTATGAGCTGAGTTATTATGAATGACTCGATCTTCTTGTGACCTGGATAACTTCAACTAAAAACTGGTGATCCAATCTCCTAAAACCTTGAGATTAGATTGACCCTGGTTTTGGTTGGTTGCTATGTGTTCAATTAAAGATGTTTCTGCAAAATCCTTTCTATAGAGATCATAGGTAAATTCAATTAGAGAAAAGATGGAAAAAAAAGTAAGATAAAAAATATCAGACAAATGAGAACATTACTTGATTTATTGAAAATCATATTCCTAATTAAACTATTAGGCTAATTAAAATATGTAGGAGTAATATTATAACATAAAGAATTAAAAGAGATAATCTTATAAATAAAAGTATTATTGGAGAAATAATCTCTTTACTTATTAAAAAATAAGTTTATATATTATTAGACTTTTTTAAATTTCACATTTTAGTAAGATTTTTATTAAATATTATTATCTTGAAATATAAGAATAAATTTTCCTATATTGGAATATAAATTAAATTGGAACATACGTCATTACTTGATTAGTTTCTATGTCACATGAAATTTCACAAATTGGTTGTAAGATGAGTACTTATCTCATCTACTAATTTCAACAAATCCTTGAATTAACTCGAAGAGACGTGGAAGACCCTGTCTATACACGTATGCCAAAGATTTGGCAGGCCCAGATGGCAACAAAATATTGGGACATGATACCCTACACCGAGAGGGGCATGATGCATTCGTTTCTTGTCTGTTTGTAAAGAGGAACGTATTCACCTATACCCAAAATTGTTATGCCCCATCTTACCTTTACATCCAACCGGTGTCATGTAATTCTTCCACCATTGGTTGCGGTGGGGCTTTCCCTGATGTCTGGGACCCCAACAGCAACAGGGACGAGAGATGAGATTAGGACATGCTGTACGTACGATGTGATGATGAAAATGCGGAGCCACAACAGTACTCCTGTATATGTGATGCACGTGACATGGACCATTTGATCTAGAAGTCGTATACTTTTTTTTTTATTGACTAGGTCTATTAGGAGAATTTTAACTCATAAGAAGGTACCTTTAAGTCATTCACTTTTAAATTAATTTTTGCTCACATTGAGTCAGCCTATATAGTATAAAGTACTAATCAAATAAATTTTTTCATTCTTAAAATTTAAACTTAAAATTTTTAATTAAAGAATAAGAGTGCTGAACCACTCACATAACTTATTTAATTAGAAGTCGTATACATTGATTGCGATAACGTTGGATATTTGTTGCAATCAGACACCTGTCTGTGCCCGTGAAGAGTTTGTGCAGACTTTTGTCGGCCTTAAATTAGAAGTTTTAACGTCGTTTTGGGCTTATATTGAATTATAAAATTTTAAAAGATTTCGGTGCATTGCCGCTGTCTCTGCTCTTTTCAATAGTAATTTGCAGCAAAGATCTTCATTTATTTATGATGTATTAATGGATCTATAAGGACAATTATTTACCTTGGCATCCTCCCTTTTTCCTTTTCTCTCATTATCATAAAGAGTAATTATGTCACTGTTTTAGAACAATTATATCACCTAAAAGAAGTTGATGCATCGTTGTCTGAGATTGTTATATTATTCTTATAGCCAAAAGTTTAGATATAAGGAAATAATTTATTTATAAAAATATAAAATTTCCTTATAAAAAAGAGAAAAGAACGAACAAAGAGTCTTATATTCTAAAATTCGTTGCGTTGATTATATAAATTTGAAAAAATAAATAAAATATTTTTAAAATTAATTACATCATATTTATTCTGGCATGCTACTTATAATATGTAGAATTATTTTAAATCATTTTTGTCAATAATTACGTAAACTTAAAAGAGCAGTTTACATCACTAGTCACTATTCCATAAGATCATTATTGCATTATTTGTACCCAACACGCCGTTTACAATGTAACTATTTTAGATTAATCACATCACTCTTCTAGAACAACAATAACATCGATTTAAAAGAGTTGTTGGATATTGTTCTAAATCAGTTTTATTATTTGTATTCAACGTGTCACTTATAATCATATTATTCTAGATCAATTGCATCACACTTTTGGAATTGTTGTACTCATTTGAAATAATAATTATGCCGCTATTTTAGATAGTTTGTAACATTTGTCTAATATGTCGGGGAGTGAGAGAGAAACTAAAAGAAAGAGAATAAGAGTACCCATACACCTCTCTTTCTTTTATGTCAATAGAATAGCTTGCTAGTTTTTTATGGCAGTGGAGAAACAAAAACTTTTTATGATGATGAATTTGTTTGGCCAGAAGAAAGTAATAGAGTTATTTTGAATTATGTTGATTGAATAGTAAGGATAAAAGCTATGAAAAGTTGCGTATTTAAGAGATAGGGTTTGCCTGTGGGCAATTTAGTTGGTTGGATCAAACTGATAAAGGATTATGGCAAATTAAATACAGATAGAGCAGTTAAACAAAGGTTTAATATTGCTATTGCTGAAGAATTAATTAGGGACTGTCACAGACAGTAGTGTGATGGATTTCTACAAAACATTAAAAGAGGTTCGCCACTAGCTGCCAAAACTCAGGAGAGTCCACTTGAGCTTTATACTAGCATGGACGCGTTGTCATTAAAATGGATTCGTTAGAAGTGGTTAACATTTTTTCCTCTTTTAATATAGTTTTGTCTGAGGATAATTTTTTGGCGGCAAGTACTCGTGGTTTAATCTATCGAGCATGGAACATGCATTTTCAGCATGTATATTACGAAGGAAACCAGTATACTAATAGCCTAGCTTTTCTAGCAGTTTTATCAATGTCAGGCTTACATATACTTCAGGAGCCTTCGATGGTCGTTGTGAAACTCATCCACAGAAACAAACAAGGAGCTTTGTACGGTAGAATACTGCGTCAGTAGAGTGTTTGTAGTTTGAGTTGTGTAGAGTTTGTTTGTTTGATTATCCTTTGTAAGGAAAAGAAGAAGAAGAAGATTATGATCTCTCAATAATTGTATACCTCAAGTTTTATTTGCTTCTCTTAGTTTCTGGTAGGAACAACTATAGCATAGAGCGATCATATTTGATAAATTTTCTTAGTTTGCTAATTACTACTGTTGAACTTCTTAGTTTTCTTAATGCATTAGTGTTTCAAGGAGGCTAATGCTAAACGACGTTTATGTTGAAGTGACAGTAGAATTGGAATAGGTTAAGTATCACAAAATATCTGAACAGCGGACACTTAAAAAAAAAGCATTTCAAATCTCAGGTCAAAAACAATCATTACCAACAACGCTTTTCTTATGAGACGAAGTCGAGTTTTGTCGAGGGTAAACAAATAATGAACCAAGCATAGGTCATCAAACGACCTATGTGCATATAGGTCATTGTGACCAAATAATAGTTGAAGCTGAATTGACCGTCACTTGATAATGGTTTTGTCTCTTATCACAGAGCTTTTTGGTTCAAACTTCAAAGGGGTTGATAATATTGATTCAAACTTTTTATCACTGACTTATACTATATAGTTATGAGTTAAAGCCTTTCCTCTTTCTAATATTTTAAGGCAAATGAATAGCATAGAGGATTACTAGGTGAAAAAATCTATCTAGTTTAGACATTATTACGGGTGCAGCCTCTTGGTGATGTGAAGAATAATTGGGTTTCAGTAGATTTCTCACGAGGTTGTGAAGAACTACCACTTAATTTAACAAATAGAAGAACGATGTCCACGTAAAGATCATTTAGTGACACCAATATTTACATAAACACATTTTACATTTTACCATTGTGGGTTGAGAATCATATTAATGTGGGTACGACAATTCAGCCGAAACATGCCCATTATTCTTACTTCTCTTTCTCTTGTAATTTTTACCACACACCTTTTTTGTATAATTTCTTGTGTGCAAGATTTCCTTAAACTTGTTTTGTTTGCCAAGCCTTTCGTGTAAAATTTATCGTTAAACTACCCTCCGAGATTTCTATTAGAAATATGTTCTGTAACTTTTGTTTTTCAGAATGGGCGATAACAAATATATATGCATCAATCCTACAATTAGACTAATTTGCTTGCTTCTCATCTTTATATGTATTAACACCAGATCAGGGAGGACTTATTTCAAAATCAAACATACAAGCAAACATGAGGATTTTCTAAATAGTAAGAGAAAACAAAGTGCTCGAAATAAACCTATTCCAACTTTAGTTGCTTCATTAATTTTTGACTAATAGAATTCGATAATACATTATTTTGTGCAAGTAGATAAATCATATCATCGATACTAAATAGTATTATAGAAGATATGTATTATTTCCATTGTAGTATAAAACCATATATGGACTTTTTAGACATTAAACAACCGAAAAGGAAGATTTTATGATTGCACTCAATTTTGAATAAGACATATTTATTAAACTAATTAAAAATGTAGTAATTTTCTTTTATAAAGCCAAAATAGATATTAATATTTAATTTGATATGACTAGATATTCACTTGAAGAATGCAATGGACTTATGCACTTGAACGCAAGCCTTCATGATCACATCAAAGATATTTGGACATAGAGGAAAATCACAATGAGTTATGCTAACACCCCTTCTACGGAACCTACAATCACTTACACACATGACACCCAAATTTATATACATACATTCATAATACAATGATATTCATTTATAGAGAGTGTCATCACTCATTTATATATTCAATGTTGTACATATACATATTACAAAATTCCATATCCCTTAACATTATCATTTAATAGTAATATTACATCATTATACCTAACTTAAATTCTTAATTACAAGTTGTTATGAAACTATAATTTCCTTCATTACCTATACAACTATATTTAACGAAAAGACTCATTCCAAAAGTACTTTTACTTCTAACGGCTGGACTTGGTCCTACATATGATCCATGTGCCTTACTCCTATTGCTTGGACTTACACGGATTAATACCCGTGCTAAGTTTGAAAGCTTAGTGGAGAAACACTTAGTTCGGATGACTACTTACAGCAATAATCTATCAAGCATACACATATTCATGAATATCTTAAACTTATGTAAACAATGATGACATAATTAAGTAAAGTACATAATGCAAATGTGCTTCAGTATATTATCCATATACCGAAATTGCACATTTATAAGCCAAATATTGATATTCAAAGCTCATCGATACAAATTATTCATATTGCCATGTTGTATTTCTTATTTATGACCGTTAAATTTCCTTTCTGTGTTAAGCCTACACATTCCTATATGTGTGGATAACGGGAACTGTGGATATCTAAAGATATCAAATTGTGGATAGTCGAAGGCATCGAACTATAGATACCCAAAGGTATCAAACTGTGGATACCCAAAGCTATTGAATTATAGAGACACTATAGTCTCGAAATAAAGATACCAGTATTGTCAAACTATAGCAGCTACACTATAACCCTATAAGCATGCTTATCATCCATCACCAAGACAATGTAGCAGGTACTGTAATATTTCCTTTAATCATTTGCCAATTTCATAACTAATATATTGACAAATCACATGATATTCATTTGAAAACATAAAATCTGTTTTTAAATTCATACATGTAAGTCATAACTTACATCACAAGTTGCTCCAACATAGGGGGTATCAGGTTATCATTTTCGATCTCAATTTTTAATATCATACAGTCAAAATTAGATTTGGGTCTCTTCTATATATTTTTATTATTATGTCTTAAGTTTTATTTCCAATGGGAATAACCCAATTTGGAGGCTTGTAGGCTGAATTATTGCTAAAATATTATAACTAGTTTAAGCAAACTGAGAACCTAAGACAGAATTTTACTAAATGTGACTCTTTCTTGTCATATTTAAACAATTCCATATAAAGTAACACCAAGGCACCATTCCAAAAACCATTCCATGTCCAAATCAATCTTTTTACATATTTAAATATACTCAAATACATAAATTAACTAAGTGTAGTCCGAAACCTTGAAATTTGTCAGTTAGCTTGTCTTCCCCTTTAGTTTTGCTTGATTCGCTAACTATAACACCACAAATACATATCTCAATATTATATCCAACCTTATAATTCCAGATCTTCATGAGCAAAGCAAGAAAGATGAGAAGAAAAACCATAAACTTTTACCTTAATTTTCACCTAGGATTAGCTTGATTTCTTATACAAAATGAAGTGATTAAGGAAATGGAATAGAGAGTAGATATGAAGATAAAATTTTGGAGTTAAAACCCTACATACACGTCCCTCTCCCCTCTCTTCTACTCCCCTTTTCATGAAGTTTCTAGTTTTAGATACATGTTTCAATCCCATTGGACTATTTGTTAATTTTAAGCAAAATCGC
>JANTPM010000001.1:22609031-22627399 GCA_025434745.1 Erythroxylum divaricatum
TTTTTAGTCAGGGGTAAATTTGTCATATAAAATAATTGAATTCAATTCTAATTTTATTGGATTTGTTCCAAACAATGTAATTGAATTCAATTCTAATATTTCTGGATTTGTTCCAAACAGTGTAAATTGAATTCAATTCTAATTTCATTAATGTAATTGAATCCAATTCGTTCATGAATTCAATTCACTGTGTTCCAAACAGCCCGTAAGTTTAATATACGTTTAAGTTTATAGGAAATATGAGTTATAATATTAGGGCATATCAAATTTTACTATAGCTTTGGAGCTGTTGATAAATGGAACAGGAGTGGGTAAATAAGAGTGATTTTATAGTAACAGTGAAGTTATCCGGTTTATGTGATTTATGCTCTCTCTCAGTTAAGGCTTTGGTCCTGTATCAGAAAAGATCAGTTGCTTTTCCTGGACTATTTATGTTGGTAACCTGCCCTCAGAGATATATAAGAGAATAGGAAGTTGAAGATCTGTCCTATAGGTTTGTTTCTAATTTATAGATGAGCAGGCTAAAATTCATCCAACTCTAATTGCAAAATGATTGCAGTTTGGTGAATTGGCACATCCATATTAGGGCTCAGTTTGTTACGCTCACGCACTTCATGCAAGCTGTCTGTTTCATGTTGCTATATGACTGTAAATTGAAGATGCATAGTTATATGTAGAATTAGCACGCTTATTATAGAAGTGAAGTTGAAAGGTTTCCGAGGCAGGCCGATTTGAACTTGTTTGCTGTTAATATGTGTTTAGGTGAAGAAGTACGAGAGCACTCCCCCCAAGAAGCCGGAGCAAACGCAGAATCCCGCGAAAGAGGAGAAGGTACTTGTTCAATCATTTTCATGAGCAAAAAGGTATCCGGCCGTCTGGTGGTTCCCTGTTAACATTCGCTATTGGACGGCTCTGTGCCTAGATCATCATCAAAGTCCACATCCAGGTACGTGAAACAGGACTACATATTGTCATCCTCTTCATCTAAGGTCTCCTTTATTGTACGTATTTTAGATTTGCTATTCTTGCGACTGCGGAGAGAAGTTGAGTTCTAGGTGAAGATCAAAAACAAAATAGCGTATAGGTAGCTTTGATCTTTTGTTTTTAATTAAAACTCTGATGACCAAGTCATCTTCATCATACTTCTCATTTTCTAAGGATACTTAGTCAATTGCCATTTGGAACAACCAGCCCTCAAATCTGTCTTGTTCTTTTGTCTCTGCTGATTTCCTTCACACGTTTTCAAAGCCACCTCTATTCATGACGAAGATGACCCTATGTTCTCCAGAGGATTACTACCAATAAATATACATGAATCCAACACCCAGTCAGTATCATTCTATTTCCACAGGATCACATAAATGTAGGGGCAAATTAGTCTTGAAAGAAATGATTATATTAATATATTTTAATGTTTCAGACTTTTCTTGGTCGCAGCAGTATCTTTTAGATTATTTAACGTTAATGCTTACTTTTCAAAGTCATCTCCTTCGTTCAAGTCTAAGCCAAAACTTAGTTTCAAAGGCTTCCAGAACTGCACTCAACAAACGCAGCCCTCCAAAAATACCCAAATTACAAGTCCAAACCAAGCAGCATTGTCGTGAATATACCACTCTTTGAAGATCAATTCCGATACTTTGTTAAGAAACAAATGAAAGAAAACGGTTTGTACAAAGTCAAAGTCGTCGTTGTCCTTATTTTCTCTCTCTAGAGAAACACTCTCATTCTCTCTCTCCCTCTCTCCCTCTTTAAAGAATGTTGGCCTTTTTTTGATTGTAGAGTTCAACTTACTCGCTCTCTCTCTCCATTTTCAAATTGCTAAAACCCTGGAAACCTCTCCGAAATATTTACCGAGAACAACAGACAAGCATGGTCGAGGTTGCTGTTGTGGTCCAGATGGCTATGGAGTTTCTGGTACCATCGTGGCGGGAGGTTGAAGTGACCGTGGCCGCGGCAGTGTTCGTGATTGCATCGTATTGGTTTTTCGCTGGTGGTGCTGGTGGAGGAGGAAGAGGTGAAGGTATCGACGGTGATCAAACGGAGATGCAAGAGAATTCCGGTAACTCTGGAGATGGAATTGGTGATAAAGACAAGGTTATTTGGTTTTATTCACGCGAACTTTTTTAGTTTTCTCGCAGTGGTTTATTGATCCTGGATTAAAGATTGACTTCTGCTTCTTGGTATAAATAAAATTCGAGCTTTTTACTTTTTCGCTTCTATTATGATATTATAACAAGCTACGATAATATTCTTGTCTTGAAATCTTTCCATTTAACCGGAAAAGATAGCTTTTTTCTTTTTTCTTTTTTCTTTTCGTAGCTTTTTTCTTTTTTCTTTTTTTTCTCTTATAATAATCTTTTAAGAAATTAATTGATTACGCGGCTTTAGTTTTATTACTTGTTGATTGCAAGTAGTCGCTAAGTGATGATCTACTGAAGGACAATGGTGGTTCTCATAAGGACGGGTATTTAAATTTGGTGGTAGTTGTCGATACTCGATGGAGTGTTTGGGGTGATAGCTAAGACTGATGCTGAAATACCGGTCGAAAAATGATTGGAATGATAATTGACAAATCTTTAATGGTGAATATGGATGGCTGAATAGTTTGTAACTAATGATGATAATCTGATTTGGAAGGTGCTTATGGTTACATGTTGATCTGCCAGAGTGCGGTGGCCCACTTCTGACCACCGGTTATGTACGGGGTAGTGGTGGTTGGGGTGATGGAGCCTATTAATTGTGTACGTCTTATAAAGGAACTCTGGCATTAAGTCTTTTTGGATCAAAATGAATTGGTTACCAATAAAGCATGTGGCTTTTGATCGGTTTTTAGATATGAAGAAAATGTTAAATATTCCCAATAGAACATAGTTTTTTAAGTTTGTGTGTGTGATGATTAATCACTTTTGTCTTACTATTTTGTCTTACTTTTGGACGTACGCCTGGTTCATATTACAATTTCTTTCTCTCTTTTTGGGATTTCTTGTATTGTGGCATCAACTACTTGACGTCTCCCTTTTGTGGATGTTTGGAGTGTTGCAGAGTACAAGAAATTGTATGAATCAATGAAGCTAGGAAGGGTCCGGTGTTCATTAGAGGAAGTTTAGTTGTACATGATCTTCGGTTCTACTAAATGAAACGAGGAAGAGACTCTATATTTTCATTTTTCTTAGTGTCTTACTTTATATCCAGGAAGAGTTTTTCTATTTGCAATTAATTGTAATCCTAAAATTTCCTCAAAACTTGCTTCTCCTGCCACTCCTACGGCCTTTTTGTCTCTTCTTTCCATGTCTTGAAGACAACAGTCTGAGTAATGGTCATAGTTTATCACCGGTTAAGGTGATACTGAGACTATTAATTTGTGTATTTGCTGTATCATTTCATAGATTGTGCTGAATGAGGTTAAATATGCTACTTAATTTCACCTGGTCATGAATGTACGGCGTAAGTCTATTTTTTCTCTGCATGCTCGGGTATCTTTTTTGATTTTGTTTTGATTAGCCAATACTGTGTACTAATTGTTTCATGGAGTAATTTTCCACTTCTTTGACATGCAGTTCCTCACTTATTTTGTAGATAGGACTTTTCAAAGGAGATTCACAAGCCAAAACTGCTTATATAATCAAGGTATCTTAACATCTTTAGGCCTTTGGTCTGACTTAATATATTTATTTACCTTAGCTTTTGAGTTGACATTTTTCATCATTTGTGGGCAATAACATAAGTTGTGCTTTGTTTTTCAGTTGGAACTGTTGGCGGCTAAGAATCTTGTTGCTGCAAATTTAAATGGAACATCAGATCCTTACGCTATTATTACTTGTGGTTCAGATAAGCGATTCAGGTAACTTCATCTTCTTTTTCATGAAATTTTATAAGTGGATGTACCGTACAACCGATGGGATGCGATGATGGGAATCGTAAGGTTTAAGAGGACCAACTTTTTCAAGTCATTATATCAGGAAATTTGATCAACATTTAGAGAACCAATCAATGTGGTCTGACCGATGACTGCGGGTCTTTGGTTTCATCACTTTGGCTTTTTTACTCTGGTTAAGTCCCCTGATAATTGTTTGCACTGAGGAGGCTTTGATAGTAATTAATGCATTTGACAGCCAATGATGGAGGGTTATGAAAAACAGACTTGTCCACTTCACACAACTAACGAAGGGAAAAGGGAGAAACATTTCTTGGTGAGAGAGTGGATAAAAGCGGGTATAGATCCTTTTTACCCTTATCCTGTATGCATTGGATGGTTGAGATCAAAAGGGGACAGAGTAGGTACAGGATAAGGGTAAAGAGGATCTGTACCCGCTTTTATCCCCTCTCTCGATCAAAAGGGGACAGGGGGTATTGGGTAAAAGGGGACAACAGATCTGTCCCAGATAAAAGCACCTTCTTTTGATGATGATTTTTCCCTTCTAGATGTGTGATAATAAGTAATTGAAGCTATTAGTTGATCAGAAAGAGGAAATATTTGAGCATAAAGAAGTTTATGTAAAATAACTTACAAGTAAAGGAAATCGGTATATATAAAATCACAAGATAAAATGTGCCTATTGTATGCCACATTATTTTGCACTATGTGAGAAATCTTCTCTCAATAGAATGTGCTTCGTGGAGTAAGATATTTGGTCGAATCTTCTGTACATCAAGTTAATTTTCTGTCTTTGGTATTATGACAGCTCAATGGTCCCTGGGTCTAGAAATCCCATGTGGGGTGAAGAATTTGATTTTTCAGCTGAAGAACTTCCTGTTGAGGTAATTATCACAGAGTTCTCAGCTGCTGCACGTAACTATTTAATGTCTTCATTAGTCATCTATTATACCTTTGCTGAAGTGGTATACTTCTGTTTATGTGGCAGATCAATGTAACAATATATGATTGGGATATAATATGGAAGAGTGCTGTTCTTGGTTCTGTAACTGTTACAGTTGATACTGAAGGTCAAAGTGGTGCAATATGGCACACATTAGATAGTCCATCGGGACAGGTGAGTTTTGTTCATGAATTTATTACCCATTGATCCCCTATTTTCTTAATTTCTTTTATTTTTTCCTTTTGTTTCTCAACGAAGGTAATATAAATGCTCATTTTTTTCAGGTTTGCCTCAATATAAAAACTTTAAAACTCTCTGCAAATTCAACCAGGTAGGCTTTTGGTTTATTCCTTTCTAATAATCAGAGTTTATGGTACTTTGTTCATGTCATAATACTTGTATATGTTCCACGTTTCAACACAAATTTTGGGGACGGTAAATGAATCGGAGGCACTCTATATCTGGACACAAATCTAAAATTGAGTGCATGCAATTGAAGTTCCACATATTAAGAACTGCCATGTCTTGATGATTTAGTTAAGTACCATGAGTTAAACTTCAACTAACTTGAAATGTTGCTGACAGGATAATGAATGGATTTGCTGGAGCAAATCGAAGGAGGATCTCCATAGACAAACAAAGGCCTACCGTGGTTCACCAAAAGCCTGGTCCTCTACAAACAATTTTTGATCTTCTTCCAGACGAGGCAAGTTGTGTGCCTCATTTTCAGAAGTGCTTTTTGTCTACCAACAATTCCCGTCTGAGTTCATACCAACTATTTCCCTAACTAATCTTTATATCTCAGGTTGTTGAACATAGTTTTTCATGTGCCCTGGAGAGATCATTCTTGTACCATGGCCGCATGTATGTCTCTACGTGGCATATATGCTTCCACTCTAATGTGTTCTCTAAGCAAATTAAGGTTAGTTAATTAACTTATCTACTATTCCTCGATTTTTTTGCATATCTGTATCTTTGTTTGCATATCTAGAAACTCTGCTTTGAATTAGTTGATATTTTGTTGGTCTGTGCATATTAATGAGAAGGTTGCACTTTTCTCATTGTAGCTTCTTTAAGCGAAGATTTGCTAGTTAAGCTAACCATATGTATCATTCCCTCTGCTCAGTAATCTTTAAAATTGGAAACCAGAGTGGTCAAGCTTATCATGGAATCTGGTGCCTTTCGCTATGAAAAATTGTCTCATTTTGTTGCAGTAATGAAGCTGGGCGTAGGATTCTTGGCTTGTCTTTCAGTTGTTGTTCATTGTGCTTGAGTTTGCGTACATCATTCACTCTTCATTCCATAAACTTCCACGTTTTTTGTGTTGAATAATTTATTTCATCACGCTGTTCATGTAATTTGCACATGTTGGCCGTGCCTTTGTTGTGTTTTAGTTGATTTATCGTGCCTTCTTATGTCACAGGTGGTCATACCTTTCGGGGATATTGATGAGGTATATAATCCAATATGTTCAAATCTGACGGTATTTGGTCGGTCAAATTGGCGGACCTGAAAGTTTCTCTCATTTAACCTATTTTTTTTATTTATTTAGATACGCAGAAGTCAACATGCATTCATAAATCCTGCTGTAACAATCATTCTACGAATGGGCGCTGGTGGTCATGGTGTACCCCCTTTAGGAAGTCCTGATGGTTAGTGGCTAAATTTATCAATCAAACACTTGAACCTTCTAATGTTTTCGTCCAGATTTCTATTATGGGCAGAAAAGTAACTTTGGATTGCTGATTGTCTATGTGTATGTTCGTTTCTGTCATGCAAGAAGCATTTAAGTTTGTCGAATAGCTTGAGTGGGTATTAAGCTATATGTGGTTGATGTTTCTGATCACTTCTGCTAGTTAATACATAGAATTTATTGTTTCTGTCTAAATGGAACTGCTTTGTTTTCCATTTAATTAGAAAGCTAACAAGTTGATTGGCATAGTTTTTCGTCCTAACCACCAGTTAGAAAGCCATGTCCAATGTAAAATATGTGGTGATCTGCCTCCACATATCTGACTTCACAAGGATTATAACTAGTTCTCCTCATCGTCTTTGTCTGCAGAGTCCCCCTTGCCTCAGTGAGTTAGTGCCGTAGTTTTTTGTTATGACATTTACTTAAATTATGATGCTTATGACGAGAGGTGTAGGGAAGAGAAAAGTAGTATGGAAGACAATATGTATTCATTGACATGTCTTCGTTATCGTTATAAGAACATGCAAATTGAGCTTGATAAACCTGATGTATGAGAAATAATTTTTCTTTATTGATTGTAGAATAGTTATGTATTGTCTAGATTGTGTCATTTGGCGCACTTCATTTGCAGCTTTAATTACCATGATTCACTCTCATCATTTTGCTAATCATTTTATCTTCTTCATTTTCAGGTCGAGTCAGGTACAAATTTGCATCTTTTTGGAACAGAAACAATGCATTAAAAGCACTACAGCGTGCAGCTAGGAACTATCATGCAATATCAGAATCTGAGAAGAAGGTCTGTTATGTGCTTTATGGCTCCCTTTTCCAAAGATTGCTTTTCCCTTAAGATCTACCATTAGTTTTTGAATCAAGAGTTCGGAGTTCTTGATGAATTCCAAACACCAAGAAAACTACTAGGACATTGCTTACATATGGACATGTCTTTGGGCTTATATCATCAATTAATTGTCTCATTCATGTGTGAAATCGGCAACTGTCGGAACCTACAAAACCTTCTGCGTGGTCCCACAGGAAAGCCCCTCTGTCATTATCTTTCTGGCCTCGTTTATCATTCATAATGCTGTTATGATTGTGTAGGAAAGCGAAGAATCAGCACTGCGTGCACATAGTAGTTCTGTTAGGGGTGGTAGAAAGCAACCCAAGGCTCCCGAAGATATTGCACCTAAAAGTGAAAAGCTTCAAGCTTTTATCAAAAAAGAGGTTCTAGTTGATATATACAACGTAAGATACTTGTGGCCTTCTTTTTCAAAATTGCGACTTAACATAAACTAATTTTAGTTCTGCAACCCATTCCTGAGTTTTATGAGCTATCTTTTTCAGTTTGTATGATCCGCGGCCTTTTTTTTCAGGATGTATTCCCTTGTACAGCTGAGCAGTTTCTCGATACGTTGTTGAGTGATGATTCTAAATTTACGAATGAGTATCGTTCTACTCGAAAGGACACAAATCTTTGTGTAAGTTCGAAATTGTTTACGCAGATCATTGATACAGAAATATTTGCTGATTGAATATACATGCTCTTCATTCGTTATGCCTAGCATCTGTTGAGGGTTATGGGTCTGAAAGCTAGAAAGAGCTGTGGCATGCTGAAAGCTTTAAGATTTTGAGAGATGTTAGTAAATTTTCTGATGATTAAGTGAATTCTTTGGTGTCAGTTCTGACCTAATGTTATCCTTTGTTACTGTTCCTTAATTTAGGATAGAAGTTTGCCCATTTAAAGTATCTATTATTTCCTTATCAAGCTTAGTTTGTGGGAGAGTTTGTCCTTTATTCATCCTTTAACATGCTTGATTTGGTTGTGATTTAATGTGGCTGCACAGTATTGAGAGACTTGCTGGTTCTACTGCAGATTGCAATTTTGCAATGTGGCTTAGTTGACTTCTGTTCCTAATATTTATAAAGGCTTTTGATATGTGTGGTGTTAAAATTTTGTGCTCTTTCCAGATGGGACAGTGGCATGCCGCTGATGACTATGACGGCCAAGTTAGAGAGATAACATTCAGATCAAAATGTAATAGTCCGATGTGCCCTCCAGATACAGCCATGACGGAATATCAGCATACTGTCTTATCACCTGACAAGAAAATTCTTGTGAGTCTTCTATTTATATATAGGACAAATCTGAATCTTGTTCTGTTTCTCTTTATAGGACATGTATAATGTAATTTTCATTTGTATGCCTGGGATAGGTATTTGAGACGGTCCAACAGGCACACGATGTTCCATTCGGATCATACTTCGAGGTACATGCCTTACCCACTGATATCAGTTTAAATAGCATCATGCATCTACATTGTGTGAGTGAGAAGAATCAAAAGACCTGGGTTAAGAGATTCATGGACATTTTGAAGAATGGGAGAAGATTGTAAAGCATAATTTCAAATTCGTTTGCTTGCTCTGATATGGAACTAACTGGTTTCTATGCTGGTGCTGCTGCATTAGATTCATTGCCGATGGACAGTAGAGACCGCAGATGAAAATTCATCTAAGATAGATATAAAAGTCGGTAAGGATTCAGTTGCATTGTCTTATTCTCATTATTTGTAACAATGATTGGAATTTGGAACCTTTACTCTCTCATTTTTACAGGTGCACATTTCAAGAAATGGTGTGTGATGCAGTCAAAAATTAAAACAGGAGCCATAGACGAGGTTTTGTTCACACCTTTCTCTTGCCTTTTCCTTTTTCCTCTTCTTCTTGCTCGACTTCAGTTTTTTATCCTCTAAATCGTTTGATTGTCTTCATGGCATTATTGTATTGAAAGTTTCAATTGTCTTTGTTTAATCATGTGCAGTACAAGAAAGAGGTTCAAGTGATGTTAGAATTAGCTCGCTCATACCTCAGTTCACATGGTTCGACCGGTGAAAATGACAAGCCCTCGTCTCCTCCCTCTGCAACACAAGTACCAGCTGAACAATTGTGACATAGGTTAAATTCTTTCATTATACTGTTAGTGTATCATTTTCATTTTTACTTGTAATATTGATAGAACAACAGGTTTTCCTTGTGATGAAATTTAGGAGTTGATTTTTATGTTTTCTCTTTTGTAATTTCACTATATCTCAAGTGTTTCTTGTAATGATCCAGTGTTAAATGTAATCTTTAAATATGTAGTTCCCTAAATTTTAGAATCTAATAATTTTCTATGACAAGATAAAAGAATCTTTTTGAATTTTGATCAAGATCAATTTTGATAAAACAAGATTTTGATTTTCTCTTTCTTAACCTTTTCTTTCTTTAGTTGAGTTTTTTGATGAAATAAAACTAAATTTAAATGGATAAAAAAATGTTGTTAAAAGTCAAAAACATAACTTTTAAATGTTTTCCTCTTATTTTATTCTCCACTAACGTAAAATATAAAAAATAATTATTTTATTTAATGATAATCTCCTTTCAAGTGATTAATAAGATTTAAATACTTGCATAATTAAACCAATAAATAAGGGTCACTTAATGATATTATTTAACAATCATTTATTTGACCCATATAACACAATCATAGTTTAATAATATGATATAATATGCATAAAATAAAAGTTAAATCCTCTTTTTTTTGTCACAACATTAATCATAATTGAAAAAAAAAAGAGAGGATCATAACTGTGTCTTTTAATTTGACATCATTCTATATATCATAAAACTAGTTCAAAATTATTGAACCATTAAGATATATATAAATATATACATGCATACATACATATAGATACAAACATATATGTATATATGTGTATATATATACATCGATCATGTATATATAATAACAATAACCAATAAATAACAAGATACATAAATAATATATAACAGATCTGAGTGTCAAATACATGAAATTAATACATAAACAATAATATTTCATTCAATCAAGAAACCCAATGATACCCATCTTTTTGACATATTTATTAAACACCTTTGGAGGTAATCCTTTTGTTAATGGATTCAACAACCATAAAATTTGTACTAATATGCTAGATTGACATTGTTTATTTATGAACTTCTTATTTATCGACAAAGTATTTTATTTATGTAAGTTTTGAAAACTTTTGCTTGCTTATCATTTTTTGAAAAGAAAAATGTTGCGGCATCATAATAAATTTTCGGCTTTCGGCAATATTGCTTTCTTTAATTGACAAATAGAAGATGCACTGGTCTGAGCAAGTGGGACATCCTTTAAAGGTTTTGCAGCTATAGAACATGAATGATGGCCTTAAAGCATGACCTAAATTTAACTTCTATAGTGGTCACAGCGATGATAGATTGCCTTCCACTCTTCTATGGAATTGCTCCCCTAGTTAAAAATAACAAATAATTAAATGTAGATTTTCTTTTGTCAACGTATTTTACATAATTTGAATTTGAATATCCGACTACCTCAAGATGATCAAATCTCTTACGAGTGAGCATATGATCTTTTGTTTCTTGTAAGTATCTTGATACTTTCTTTGCAATTTTCTCATGTTTTAATCCAGGATTACTTTAATATCTGCTTAACATTTCAATAATAAAACTAATATCTAGGCTAGTGTAGGTCTAAGCATATATTAAACTCCCAACAATAGAAGTATAAGGAATCTTTTCCATTCTTGTGTGTTTCGGTTCATTCCTTGGGCATTGTGTATGATTAAATTTATCTTCTTTCTCAATTAGAATAACACTTGCTAAGTAAATTTTCTTTTTGTATCCTTCTAAAATTTTATTAATATATGCTTTTTGAAATAGTCCTAACATTTCTTGTGATTTTTTAAGAAATATTTCAATTTATATTGTATAAAATATCTCACCTGTATTTTTCATTTCAAAATTTTTAAAGACAAAACTTCTTGGTATCATGTAATAAACCAAGATTATTAGTAACAAGTAAGATATCATTAACATGTAGGATTAGAAATATACATTTGATCCCATTGACCTTCAAATATATACACCGATCAACTATATTTTCTATAAATCTAAAAGAAATAATGGTATTATTAAACTTGAGATATCATTATTGGGAGACTTGCTAAAGTCTATATATTGCCTTCTTAAGTTCACACATCATATTTTTCTTTTCTTCAACTATAAAGCCTTTAGATTGATTTATATATATTTTTTCCTCTAAATTTAAATTCAAAAAGGTGATTTTCATATCCATCTAATAGAGTTCTAATATCACAATGAGCTACTATCGCATGATAGTTCTAAATGAATCATTTCTTGAATTAGGAGAAAATATCTAATTATAACTATCACCATCCTTTGAGTGCACCCTCATCAACAATTCTAGTTTTATATCGTTCAATATTGTCATTAGAGTCTTATTTGATCTTAAAGACCCATTTGCACCTGATTTTTTTTACAACTTTTTGGCAATTTAATAAGATCACAAACTTCATTATCATCCATAGATTTTAATTCTTCTTCCATTGCATTTGATCACTTGTGAAAATGTAACTGGATATTTATCAATTCCTAAGTCACCTTTTCTCTCTTGTAAATAAATCACTTAATCATCGGAAATAGTTGATCTCTTTTATCTTTGAGATCTTTTAAATGATACTTCATATGGCTCATTTATAACAGGTTCATTAAAAGTGACTTTATTATTTGGAGTTTGTTGATATATTTATTATTTTAGAAACAAAATAAGTATATTCAATCAAGACAAAGCCAAATCATTACAAGAGGTTATAACCCAAGAAGCAAAGGTGTTAATCTAGGAGAAAAATCAAAAGACAAATTGACTAGAAAGGAAAGCCAATATAGAGATTGATCATACAAAGCCAAACTACACATAAACTAAACCAGAGATTGTTTATGTATTGGTTATTGGTCAAAATTTTCAATAACTCTAGGAGCAAACACTTTGAGGATAATTTATAAAAGATAGGTTCAAATAGTTTTTTTTTTATAATTAGGTTCTAATAGTTTTAACTAAAGCTTTAACTCAATTTCCTATAGTGATAAATTTTTTATTTTAATATATAGTTTGGGTCATAGTGAATTCCAACATTGTATTAGTAATATGAGTGGTACAGTCAAAATCAATCTAGCTAGTATTTTAAGGAACTTTCACTAAATTTGATTCGAAATATATTAAAATACTAGGCTTATTTTCAAATCGTACTTTAAGTTTCAAGCTATCTTTCTAATAGTGTCCTTTTTTTTTTTTTTACATAAATGGCATCTATGGTTCCTTGATTCCTTCTTATCGATTGAAGCCGATGATACATTAATCTTATGTAGTATACACTTTTGTTTTTCTTATCTTTTTTGAACTTTTTTCTAACTTTTTGATGACCTGTAAAATTAATCGAATAAGCTCCTTATTTTTAAAGCCTTACTTCCTCTTGAATAAACATACTTCGCAATTTATCACATTCCATTTGTCCTTTATAGTATTATAACTCATTTGAAATTGACCATTTTTGGGAGGCTATAAGTTAATAATAAACTGCATAAGGAAACTTTCACTCATTTCCATCCCCATGGATCTTAATTTAACTATTGTACTTTTCATTTTAGTGATATGCTCTTATACAATTGGAGAACCATCAAAGTTTATAATGGTTAAAGTTCCCATTAAAGTCCCAGCAAGGTACCTTTTAAGCTTAATCTATTTGATTTTTCCCAAAATTCATAGAAATATTTTTCCTCTGCACTACTAGTTTAAGTAAGGGTAGCAAGCTTATTGATTTAGAGTTCCAAGTCAAGACCTAGGATTTCTAGGTTAAACTAAACTTGTTCATAATATTCAATAAAATTAAGTCCATTAAACTTCATAATAGATGAAGTTTGCAAGTGAATAGAAATAGAATATTTTAAATGCTCATATGTTAATACTTCCGAGTCATGATTTAAACTCATGAATATAATCGTATTAACAATACGTGTATATTATGGTTCTCCTTTAGGTGAAACAATAATACACAAAATTAAAAAATTAATGTTTTCACAAAATTAAAAAATTAATGTTTAGTATTATGTTTGCATTATTGATAATTACATATACTATAATTATATATATGTTTGTTACCTTTAGATATACTAAACATATCTAATGAAGTATACTAATTAATCAAAGTCATGTTCATCAATATAAAATTAACTAATTAATTTTTGGAGAATTTTTAAATATTTTATGACGAATGGACTTTAGTATACCCATTAAATATATATCGTTATGTCATTTCAGTCATAAGTACCATATTCTCATGGATAACTAATTATTATTATTATTTAATTTGATATTTATGAAAATTTTATAATTTGGTCAATCTAGTGACTAATAAATTATTCATTAGATAAATATTAAAATAAATAAATAAAATTATTATTAAATATGATATATCACTTATTGATTATCAATATAAAATATTGCATAATAAAATTTTTTATTTATGCAATGGCTAAAAAATATAATTTATAGCTTAAAAATATATATTATTGTTATATTCATATTATTTTAGACAAGCTTCCTCCACGTTATTTTAGTTGCATTAATATTCTTTTTTATTTATTTTATTTTTATTGGATAATATATATTTTATAGTTATAAAGATTATCTTTATCCATACAAGAATCTATAATCAATACAAAATAAATAATATAATCCAAGATCTCTATTTTATTTCTATGCTTATTCACGACATCATCCAATATTATCCATCGATCATGAGTTGTCCAAGCTCAAAATCTTTTATAACACACTGGGCCAGTCCAATGTTTACTCATGTCAAATCTATCAGTCACGGTCTGTCTATTTGAGCATAGAATAAGTCCTTAAAGCTCTCACGTGTCTCTCTCATACAAGTGATATAGCTAATCTTCAATCCAAGGTCCATGTCAAGGTATCTTTTGGTCTCACATTCAAATCTTGTATCTCATCGAATATTTTTGCCAATGTGTAGCAATGCATGTTAACTCATCGGCAATATCTGTTTTTCTTGTCTATTTACTGTATAAGTCATTACCTTATTTAGTCATCCTAAGTGTCAGACATTAATCTTGAAGATTCCATAATTAAAGCTTAAGTTCTAACATCGTGTTTGTAGGGGCAAGATTATTTACAGACTGAATTGCTTTTCTTAAGGCAATAATTCAGAATTGATTGGCTTTATTATACATTTCTTAACTTCTTTGTCCCTATCATTTCTTCATATGTAATCTTCCCCCCCAGAAACACAGAAAAAAGTCCAAAAACTATTCCTACATGAAAACCTCGCAGTTTATCCCTAAGCAATGGAGGTTTTGGAAGAAGATATATTGAAAAAGAGATATCAAGAGAAATAAAACAAATTGGCGGGAGGGAGAGAGGCCATCCTGCAAGATAACTGCGCACCATGATAACATTTTCTATGCAGTGGTTAAAACATTGTCATCAGATCATATGAAACATTACCATAATTATGCTTTTGATGGCTAATCATCAAAACTCGTGCAAAAAAACTGATTCCATATTTGATTGATAATACTTTGTAATATTACTGAAAAGAGCAATAGTATAAACATTTAGCCCGTGACAATTTTCCTGTGGATGAGTCCAAATTGGGTGAAAAATGCTTTGCATAAATATAAAAAGTAAGATGTTAGATTTAATTCTCATTTTCATATCAATCTGAAGTAAATGTTGGATATGACGAAAGTCGAGGTTAAAAGATCACTATTGTTTATTCTCATTTTCTTAGAGCCAAAATATGAACAGCTCAGCCAAGATGACAACATTTCTTTAAGACTACATCGCTAGATCGCTAGACCAAAAGATCAGAAATTCAAGCCTTTGGCAACTGTGTCTCAGCTTCTTGCCTGCTTTTCTGCGACTCAAACTTATCTATAGCCACCTGAAGTTCATCTGTTCCTCCAACAGCCCTCATGGTGTAGAAATACACTCCAAAGACAAAAGCTGACAACCCTCCAGCCACAACCAAATTCTTGGTCTTAGGTGCAAGGCTACCATATCCCAGAACTCCAGCCATCTTACAACCAGAATCCTGCAATAGACAACTACTTTATGTCACCGCAGGAGAAATATGACCAAGAAAACTCATTTTATGTGTCTGTATCACGGCAAAGATTGTTATGTCCTTGCAATTTTAGTGCATTGATTTTTGTTAGTGTATGATCTCAACATGTAAGGATCTTGGATGAGTAATCCAGGGGGATATGAACTTTGGAATCTCTATACAATGAGATAAAATAAAGATGGAGACTTGGGTTCATCATTTAACTTGTGCAACGCGGATAAGTCCCTGCTCTTAAATCAAGCAGAATATGGCACATAAAAGACATCAGGCAGCATAACTCATGGAAAATACATGCTTCATCATTCTTGAAACGATCAAAATTATGCCAATTCAATAATACACCAGTCTATAAAATGATATATATATTCAAAGTCAGAAACAAGGCAGAAATACAAAGAGTACCCACAAAATTGGTAGCTTCCATCAATAATTTGCCTCTAGATCATCACCATAAATTTGACTGGACTCAGTTTTCAAAGAAAAGTTACAATTTCGATATAGGGCACAGAAAGAAACTAAATTGGGGGGGTCACATATTCTCAAATGAATTCGAAGCTCAGATTCACAACAGAAAAATTAATTACCTAACAACATAAACTCCCAAACAAAAGGTGACATAAAAAAGCTTAAAATTGACACTAGTTTTGCAGCAATTTACCGAAATAGCTAAGACAAAGTGATGGCGTTGATCGGCGAAAAGGCAGCTAGGGATAACGGCTGAGTTTTCTGAGCGAGTCGGTGAGATAAAGACGAGAGGGACCAATATACTGTGACTTTGAGCAACATTAAAACGACGCCGCTGAAGTTTTAATTATTATGAATGTTGGCGATATTTATGAGAGAAAAAAAGTGCTTCCATAAAATAAAACGGTAACTTAATCAAACATTATCTTATTGACCAATCAAAATTTAACATTTAATATTATTAAAACTATAAATATTTATTGAGCCGCATATTAAATATAAATAGGTTTTATATTTAAGAACTCAACTGCTAAGAAAAACAATAGATGCATAAAACATGTCATTAATTGCCATTTGAGGGACAGCTACACAAAAGAAGAGGTTTTTAGTACAAATCTACAAAAGTGGCAATATATAAAAGATTTTTATGATGGGATTAAAGAATAAACTAGAGCATGATAGCAAGAAGTTTCCAAAGAGAAAGACGAGAAAATTGAGGACTTTTATAATTTTTTTATTTAAAAATTATAATTTAATGACATGGAAGTTAAAATTCATGTGTCTTCCACCCACATCAGTAACATTAACAAGAAAACTAACGTTAGGTTATTTTTTAAAAAATAAAAACTTAAGCATTTTATTGTTACTTTTTAAAACTTAGGAAAAAATTACAAAATTAAATAAGTTTTGAATATTTTGTTGTAATTAAACCAATTAGACAGCTTAATGTGTTGGAAATTTCACGTTCAAGTGCTATACTTTCAATTTTACAAAAATTAGAGGAATGTCTTGGGATATGAAAGCTATCAAGCAAAATAGACAAAACAGTTATTATAAAATATAAATTGACATAGAAATTAAGACTTTTTCTTGAGGATTTCATAAAAATTCTTGTTTTTCGTCAACCATATTTCTTAATGAAGGTGAACCCATGATTCTATTTTTGAAAAATTATAAAAGATTTTACTGAAAATATTTAGAATGGAATGTTGAAGTTGATCAAACAACTACGTTAAGGAAAAGGAAGGTACCCATACGATAAGCTACAACTACGTTAAGGACTTATGAAAGACTTTAAAACACGAAGAAGTAAAGCAAGCTACCCATACGACAAGATACAAACATGTTAAGGACTTGGGAAAAGAAGAATAAAAAGGAAGTTACCAATATGACAAGTTACAAATATGTTAAGCACTTATGATACGATTAAAAAACTTGAAGAAGAAAAGGAAGCTACTAATATGACGAGCTACAGACATGTTAAAGACTTAGAAAAAGACTAAAGAATACAGAAAAATACAAAGAAGCTACCCATACGATGAGCTATAAATTGGGAAAATACTGAATCATAAAAGAAGAAAAAGAAGATAACCATATGGTCAACAAGCTACAAACATGTTAAAGGCTTAGGAAAAGACTGAAAAAACATGGATAAGACAAGCAAGTTACTCGTATGACAAGATACAAATATATTAAGGACTAAAGAAAAAACTGGACAACACAAAGAAGAAAAGGAAACTACACATATAAGTTATAGACATGTTAAGTACTTAGGAAAATATTAAGAACTTGAAGAAGAAAAAGAAGTTATTCATATGATAAGATACAAATATATTAAGGATTTAAAAGAAGATTAAAGAACATGAAGGAGAAAAGAAAGGGAACTATTTATATGACAAACTACAAACATGCTAAGGACTTAAGAAAAGACTAAGAACAAGAAGAAGAAAAGGATGCTACCCATACGACAAGCTACAAACATGTTAAGGACTTTGGAAAAACTAAAGAATACAAAGAAGAAAAGGAAGCTACCCTTAAGATGAGTTATAAACATGTTAAGGATTTATGAAAAGATTGAAGAATGCAAAAAAAAGAAGAAGGAATCTACCCAAATATGTTAAGGATTTAAAAAAAAGACTGAAGAACACTAAGAAGAAAAGGAAACTAATTATAAAACAAGCTTCAAACATGTTATAGGCTTAGAAAAAAATACTGAAGTGTGTGAAAAAGAAAAGGAAGATACTCATATGCCTCACTTGCCATGGAAAGTGTTAGGGCTCTAAGCAGTAATGCTTACTGATGAAGATAAGATTCGGTCAACACAATCTTAGCCTTTTCCATTCAATCTGTTGTTATCTATTAGGATAACTTTAT
>JANTPM010000001.1:22654010-22667814 GCA_025434745.1 Erythroxylum divaricatum
AAATAATTGCATAACTATAAATTATTTGAAAAATTAATAATTTTAAAATAAAGTTACTATTTTGATTTAAATAATATATGTTTACTTATGTATATCTTTATTTTCAATCAATTGACAAATTTTATTTTTGCACACATTTAATAAGATAGTAAATTTGAAAAATGTCATATGGTTTAAACTTTAAAATCAGAGAATCATACTTGAATTTTATGATGACATAAAATTCAATTTAAATTTGATATTTAAAATAACAATTTAGTTCAGTTGTTACTCTAGATTATAAAAACTTTATTATTTTAGAAGCGTAATTTTCTGTTGTAAACCATTTTCTATTATAATGATCATCCCTATTTGAATCCAAATAACTTTACGTACTATGTCATCTTCACCCTAAGTTTAATGACTACATGGCATATTAAGAAAAAAACTGTTGGGAGAGGATTAAGAAAATCAAAATTAAGCTAAGAACATTCACATATACAAGTTGAATCACTTCACAAATAAGGCTAAATCACTTAACAAGTAAGAATAAAATCATCAAATAAGGCTAAACACTATAAGAAGTAATTTGATACGTTATCCTTAATCATCAAATAAGGCTAAATCATCAAATAAGGCTAAATCATCAAATAGGCTCACCTATTAACTCATTCTCTTATACAAATCTCCTTCATCTTCACACATTAACAAATTTTTCAAACAAGAGGCATTTCATCGAACACCTAATATGCATCAACAAATCATCCCAACTTCACAAACAAAATTTTTTTCCTGAACCTTGTAACACTAACACAAGTATCTTAAATGTTATTATCTATTCATAAATTACTCAAACATACAAAACAAAATATTCAAACATACTCAACAAAACTTAAATTAATCAAACCACGGTAAAACACTATACCTCCACGAGTTCACAAATGGTGGGAGAAGAAACCCAGCTTCCAACGCACCACCAAACTCCTACCAACACCCACAACAATGCACAACACCTTCACTAGAGAGGAAATCAGAAAACGTAGGAGAAGAAGAAAGAGGAAGCAACGTCGGGAGGGGTGGAGGGGGCGGTTGTGGTGTTAGGGAAACACATGGGTGTGTTTTAACTTAACCAAAACGACGTCGTTTTGATTAAGTTAATAATGATTATCCGCAATCAGACGACGACGTATTGGTTTGGAGAGTTAGCGATGGAATTTTCCGTCCCTACCATTTCGTCGGAAAAGTCCAAAATTTAACCTTTTTGTCACAAATTCCCACCTTAATTACCGACGGCATTTTTTCGTCACTAAAATATAATTTCCCTCAATTTTTTCGATGGACAACAAAAACTGTCGCAAAATTCTTATTTTCTTGTAGTAATTTACCGACACATCTTTACCATCGCAAAATTCCATCGCAAATTGATTTCCTTCTCTATTTAGCGACTGATATTTCATCCGCCGCTAAACAGACTTTTTTCCCTTCTATATTATCGATGATATTTCTATTTTCGTCGGTAATTTGTAAGGGTTTAAATTCCGTCGGTATTTTTCCGTCACTAATCTTGTCTTTTTTTTGTAGTGATTAAGTTTATTGACAAGCTCTACCACGTGTTTCAAATTTAGATTCTAAATTGAATAAAGTTTGAGATTTTTTTTAATAATTAGTCCTAAAATCTATTTGAGGACTCAAATAGCCATACTTTTTAAGAACTACCGAGCAGAAATTATGATCAAACAGGGCCGAGATCTTGCTAACAACTTTGATGAACCTCCAAATGGAACTTGCAGTAATTATACATTCAATTCATAGTTCTGAACATTGAGGAGATTTGTCTAGACATGACTTTTTTTTTTGGTTACATGAGTGAAGGGTACAATATGAAGACTTCCCAAGACGTCATCCATCTTAGTATTACTCTTGCCTAAGCACACGAGTTTACCGGGGGGAAAAGTTACTATAATTACAAAATGCATGATTCCCTTACTAAAAAATGAACACATGAAAAAAGAATCACACCATAACCAAGCACTAAATTCAGATATCAAATTGAAATTGTTGCGGCTTTAGGAAATTAAAAATAGCTTTATGAATACGCATCACTCAGTTGAATAGATTTTTGAGCAAAGCTGACCGTTCAAAAATAATTACGAATTATATATCAGTCATAAAATAAGGATAGAATCCAATTGAATTCTAAAGACGCTAAACAGAGGTCACTGTGTTTAAAAGTTATCAAACAATCTGAGAGGAGAATTTTTAATCTTCCCTGTTATGCACAGGAAGAGACTTAACAATCTTTCCCGTCATGGGTTGGCATCCCTGAGTACCTACTGTATCGCACATAAAAATGCCACAAATACAGCTTATCAATACTAATGACTAAAGCAACAGGCAGAATTTCAGTAGGCTGTTACTGCAACATATTAACAAGGCTGCAGGCTAGTTTAATTTGAAAACCAAAAAAAAAACTCTCAATTCATGTATCACAGTCACTAAAAAAATCAGATTCAACTCATAAACTACACTGGAATACATCCAATTCAACAACTCCCACATTTTGGGCGTACATAGATGTGACAATTAGCACTGGCCAGTAGGCCGCTACATCTATACTCCTCTGCGTGAATTTTGACACCAGCAAATCAGTAATCAGATTTCCCCAAGGTAAATCTGTTTATCGCTACTGCAAGATGCAATAATAGGTTCAGATGGGTGGAAAGCACACTCATTTACAGATCCAGTGTGACCAGGAAGCTTATACAATATGCGTCGAGAAGTTGTGTCCCAGATGTAGACCATGCGATCAGAACTACCAGCGGTAACCTTGCTCCCATCAGGTGACCAACCACATTTCAGTAGGTTCTTTTCAAAGTTATGCTGGTGCCCTTCCAAAATCTTCACACAACGATTTTGTGGTGCATAAGGGCGCATGTCCCAAATGCAAAGCTTGCAGTCCATACCATTGGTTAAAAGATATGAGCCATCAGGACTCAATTGCATACCTGTTATCATATCTTGATGGCCTTCAAGTTTCATGGTTACTTCACCTTTTCGCAGGTCCCACACCTTAATATCATTGTCTATACCACCAGTAAAAATTTTATCTGATGCATCAGAGAAACTGACTGCAGTGATTTGATATTTATCTGGAAATGTTTGGATCGCACCCCTCTGTCGCATATCCCATAGTTTTGCAGTTCCATCATCAGATCCACTAACAACAAGCGGAGGCCCCCGACGGGATGGACAACATGAATTTACAAAAGATGAATGTTCAGCCATTTTCTTTATCTGCTTCCCAATCTCAACATCCCATGCCCTGACAGTTTTGTCAGGACTAGCCGAAATTATCTGGGAACCATCTGTTGTCCACTGAAGATCCAACACTGCATTCTTGTGCCCTTTCAAAACCATGAAGTTTTTGCACTCCCCATGGACATGCCAAAGGAAAATTTCTTTGTCATGAGATCCAGATGCAATGACATTACCGGCTGGATTGAACTTCACTGTGTATATAGCACTTTGATGACCACTGAGTAACATGATAGGTGATTCCAAGCTTGAAGTCCGCTGCTTTCCACTAGCCCCAGGTGCTTGTGCTCCGGCATATCGAACTGTAGACCATTCCATTGGCCTTGGACCGGAGACAGACAAAGGATTCTCACCTTCTCTAGGAACAACTTGCATCTTGACACCAGCTATTCCAATGACCCACAATCCTCAACTGAAATAAATATTAAGGAATCAGAGAAGGAGAAATCAATTGGAGATACATATTAATGAAACGAGTGAAAGAAATCATTTTATCATACATTGGCGCATTACCAAATCACATGTCTATTGCCATGGTGGTGGATATTGGTATTTTGGTAATATCTAAGCAAGCACAAACACAAACATTATGACACATGACACATGACACATGACAACGTTAACTAAGAGTCTAAGATTTTCATTTAAACCATCATCTCCCAACCCGATCCTTAATCCATACCACTCTTACTCTCAAAAGGACAACATACAAAACAAAAGCATATAAAACCAAGCAAATAAATCTCACCACGGCGATTACCAGATCACGCCTCAACCTGGTTCTAACTCGCAACATAAACTAGAACAATACATGTTCAATAACTCAAGAATGACAGCACACACACATTAAACACAAAAAAAGATGGAGTAAGCAGTGCCTGCTTCCTCTTTATCTTCTCTGATAGCCAATTCACAAGCTTTCGTATGACATTTATTACATAATTTATCAACAAAGAAGAGATTACCTAACCAGTAGTAAAAAAAACTGTCAAAAACAAATTTAGTTGTCGAACGAAAAGTTAAGATGAAGAAAAGAAGCAACTCGCAAACGATTCTAAAACATAAGCACTAAAGGAATTCACATGTCTGCTGTTGAATGGGAAGAAAAGTATCGTCACTTATCAAAAATCGATGCCACCCAAGAACCCAGTTCAGGTAATCAAATACATTAAGTTTGGAAGCACAAAGATTCACTAACCAGATCCGTGTGGCAGGCTTCAATGGTAAACCCTAGAGGGGTCTCTTCTTTTTAATCTTCCTCCGGTCTGTAAAACCCAAAAAGAGAAAGAACTCTTCCGGAGATTAAATGGCTGTGCAATGTGTAGTCCTCCGTAAAACGCACCGTTCTACAAGTCTGGGCTTGGGCTTCTTACTTTGAAGCATAACAGTTTTGCTAATGTTTCTTTATCTTCTCCTTATACATTAGGAGCCTAGTGTCCTGAGCAGTCATTTTAATTTTAATGCTAGTCTCGTCATTTGATCATGAAAGCTTTAATTTCAAGTTGGTAGTTAAATATACTTGGTAATGTTCTCCTCAGATTTTAAATTTAATTAGTTTTGTTTCATATGTTTGGCATTAAACTAAGTGGGAAGATTCCAAAGAAGACGTTATTAAGAGTGATTAAATTGCTAATCACAACTTTAACATAACATATCAACATAACCAAGAACAAACTTTTTCCGAATTCCAATTATGTCCCTTGACTCAGACGGCGTCAACTCCTCCCCCTCACCGTTTGCAAACAGAGACTGGTTCTTTCCTTCTCCGACATTCATCCACCGTCCGCCGCCAAAATTCCCAAAATTCCCTCGCCAGTTCTCCACCGCTTCTAGAATCTCCCAACCCTACCTTCACCGCCACCACCCCGACTCCAAGCCTCCGAGGCCACCACCGTCGTCGTCGCTGTCGTCGTCAACGTCTCATTCTCGTTCACCAGGTCCACCTTCGACTCCAATTCCTGCTGCTCCGAGTGGCTCTAAGTATGGTGAGATTTCCCGACGAGATAGCTTTATTCGTCGGCGGGAGAACTCCGGGAAACAAGAGGAAGGAGATGCTAAGTTCGAACTTTTGAGGGAAACGACGACGTTTGGGGAGAAAGGTGCTTGGTTCTCCGGTTTTCGGATCAGAGTCCGGTGGCAAATGGCCGTTTCAACCGCGGTAATACCTGTATGATTTATATGTACGTCTTTTGTACGTGACAATTATTGGAGTTTGTGTTTGGTTGGTGCAGATTATGATTACAGCTCTAGCTTCTTTAGTGCACAAGAATTTCTCTTTACACAACCAGGTCGATGATTTGGAGGTATATTATTACTATCCGTGACTGAAATCAGATAAGGTTTCTTGTTTTTGCTACTTAACATACACAACTGACTGAAAGTTGGTTGTGGTCTACAGGAGCAAATTTCAAAACTACATTTCACATTGCGAGCTTGCAATATTTCACCCTCTCTAGGCTATGTAGATTCCAGATTACAGGAGATAGATGATATTTCTAGTAAAAGTTTGAAAGTTGTGGCTCTGATTGTCTCAGTAACGCTACTATCAATACCAATTGTTAGCTTAAAGTACATTGATTTTGTGTCTAAATCGAGATCGCTGGACACAGTTTCAGAAGAAGTTTCTCTGAGTAAGCAGCTGGCATATCGGGTGGATGTCTTCTTATCAGTTCATCCATATGCTAAGCCACTAACATTGCTGGTTGCAACTTTACTCCTCATCTTTCTTGGAGGTCTGGCCCTTTTTGGCGTGACAGATGATTGCTTAGCTGATTGCCTATGGTTATCTTGGACATACGTAGCTGATTCAGGCAACCATGCTAACTCGGAAGGTATTGGTCCGAGATTAGCTTCTGTTTCGATTAGCTTTGGTGGGATGCTTATTTTTGCAATGATGCTTGGGCTTGTATCTGATGCAATATCCGAGAAGTTTGATTCACTAAGGAAAGGAAAGAGTGAGGTAGTTGAGCAAAACCACACCCTGATTCTTGGGTGGAGTGATAAACTGGTAAAATTCTTTCTAGTTGCATGGCCTGTTCATTTGTGATTTCTGTATTTCTTCCATGAGAAATTGCTGGCTTTTTTCTCTTCGAAACAGTTCTAGTTGCAATAAGGATATGTAAATAGAGATTGATTAAGCGATTCTGGCAGACGTTTCTGAGTTGGGAGATAAAATGTAAATGGTAATCCATGCAAGATCTTTCAGCATTTGTTCCTTACCAGATAGTGATTAAATTGTTGAACAACTAGGGATCTTTGTTGAATCAACTTGCTATTGCCAACGAGAGTTTGGGTGGAGGAATTATTGTGGTGATGGCTGAACGAGACAAGGAGGAGATGGAAATGGACATTGCTAAAATGGAATTCGACTCCAAAGGAACTTCTGTTATATGCAGAAGTGGTAGCCCTCTAATTCTCGCGGATCTGAAAAAGGTAATACCGATTGAGATTCTTCCAGTTTTAGAATGGTAAAATTTTCCATGGCTGAACTTAATCTTGCTAAAAAATTTTTATGAATAAATTCAGTCATATAGAAAATGATAATGGCCCAAGTAATATTTTGCTTTATTATGGTCTAAGTACATATTTTCATTTGCAACGCCCAGATATTGCAAAAAATGCTGAAATGCAACCCACAATTGAATGAATAACAAAGTGTATGTTCTATGTACCTTACACACATTTTCTTGTTGCAAATTTTCTAATTCTTATCTTGCTTTATGGGCTTTTCTTTTTATGTTCCAAGTAGCAAATTTTAAACGTCCTTTTAGTTATGTCATTTCTAAATATGTTTTATGTCAAGGCATGCTGGATTATCTTCATGTTCTTAGATGTTCAAAATGATGCCTGTTGTTCTAATTCGTCATATACCAGCTTATTTTTCATGTTCCAATACTTTCTTCACATCAGCAATTCCTCTTAATTAGGTTCTTCTTGTCACAGCTACCATTTTCCTTCTTGTAACCTCCACAATTAGACTGGATATTCACCTTATCAACGTATCACATGGTTCAATCTCATAGGATGTATTTGCAAAGATGATTGTGATGCTATGATTCTATCTGTTTTTCTTTGCTAATTATCTTTCAAGTTTTCCAGGTATCTGTCTCTAAAGCCCGTGCAATAATTGTCCTTGCTGAAGATGGAAATGCTGACCAGGTCTACTTGACTCAAAAAGTCAATTTGCTGAATGCTTGACTTGAAAGAAAATGGTTATCATCATTTACTAATTCATGGCTGTATGCAGAGTGATGCTCGAGCATTGAGAACAGTCTTGAGTCTAACAGGGGTCAAAGAAGGGCTGAGAGGGCACATTGTCGTGGAAATGAGTGATCTTGACAATGAGGTATTGGTAAAACTTGTTGGTGGAGATCTTGTCGAAACTGTTGTTGCTCATGATGTAATTGGTCGCTTGATGATTCAATGTGCTCGGCAGCCAGGACTTGCTCAGGTTACTTTCTGAGTCAGTTTTAATTTTTTGAATTGGTAGCATCAATATAAATCCAACCATTATAACAAATCTAGCAATATATGACTTCTCAAAAAAAAAATCTAGCAATATATATCTTTTGGTGCTTTAAATTATTGCTTGGCAAACTTGTTTCCTAGTTTTCCGTAATTGACAACTTAAGGATGTAATATGGCAGATCTGGGAAGACATCCTGGGGTTCGAAAACTGTGAATTTTACATCAAAAGATGGCCACAGTTGGATGGCATGCAATTTGAGGATGTTTTAATCAGTTTTCCTGATGCAATACCTTGTGGGGTCAAGGTTGCATCTTGTGGTGGTAAGATTATCTTAAATCCTGATGATACATATGTCCTCCAGGACGGTGATGAAGTGCTTGTTATTGCTGAAGATGATGATAGCTATGCTCCTGCAGCCTTGCCTACGGTGCTTTCACTTTACTCAGAAAGATGGTTTTCCAATAGACTGCCTATCTTTTTCATTTCTTAGTTCAATCATCCTCTGTGCTCCAAGTACAAATAAAGTTGACCTTCCATGTCTTAACCACTTAGTAGTGGAAGCGAACTTACTACTTTACTAATTCAAGATATGCCAACAAGTGTGTATGATTCAAATTAATGGAAGAAAGAAATTATCAATACAAATTTGAATAGTTAGGGAATGATGTTTCTTTTGTTGGAATCCTATTACCCACCTAGAAGTTTGCTTACTATCTTTTATTATATTTGCTACTATTGAATAAAATAATTTTATGCAGTTGGACAAAATATTTTATCCTTTTATATGGAACTAAACTTACTTGAATGATATTAGAATAATACATGATCGATTTTCTAACCTCACCTTACAACTTAAGTTTTGGATAGAGTAGTTTCCTATTATGGTAATAGAGCCTTGTGTGACTAAGTCTCGAGTTCAAGTTGTTGCAACCATTTTACCTATGGTATATTTGTGATTTGTTGTGTTGGCCAATATTTTGTGGGAAGAGGTGTGTTAAATAAATATATGATCCTCCGTTGGGCCTCGCCTAACAACTTAAGCTTTTGAATTGAGCAGTTTCCTGACAAATACCACCATTAAATTTTGACTTAGTATTCATCTTTTCCTTATTATCTTAGCTCAGTGATAATTCTTGTCATGGTAATCTGAGGACTCTTTGTTTAGCACAAGTCCACCAAATGAGTTCTGTGCATTTTCATACAAATAGAATTGGACTACTCCGAGAGTTTTATGTTTGGATTTTTGTCATTTTTATACTTCTAGGGACTTGTAAAAGTTAATTGCCTAGCATACTCATACTTCTCAATCAACATTGTATTATTGTGGCCCAGATTGTGATGGCCTTTTCATTCTAGATTATGCAAAACTGGATATTAAATGCAGCAAAGGCATGCATTATGTATCCTTGTTTTGGAAAATTGGACAAGTGAAATCAGAATGAGAAAGGAAGCAATTAGTCATGATCAATCAGACCTGTCATTCATGACAAACTTGCCCCAATATATACAAATATAGAATGATGCGTTCGCTGGAATTTAACTAAGTGGAGATGGCATAATTAAAAAGACTTACACAAAATAATCAATTTCATCATTCAGGTCAAAGAAGCATCATTTATACACTTTGCCAGACCAGTCAGAAAGCCACAGAAGATTCTACTTTGTGGATGGAGGAGGGACATTGATGATATGATTGTGGTAAGCTCTGCCTATGAAGCACCTAATTCTTTTCTTGTTCGCCTGGATGCTGCAGGTATGGAGGGGAAGTCTACCCAAAGACTTCATTGTTCCAAAGTCTGCAGAAAAGATACTTTTATGTGGTTGGCGACGAGATATGGAAGATATAATTATGGTAACGCAATAAGGATTACACAATCATACTCCCAATCCACCGCGGGTTGAACAAAGTGGTGGTAGATGCTTCACAATTTTCTTGTCATGTTTTGAGTGTCTATTTAAGTTGTGAAGTTACCAAGGTTCAGTTGAAAAAGGGCATATCAGTTCTTGATGTTCCTAATAGTTTGGGGTCCAGCGAGGGTTAGCTACTAAGTGTAGCATTTTGGTCCAACTAATTCAGTCTTAAGAATGAACTTCATTCTGTTATGGCATGGAAATTTGTGTTTAATCACCATAGCTGATATCATTTCCAATTTACTCTTACAATGGTTTAAGTCCACCATGTCTACCAGTGGATTTATCTTTTGACAGATTGACAAGAAGTTTACAATTTCCTCTTTTTCTCAAGTACGCAATCATTTTTACCAGTTTATTCCTGTGTTAGCAAGCATTCAACAAAATATTCTTTTTTCTTTTCATTTTTGCTCCTTCATTACTATTATCTGCCGTCATAAGAATATAACCTAATTTCACGTGTATGGTTTCTACCTTCCAGTTTGACTTTATCATCTGATCATCTTCCAAACACAAATCTCACCTGTTGCTTCTATGTACACTATTTTCTTGCCTTTCCCATTTCCTTTTTGTGATGTAGAATAGTTAATGAAGTCATCACATTAATGAATTCTCTTGCCGTTTAAGTTAAATGAATAGTTTGTCACCTTTTAGTCTTGTAATAATTGTAGGTTCTCCTGGATATTAATTGTTGCAAATCAGAGTAGCTTGTTCTACTTTCTTTTTCTTTCCATCACCAAGTTAATAGAATATGTTACTCTGTTGGATCAGGTCCTGGATGCCTTCCTAGCACCTGATTCAGAGCTTTGGATGTTCAATGAGGTTCCCGAAAACGAGAGGGAAAAGAAGCTTATTGATGGTGGTCTGGATTTAAGCAGACTGGTGAACATATCATTGGTTAATAGAGAGGGAAATGCTGTGATTCGGCGTCACTTGGAGAGTCTTCCTTTAGAATCTTTCGACTCTGTAAGTAGTACAACCTGTAAAATGAGATGGACCTTTATATAGATTTTGACGCAATATCTTGTGTTCACAGATCTTGATTTTGGCTGATGAATCTGTGGAAGATTCAGCTATTCAAGCTGATTCTAGGTCTCTGGCCACACTATTATTGATCCGTGATATTCAGGTATTCAGAAATTGATCTAACTGAATTGTGGTTGTACATCATGATTCCATTGTTGAAGTAATGAGAGCTCTCGTGACCACGGCTTACGATAGATTGATTGACATTGTAGCTTTCTGGTTCTTCATGGACATTAGATTAATTCACTGAGCTTTCTAGTAAAGTTTTACATTTCTCAGAGAGTTGAAAAAAGTATAGTTTGCTTTGATACTTGTCTTATAGGAAATGCATTATTTGAATTATTGAAAATTCTTTCCTAATAGATAAGTATATAAATATATGGTTCTCATGATTCTTTAAGGCAAAGCGTCTTCCATATAGAGAAACTATGGCTTCGCAGCTCCAAAGAAGCTTCTCACAAGGTTCTTGGATTGGTGAGATGCAGCAGGCTTCAGATAAATCAGTAATAATCAGTGAAATTTTGGACCCAAGGACCAAAAATCTATTGTCCATGTCAAGGATCAGTGATTATGTTCTATCAAATGAGCTTGTCAGCATGGCATTGGCAATGGTTGCAGAGGATCGCCAGATAAATGCTGTATTAGAGGAGCTTTTTGCAGAGGAGGTAGTGTTTCTCAATGATTAAAATATTGAGAATGTTTGGGAGTACAAATTTTTTAAAAGAAAAATAAGCTTACTAGAGTGTAATCACAAATTAACCTGTTCATGTTACTGCTTTTTAAAATAATTTGTGCCAGCTTCTCAATTGGCATTCTGCAATTCTGCATTCTTTAATTGATACCAGAAATTCATTAAAGATGTAGATATCATGTTAATTTGCATTATTGGGATAAAACCTCCAGTGGCTCAATTTTTAGTAGTGGTAAATATGTCTTTTTTTTGGGTAAGAATTGGTTAAAATATGATAATTTGTTTGAGAGACAAGTTTTGATTATTAATGACGTATCGCTTATAGAACTTTTCGTAAACATCAGGGAAGTGAGTTGCAGATTCGGCAAGCAGATCTCTATCTTCGTGAAGGTGAAGAGTTGAGTTTTTATGAAATAATCTTACGAGCCCGACGGAGGAGAGAGATTGTAATCGGCTACCGTTCAGCTACTGCTGAAAGAGCAGTCATCAATCCACCTGCCAAAAGTGAGAAACAGAAGTGGTCACTGAAAGATGTTTTTGTAGTGATTGCAGAGAAGGAATGACAATCTTTATTGTATTCCAACTGATGAAGATATTCGATTGTGGAGTACCTGTCAAGATATTATTAGTTTAAGCATTGACATAGAATTACCTAAAAAATACTACAGGATGTGAATATCACTTGTAAACGAAGAGCATGTACAGTCATATCAATGTTTCTCATTTCAAAGATTGATATCAAGACAGTTTTCATCATTCTAATTGTGTTACCTGTGAAAAGTTGAGGAATCAAATACATTCTCCACCTTATGTCCTGTCTCATCAAGTTCACTAATGCTCAAGGCGTTGAGAATGAATGGTGTTAATTGATCTTGAGTATGCCAAGTTAACATTGTTTTCGTTCCACCCAACAAGGCTTTAAGCGGGTGCAGACCCAATACTAAAGAACAGGAATTATGCTGATTTGCCGATGGACTTGAGGAAACAGAGATGAAGCCTGCTTGTGGATTGGACCACCTCTTATCATCAATATTTTTTTGTCTATCTTTTTCATGTTGGGTTGGATATTATATTCAATTTTTATCGTCATAAATTGTTGAAATTTTTGCTTGAGGAGTTGAATTGAATAAATTCTTTAGGTGGTAGTTTTGAGGGCAAAACCCCTTTTATGCGTAACATTATAGTGTAAAATCTCTTTCGTGGTCTGCTATCATTCAAAAAAATAGGTATCTTATCAACGTCTCTGTCTTATTTTAACTCATGTAGTGAACTTTCCATTTCTGTTTCTCTTGTCCTATAAAACTTATTTCTTGAACCTAAAAGATGCGGTCTTGACTTGTGAATAGAGATATCACAGCAAAAAAGGCATTGAAGATACGTTTTGCTAGACTGGGTGCAAATCATTGTCACCGATAGCTACACTGCTACGAAGAAATGGGATGCAAGAGATTATTTTATTATGTCAATTGTTATTAGTCGGTGTGTTAGATATAAATATAGGAGAGCTATGTTACTTTCCTTTTTAAAGAAAGAATAACAATAAATTCGTTACCTGCACTTTTGCATCAGATTGCCTTTTATATTTTCATTCCTTTTCTGCATTTTTTATTCTTTTCACACAGTATTTAGTATCAGAGCACGGATCCGCAGATTTGTAAAGTTTAAACCCATGATAGAAACTAGATCTCAATATTTAAAGAAGGTAGAAGCAAACTTAAAGGCTATAATTAGAAGTAGTGATCAGAAAGGGAAAAGGAGATATTGGAGTTGAGGGGGCTCGTAACTGGCTTGGCTTTTCAAGTTAGTCAGTCAATGGCTCTTATGGAGGCTTCGAGGAATAAAATTGCCATGAATCAAGAGACCACTAAATTTCATACAACAGGATCCAGGCAGGGAAGGGAGACACAAGCTACAAGTTATAGAACAGAATTGATGTAGAAATGTATTGTTTTCCTTGTATTTCAATGAATTACTTTACACTATATTTATACAAGTTTGTGATGATCTAAGATAAGATACAAATCAATTCAAATGAGATTACTGGAGATAATACAAATTAATTCAAATGAGATTACAGGAGATAATACAAATCATAATAATGCTGAGATTGTAGAAGATTTTCACATGTTTATCAGTCCATCTCAAATGCACGGTGAGTCCTCACAGAGAGCTTGTCACGAAGATTGTAAAACGCAGAGGAAGATAAAGCCTTGGTCATGATATCTGCAATCTGATCACAGGAAGAGAGATGCTGAATAATAAATGCCTTGTTGGTAATCAAATATCTGACAAAGTGAATTTCAATTTCGATATGTTTTGTACGAGTGTGAGTGATGGGATTGGTGGCAAGAAATGTTGCACCCAAATTATCACACCAAAGAGTGGGTGTGGGGTGAGAGAAACTAATTTCACCA
>JANTPM010000001.1:22674614-22688626 GCA_025434745.1 Erythroxylum divaricatum
CCTTATTAGGATAATAATACGGTAGGAATCCTATTATTGATAGGATAAGAATAAGGTAGGATTATCGAGAGTAGGAAACATGCTTAGAGTAGGAATTCTATTATTGTAAGGAGACTTGCCTATTTAAAGGCAATCAAAATTAATAAAGCGGCAGATCAAAATTTATTCACATAAGAGATTAGAGTTCTCTCTATCGAACTCTCTAAGGCATCAGCCTCCCTTTGAAGAGCTGAAATTCTAATCAAGATAGGTCGACCAAAAAAACAATATACTCACCCTGTGACTCGATCCCAAACACGGGACCATAACATGCCCTTTTTCTGCTTATTCATGACACTCCCCAACTTATATCTCTGCCTCTTTCAAATACATTCGTCGAAAGGAAACTGATTCCAAATTAGTCAAGGCCACTATTTAAAGAAACAAGAAACCAAAATAAAGAATTAAGTTCACTCTGCAATAACCAGAGCGATGCAAAACTTTATAATAAAGGTAAGGACCCAAATATTTTCAAGGTTTACCTTTCAATACCATCACATCCAAAAATGACTAGAAAGAGAGAAGATAAATATCATTAAATGTCATTTAAGGAAAACTAAACTAATAATTCAATTGGCAGCCAACCAAAGAATGTTAAGCAAGGAAAAAGAACATATGTTGCTTGAGGAGTATGCATATTATATTAATTCACATGAGAGTGATTTTATTATGCCATGAAGACATAATTAAGAAGCAAGATGTATAAATGAAACAATATCACACCTCGACAAGCAGTTTAAGTCCGTCTAGGTGACGCCCAGTCCTCACATCAACTGTTGATGGATAAGTTGAATCATCTGCCCCGTGAGAAACTGTCAGAAGAAGCTGACAGACGTGGCAAGGCTCACCTAGATATATGTAAATCTCAATCACATCTGCACCTTGCAAGCAAACCTGTTAGAAAAACGATCACAGAGTTAAATCAATGAACTATTTGTGATGGCTATATGATCTATAATTGTAACTGAAATACAGAGACAAGATTAAACATAAAGATTTACCCATGTTAATTCTTTCCCTTTGAAACTCAAAAGATTGGATCGCCCACTAATATTAGGAAACATGTTGGTGACTGGCTTAAGAAAGAATCCAAATGGTCGAGAGGGTACCTGTAACAAATAAGTGATCACGTAACACATCACGTATAGAGTTAGTGTGACCTAAACCTGTCCTCTAAGTGGAAAAGTACTCTTTCTATAAATTCTGATATTTTCACAACAGCTCTGAACTAGTACACTTATTGCATGTACCCCAATGTCAAAAAGAGATCATCATGCAAACAACATAGCATCTGTTTAGATGATAGATAGGCAATCCTTTAATCCTTAACTCCATTAAACTATGGATAAGCCTTGGATGGAGTCCACCAAAGAAGGCAAGTCTTCTGCAAAGTTCCCTTTAAAAAATCCCAGTTTCTTCCTCATTAAACTAATCATTTCTTCTTCTTTCTGTTTCCTTTCATCTTTATCATGCCATGTCATGTCCTGTACTGTATCTTAACTCTTCACATCAACGCATTATTTCAAAACTCCGAAACTTATTCTTGAAACCACCTTATTTTTCTCATAATTGTTCAATCATTACCAATTCTTATAATGTTTCTCATAGATAAATGCAGGATCAAAATACAAATCACCAAAAAGCATACATTTAAAGGTTGAACTGCAACTGATGGCAGATGCTTGAACAGCCTCACTCCAAGAAACATCTCCAGCTGCTTCTGGCGAGAACTATCCACAACTGCATTTTTGTACCTCCTCTGTAGAGTAATTTTCATGTTCTGCGCAGCAGAAAACTGCTTAAACTTTCCAGCTTCTTCATTGAAAATGTTGAGAATTTGGCTATGCATAGCTTTGGAACCAGTGTAAAGTGTTGCATGGATATCACCAGCAAGAAGAAAGAGATCAGCTAGTTGAGATACAGGAGATAAGATAGTTGAAGCCTTAAACTCTTCAAATGTCATATCAAATCTCTTCCAGGGTTTATCTGGACATGGATGATCCCATGTGGTAGTCCGAGTATTGTGATCAATGTAATATGTTTTTCCAGTTACAGCATCTGAACGTTTCTCCCATCCTGGTGGCAATGGAGCAGTATATCCACCAGAGCTATTAACTGACTGGTAACCATATGCGATATCACTATCAAGTGATATGGCCAATCTCCTGCACTGTTCCACAAAAACTTGGAGGGAACCAAAGTAACTAGCAGCATTAGTTCTATCCAAGGAATCTGCACAGTTAAAGCGTATGACTCCATTTTGATGTGATCTTAAGCAGAAAGCACCCGCAAAATCATCATTATGGATGATTTCACCTCTGCAATCCTTAAGTCGTTGCCGTGAAGTTAGATAATCCCCTTCAGATATATCAATAGCCAAAGTTGGTACTTTTAAAAATCCCCAAAGATCCTCAATTGTTTGTGGCTCACCTTTCAGCTTTATGCTAGCATGCCAATCATAATTTATTAAATGTATCCGTGTGTAAGGAAGTTTTCCAGTTGATCTTATATAGTTTAAGGATTTCTCAAAATGCTGAACTAAAAGACATTCTGACTTCCCGTCTTCATTCCTAAGTAAATTGACGCAAACAATTGGAACAAAAGTTTTTTTCCTCTGACCTTCCACGACAGCAGCATTCAAATTTCGAGCATCATATCTTTTACTCAACCTTTGATAGTATTCTGAGCTTCCTTTATATGGGTCACGATCTGAAACATAAATTTCTGCTTCCTTAGCAGTAATTTTTAACTCTGCACCCCACCAGATTGGGATTGTGCCCCGTCGCCAAACATATGTGTTGAAAGGAATACTCTGACCAGTCCTTTTTGGTACCCATACAAGTTGCTCACACTCTACTTCATTTCCTGTTTTCACAAAATTTTCACCAGTTCAGTCTAAGCAAGAAAACAAGTTATATGGACCAAGCAATCAAATAGGCAACGTAGAATATGTATATCAAAGACATAATAAAGAGGAAATTGTCAATGGAAGCTTGGTGAAAAGAGGTCGAATAAAGGCATGGTGCAGTTTCAACAATATCCAAGATACTATAATCCATTATCATTCTTTTACAAACACACACTACGTGCTTTAAAGTTGAAAATGTTCAAAACAATATAGAACTTTTGAGGATGTTAGAGAAAGAAGCAGAGAAAGCACAACAAAACATGAAAATGCCATACATGGATAATAATATGCGAATCAAGAGTTGGTAACAGTAACAACCTACCAGTGCTGAAGCACGAATTTAAACCCCTAGCCAAGTATCGAGTACCAGGATGAAGCCGACTACGACGAGCTATAAGAGCAACTACCCCTTCTAACTGACCCAAGCTTCCAAAGCTTCGACATTCTGCAAAGCCCTATACATTAATATCAAGCAAACAGTATCAACACGTAAATGTTATATATTACCAACTATATTATTCCCCTTCCAGATCTAGAAATATTTAGCATTGCTACAGAATGATTAATAGGAAAAATTAGGAGGGGATGCACGACTAAAATACAAGGAATTAAAGAACATGCACCAGGAAAACAACTATGAAGAAGCAGTCACGGCTTAAACAGAATATTAGAGAAGCTATTGTAGACAACAAGAATAAGCTAAGAATAAATGAAATGAATATTGCCATCAGAATCTAGGTAATAAGCTTTCCTGAAATCACAAATAAATATATTGCAGGCTGTCTCAAACTATAAATTAAAGACTATAGTGAAGAAACAAAATGGCTTCCTAAGGGATATGTGAAAGATGAACAGATAAAGGGCCTGATAATTGTTAGTTACAGTAGGTATATGCCAATCCAGTTTAAACAGTTAGAAAATGTATGACGAAAGGATAGATGATATTAAGAGTAGAACAATATAAATATGGCCTGTGCAACATGATGGTTAACCAAATTGCAACCTACAACTTGCAATACTGAAAAATGGATATCATAACCCACACAAAACGCAGCAATTATGACATCATTTCTATTTCTCTGAAATGTAGTCAAATAAAAACCAATAAACTTGTAAGCCAGTTTATTTCCAATCTTCAATTCTCCAATTCAAATGTAACAACCAAAAGAACAAGAAGCCAATTACATGTAAACCATTTTAGTTATTAACATATTACAAATTCTTCAGCATTGAGTGAACATTAACAACCAAGCAATGAGCTCTGTGTAAGACGGAGTCATACATGCCAATTTGCAGTTAGAAAAAATTAGTCATTAGATCAGAATATTGAAGAGAAACCCATGAGAAATCAATAAGCATCAATCTCAAGAAACATAAATGACGTTACCTGCAGAAGTGTAACACAATGATGTGGAAGCCCAACGTTTTTGAAAGGTGTGGAAAACCATCCATTCCAGACAAATTCATCGTCAGGATTTTCCAAGGGCATACGGCTTGGGAAAGGTCTAGTGATGTCTCTTGTCTCACAAAAATAGTGCTTCCCATCAATGTCAAGTTCAGTTAACTCTTGAACATTCTTTACTTCTCCTTTACCCTGCTGCTGAGGAATTTGGAGTGATATTTTAATCCATTGGCTTTCTGTGACTGTAAATACACATCCTCCACCAGGCAAATTTGGGATGCTTTTTGTTAACTTTGTGGCCACAAGCAGCAGGCCAGAACTGCCTAGGGCAGCATAACCTAAGATTGCCCTTGCGTAAACCTTACTCCTGCAATACCAACGTGATCCACTTGTGATGAAATCTAAAGCTTCATCTTCAGATTTAAAAACATCTAAACCCCACTTCCCACTATAGCGAAGAGTGCCTGTTGTTGGATCAATATATATCACTTGAGTGTCAGCCCTGGAAAATAAGCTGACAATAACATAGACTTCACCAGTATCAAGTGTTGCAACAACAACAGACGTATTTCTTGAACCACCAACTGCAATTAAAACAAACTGTAAAAATTAATGCATGGTTAAAAATAGCATTATAGAAGAAAAAGAAAGACCCTTTTTTTTCACCCAAATCGAACCAAAACAAATTGAAATGTTTTATCGAACAGCATCCAGTAGACATAGTAGAGGGATACACAGTGCATATTTGCCATAAAAACTTGAAGTGATAGTAAAATTGATACCGAAGGCATCTCAATCCAAAAAGGGGGAAAGAAAGAAACTAAATCCAGAAGCACACAAATTTACCTGGTGATTCCATGCGAGCTAGAAGTAGTGGGTTATTAGAGATCTCTTAATTCCTTGAGTTTTATGTTCTGTGAAGTAGAGAAACCAAAATCTGAATCTGAGCAACAGAATGAAAGGAGAGAACACAAGTGGGGAAGAAATCAGAAGCAACTCTAGAAACAAATCTAACAACGTAGATGCATATATGTAAACATGTATACCAACTTCGTCATTTGGCAATCACAAACTTTAGAGGGCAAACAAAATGTAATCTGGCGACCGAATGAGATTATTCTGATATACATTTTATTCAAGCACAATTCAGTAGCTCCTTTTTTCTATCAAAGTTTCTGTTTTCCCATATTCTCTTCACATTCGCACATAAGCAGACGCAAACACAAGCCCCGCAAACATGTCCATGCTTTTCATAAGATACTGAAAAACGAGATCCAAAATATCGAAATAAAAGTTTCGATGATACTGGCACTAATTGTAATTCTAAAAGTGGCCCAACTTTTTATTCTTCTTATCAAACAAAGAAGCGAAAAGGGTTTCAAGAAACTTACAAGATTCAAAACCTCATTTCTGCCAAGATCCAATTTTTATTACCAGAAGAAAAGAAAAACATAAAACTTTCTTCAAACCAAAATAAAATTCGCAAAAATGAATCCAAGGACAACAATCAGATGCACAGCAATGAACAAAGGATTGAAATTGAAGAACAAGAGAATTGAATTGTACTATACGTATATATTAATAAAGAGAGAGAAAAGTCACCTGAGAGAAAAAGATGCCAAGTTGAGGGAGGAAGCGAGTACGATACGGAAGACTGAAGAAAATCGGTCAACATGTAAAGCTTAAATCAGAAAATTAATATTATTATATACAAAATAAACTAAATATCGTGAAACACGAAGAGTCGTCGAAGACAACGAAATAAACTGAAAAAATCTCTTTCCACATCGGTTTTGGAGTAATAACATGTCGTTGATAATTTAATTCTTACGTCTATTATTCATCATGCTACATTGATCCGTTTTGCTCCATCGATTTGGTTAATTGATCTTGATTTGTACTTCAAAGGCAAAATTTCAATTCTACATACACGGTTACTAACAATGTTATGAGTATTATATTAGATCTAGTTCTAGGTACTAGTATTAGCAAATATTGGTGCTTATATTCAAACATGCAATACCCGGTAAATTTCAATCTAAGTTAAATATAATTTCTCATAATTTTTTTAATAATTTAATTTTATTTATTTATTATGATTTTTAATAAAACAAGTAATTTGATAAGTCTAATTTACTTTAATCATATCAATTTTTTAGCTTATTAAGTTTATGAGAAATTAAGTTTTATAAATTAGTAATTTGATAAGTCTAATTTACTTTAATCGTATCAATTTTTAGCGTATTAAGTTTATGAGAAATTAAGTTTTATAAATTAGAATCACTCGAAAGATAATCTTATATGTTTGGTGTAATGAATTTGAATAATAATGATAATGAGACTTCCCTCAATAACTAAATAAAAATTGAGGTCAATATAATTTAGGAGAATATGTCACTTAATAAAGTTTCAAGTTTTTCATTTTTTATTTCACTTATATTTTGATATACATTAAATTCTATATATGCAATATAAATATAAATATAAAACTTTTAATTATAAGTTTTTTTTTTTTGGTTTCGTATCCATTATTGTTTTGATGTGTCACTTGGTATAAACTCTTTTTGTTATATTTATATGGACCTACATTATTCTTATTATTAAACTTAGCAAAACAACCCAAGTCCCATTTAATTATGTCTATAATTTTGAGCCTTTACTTAATTGCTAACCAAAGCATGAATAAAGTTTTTAGTAAGTTTTTATTAAACTAAATAGAAGTTATCCAAGAAATAATTTGCTTAGGATCCTTGAAAAGAGTTGGGCAAGAGACGTTTGTGAATCTTCTCAATTTATGTGTCTCATCTAAATGATAGTATCCTCTCTATTAAGGTTTAAATTATAGTTAGGTATATATACTATAATGGTTAAGAAGCCCCTCTGGTCACAATGCCACCAATCTTCTTTAATAACTTCTTTGACCCTGACGTAATTTGGAATATAATTTTTAAGCATATTAAATTCAGGGAGCAAATAAAAAGGAATTATCAAGCCAAAAGCTGATTGATTCCCTATTCCGAATCTAAATTTTCATTTCCTTGTCAATGGAATTTATCATCTTCAACATTTGGTTAATGGAAAAGAGTTATTGGGTATGCTTTTCATACTCCAAAAGGAGAGAAATTCAATGTGCATCTATTTAAACCACATAGACTTTTGTTCTCCCAAAACTTCCATGTTCTTTTGGCAAATATGACCTTATTGGTTTCTTTTATAGATTTTATACTAAAGCCCCTTTAGCAAACACTTCTCTTTCCAACTGAATTTGTGTTCTTGATGGTTGTTTGTCTCACCAATCTATAAGACATATTATTAATTAAAGTCTCCCTGTAAAAGATAGAGCTATAATTTTCAAATTTCCAATTTTCTCATGAATAGAGTTAAATAGAGGAATGCAATATTTATATATACATCTTATGGTTATAATGTGAATCCCTAATTATTTTAAAAATGGCACTAAGAGCTTAAACCCTTAGATGTTGGATAGTTATTAAAATAACTTAATTAGAACAATAGACAGAAATAGTTAACTTTTAGTGATGTTAATTATAAGAAGAAAATAATGTTTCTAACTAGAATATAATAATAATAATTTAGTTATTGCATAAGGTTATAATGCAAAGTTAAAGTTCCAATCGCTAATATAATAACTTTTGCTCCATTAGTAATTCACATGTCCATTTTGTCTTTTTTTAACAATCTACTCATTGTTAACACCTATATTGTATTACAAATGTGAGAAACACATTCGATATATAATACCTAAGATTTTAGAATATAAGTAAAAGTTGATCTCAATCATAAACATATAAGAGGATGAAGCTTAATTAAGATTTTTATCTTTTATGCTAATAAGATAAACCTTACATTTCCTCATCCAGTATCCATTGGTTCTATAATAAAAACATGTGCCCTTATCATTTTTCTTTTTAACACTATCAGTTGGTTTTGGTACTTTAAAATAAGCCTTTTATTTCTTGTTATTAATCTTCTTAGCGTCTTTTTTTTTACTATTAGAAAAATCTACAACAAGAACATAATTAGTGAATATAGGTAAGGATAATTTGTTAAACGATTATAAATTTAGTTTGCAATTTCTCTTTCTTACACTCTTTACTTTATTCTTTTTTATTAAGCTTTAATAAATTGTAATTTCTTTTCATCATTCTATTTAAAATTGATCAAGTTCCATTTTAAGTTGCAAAAGGCCATTCACATTTTATTTTGTGAATCAAAAGAAATGAATTTAATAGAGCCTCTATGTGTGAAATGACATAAAATTTGAAATACATTAAAAGTTACTTACGAGGACACGAATCAAGTTAAGGATAACAAAGTGAGCATGCTAACACATTAATTTGAATTATTTCAATTTAAATATAATGAAAGCATTTTAGTAGATACATTAAATTTATTTACATTATCAACGCTCTTAAAGGCCTAGGCAAAGTATATAAAAATATTTAAATGGTGAGAAAATTACTTAGGTCTCTTCCAAAGATTTGGAAAGTTAATTTGATGGCAACCTAAGAAGCAAAGAACTTAAATATATTACCAATACATGAGGAGCTCATTGGATCTTTTCTCACCTACTAAATGAGACTTAAGGAAGTACAATAAGAAGAAATGGCTCCTAAAAAAGGAAACATAGGCTTTAATATGGAGCCATCTAAAGAGGAATAAACATTCTTTAGCAGAAGTAATGAGGAATACATTGAGCTTATCTCTAGAGGATTTAAGAATTTGCTAAGGAGAAAGAAGTTTTCTAAGAGAAAATATTTCAAGGAAGATAAATTTGATACTAAATAAAAATTAGCTAGCATCATTTGCTTTAAATGTAAGAAATCCAGTCACATAAAGTTCTAGTTTCCTGTCCTCAAAGACATTGACAATTATTAAAAAAGGGAAAATAGGTATATCCTCAATTTGGGATGGAACATGTGATTTTAAAAAGTGAATATTCAAAAGGAAAAGTAACTCATATATACTTTTATGGTTAATGATGAGTATTGTCCATTTCTAAATCTTTTGATAGTGATAATGATGTTGACTTATCCTATAATGAACTAATTAAAAGTCTGGGGATCATAATTAAGAAAAGGAAGAAATTATCTTAAACAACAACAACAATAACAATAACAATGCCTAGTAAAAGTTATGCTAAAAAACATTTAAAAGCATGCACGGGTAAAAAAGAAAAGATAAAGAGTGAATTACATAACATCAAAGCATTTAAGGTGAGAGCATTATTGTTAATCATAATTTATATATATTGAAGCATTGGAATGAGACACTGGAAAATAAGGTCATCATCTCAACAAATCCTTGTCTAAATTCACCAAAGGATATAAGGAACTAGAAAGCATGCTAGGAGCATAAAAGAATTCTAATAATAGGTATGAGATTGGATAATATTATAGGAGTGTACGAATATAAAGACTACATTTGTCAAGGGAAAACATTTTCATATTGAAGAACCTTTGCTTAAGATGAAAGATGAGCATAGTTCATCCTCATCTATGTGTACACATAAATCACATGCATATGCTTTATCCATTAGAACTTACTCCAAAAGGCAAGTATCACAGATTCATATATGGACTTTAACCTAGGCCTATAGTTCAATATTACCAAAGCAAGAATAGGTATAACTTTTATTCAAAGACAATAGGTAAATACAATCTCATTAGTACTTATTTAGGCCTAAATATTAATTTAGAAGAAAGAATCAAGCTCCCATTTACAATATGCCTCATATAAAGTATAATGGCATGACACCTCCCTTATAGGCACTAACATAACTAATGGATCGTGTCTTATGTATACAACAATCTAGTCCATATCAATATTCAAAAACAACATTCCATCCTTATATTATTTAAAGGAGGTTTCCCTACCATTCTTATATCCAAAAAAGATCTAGAAATACATTTATGCACAAAAACCATATGTTTCACTATCATGGAACCAATTTATACTATATAATATGATATGTCATTTTTATGGTGATTAAGGGCTTATTAATAAGTTTTATTTCTTAAAACAAGTCTTGATGAGTAAACTTATAAGTAAATGAGTTGAAAAAAAGCTAAGAATAATAATAAAGGACAAGTTTATGTAGGTACCTTAAGCATATTAATTACATTATTGTGTACGTCTCTAAGAAAAATAAATACAAATCGTATATGGGTAGTGGATATTCAAGGCATATGAGTAGTGATGCATCCTAACTTATATCTCTTAAAGAAAAAGATGGAAGATTTTGATAAGATATTATTTGGTTATATTAATTGGAATTATCTTTGTTATTTTGGCGATTTTAATGCTTAAATAGGAAAATTAATATTTATTTTATTTTATGAGCTGATAAGCAAAGATTGCATTAAATTGGAGCATTATTGGACAAAATTACGAACTTTGGAAAAAATAGATAGACTACTATAGTAGATAAGGAGAAATCACGCCTAATGTCAGATTCACCTCAAGAGCTTGAATTTAATTAGAAAACTTATTTTCATCCCTATTATGTAGGGATTCAGATTTGTTTAGATAAGAATCTTTGCAAGATAGGAGAAGGCTAGGTTTTGAGTTGGAAAAGAAGGGAAAAACACATCCAACACCTTCTACATCATTTTATTTTCTTTCTTTGTAGTTTTCTCTCAATCTTTCATCTTTCCTTTTATTTTTAATGTTGGAATAATATGGCTAAATCCAAACATTTTGATTCAAAGTGATCCAAAACTCTAGTTGTGACCTTATAAGGTTTTGTTCTAAACTTATATTCATGTTTTAATTCAAGTATTTCTTATTTTATGTCCTTATATTTCATGAACAATTAATATTGATCGACATAATAAATCAATTTGATGTTGATTATTTTATAGTTATCCATAATGGCTGGTAATTGTCATGAAGGATTAGGTCAAGTAGAAAATATGTTATTTATGAAGTTGCATATTTTAATTTATGAAAAACAAGAAAACTAAATTAAATACTTGTAAATATCTTAATTCTTTTTTAGGGTTTATTCTTTTTCATTATGCTTATTACTATCATTTAATTGATATGGAATGCTACCATACCTAATAAATTGATGGTAAGTTTTAGATTGAATATTAGGTTGAACCAATTAATTTAGAAAAATTTGAGACTTATTATGGCTATCTTAATGGTTCGACTAACTACTTGAATTATGAAAAAATTTCTTTTTATATCAATGATCAAAGTTACAATTGGACGAGATATTTCCCTTGAATCAAAGTTAAGTACCATTGAATTTATCACTTTAATACTTATTTGATTTATTTTGATTACTTATTAAATTTAATTTATTAGTTAATTAATTATAAACTACCACCTTATTTTATTAATTAAGATTAAGAAATTAGTTTTAAGTTCTTTTGGGATTTGGCATGGTTCCAATACTATTACAAAATTTTGGAGAATTAGAATGAATTTTGAAGAATTCAACAACCTTATTGAAATTTTGATTCCATTGTTAGGAAAGTATTTTAGTTTCTTAGTTTCTTTGTATTATTTTACAATTTGTTATTAATATCTTTTCTTGTATGACTCGTACTTCTTAGACAAGTGAATTGTAATATTACCCAAAATTTGAGAAGATACCCTATCGTTTAAGGAAAGAGATTGAGTAAAGAAGCAGCCATTCATCTCCAGAAGTGAAAAATAAGATGGATCTAATAATTGATGATGATTCTAATTTCCAAGGAGTTAAACAAAAGATGAAAAACTTAACACTAGAACGTTGAAGGAGTTAGCAATACCAAATTTGAATCAACAACCCTTTTGCATAAGATTTCCAAAGGTTGAGGTAGATTCCAAATTAAAATATGGTTTAATTCACTTAGTCCCTATTTTTCATGGTATTATAGGTGAAGATTCACATAAAGACTTGACTCTAGAATGAAGTCATAAAGAGTGAACAAAGAACAAATTAATTTTTAAGCCTTTCCATTCTTATTGAAAGATAAGGCAAAGGATTAGATATATTATCTTCCCTTTGGCTCAGTGACAACATGGAATAAGATGAAAAGGTTGTTCCTAGAGAAGTTCTTTCCTGCATCATAAGTAGCCAATATTAGAAAGGAGATATGTGGTATTGGACAATTCACCAAAGAAAAATAGTGTGAATTTTGGGATAGGTATAAGTAGTTTTGTGCTAGCTACCTACACCATTAGATTCTTGAACAACTTTTGATTCAGTACTTTTATGAAGAGCTATTGTCAATGGATAGGAGTACGATAAATGCATTTAGTGGAGGAGCTTTGGTAAATAAAACACTTAAAGTGGCTAGACAATTAATATCAACTATAGCCAAAAATTTTCAACAGTTTGTAAAAAGGATGGGTGGAGCTATTAAGCACATCAATAAGGTAAGTAATACAAACCTTAACTATAAAATTTTGGATTTAACTACTCTAATTCATCAAATGGCTATATGTCAATCGCAATAAGCACAAATGTGTTAAATATGCTCATTTCCTTAACATCCTACAAGTGTATGCCTTACATTGTAACAAGACTCCCTTTAATAAGCTAACACAATAAAGGGATTTCTTGGTTAATCTTAGTGGAAATATAACCTTTATTCCGATCATTATAATATAGGATTGAGGGATCATCCAAAATTTAGCCATGGAAATCAAGGAGGGTAATAAAAATATCAACCTCAACATTTCAATAGATATCCTCAAGCACCTGCATATGCTTAATCTCAGTCTTCAAATTTAGGTATATCTTTAGATGAAATTGTTAAGGCACTTGCTATTAATGCTAAAAAAATTTAATAAGAAATAAGACTAAGCCTTTAGAATTTAGGAAATCAAATCAGTTAATTAGCTACCTCAGTTAGTAATTTAGAAGTGCAAACATTAAGAAAATTACCTTTACAAACGATGGTGAATCTTAAAGAGAATGTAAGTGCAATGACATTGAAAAGTGGGAAGGAAATTCAAAATGGATCCTCCTTACTAATGGTAGGTTGGCTAAATCAAAAGAAGCGGAATATGAAAGAGAAATTTTAGAATCCTTACACTACAAGAAATCACTTATTTATCGACGGATAATTCCGTCGATAAATGCTCAATTTTTATCGGTTAAATTAATGGAAGACGGATAAAATCGTCATTAAAAGGACTGTATTTAAAGTTACCTACGGTAATATTTCATCGGTAATTTACTAACGCCCCAAAATATATTACCAACGGTCTATTTTACGTGGGTAATATTTAGCAACAGAAAAAAATCATTGGTAAATCGAAGCTAATGAATAGAAAGCGTAATCTTATTTACCGACGGTGATAGCATTATCGTCAGTAATAAAATACAAAATTTCCAATGGTATTTTTATTCCGTCGGTAAAAGCAGATTATAAATTTTTTTAATAAATTCTAGTTTCATGATGTTGTGATAAATACATAATGTTAATAGTTACCAATTATCTGTTCATAATAAATTAATTTGTATATATATATATATATATATATATATATATTTGATTAATCAGAAAATTAATTGATAATATAACATTAAAATTATTTTAATTGATAATAAAAACAATACATTGTGCATAACTTATGTTTGTAATTGAAAGCAAATTACAAGGACAAGCTAATGTCGTGGTGATCGTGGATGCTCTGAAC
>JANTPM010000001.1:22688718-22703421 GCA_025434745.1 Erythroxylum divaricatum
TCTCTCATCTTTGCCACCTGCTCCATCTCCTCTCTTATCTTTGCCACCTGCCCCATCTCCTCTCTCATCTTAGCTATCTGCTTTATGTGCTCCATCTGTTGATTCACGTTAGCCTCTTTCAAATACCATATCTACTCCTTCAATGTGTCTACTGTGGCTCGAAGCTCAGTTACTTCATTGCTGTGCACTGGCCTAGCAGATGCTGCTGTACTAGACAGGGAAGAGTGCGAATAACATATGTTCGCATATGAACCTAGCCCAAATATCCTTCCACGGTTGTCCCTACCACCTACAACATCAAGATACATCTGAGTCTCATCTACAAATTATTCCTCCCGAGACTGTCACTGAATGGTTTGTTGTATTTGGTCCTATTAGGAAGCAATGTTTATATTAGTAAGGGATTATTGTTACGAAATTATAAAAATGTATTAATTTTACATACATTCAGCTCTCTACATCGAGTGTTGATGAATGTCACACCATCATGTGTCTTCGTGTGGGTGTGCAAAAGCAGCTGGATAGTTATAGGCTTGATGCCCAATGACTTTTCCTACATGTATAACCTAAATTGTCAGATGTGAACTACAATTTATAAAAATTTCGGCAGATTTTCCTCGATTTTTATGAACTTTTACCAATTAATGACATAACCAACTCTTATCTATAATTTGAATAAATAACTACTTGATTAAGTAGCTAATTTAGGATAACCCAAAATCTTTTGCTTAGGTTATGATCACTTTATGGAATCCTAACTTAAGTATTTAACCTATACTAATAAATGAAACTTTATGCCATTTTGGTGGATACGTGGCCAAATGAAAAGGTTGAATCCATATATAAAATTTTTCAACTCATAACATAAATAGAAACATTATAGAAATATGAACATCTTTTAATTAATAAAATAAGAGCATATTTCTAATAGCTTAATATATAGGTACGTATAAAGAAAATTTTAATATTGGCATGAAAAAATTTTATAAAAGAGAGGCAACGAAAAAAAGGCAAATATTATTTAGCTATGTTTTATTTTATCATGATTATATATTATTTTCTATGTTTTGATAATTTTATAAAAATGCATTTTTAACTACAAATGGGTGAATATGTAGCCAAAATTGTTTGCAATATTTTGCAATATTCTATCTAAGATAATTGAAGACATTTCATTTCTAATATATTGAAGGTAAATTAGAAATTAAAAAACTCTCTCAATAATTATTCTTGAATTGAAAACTAGTCCTCCAAATAATATAAAAATAGTTATGATTTTTTTCATTTTCACAAAAATATTATATTTTAATTTGGTTTATTTTAGAAGTGTTTTTAATTTACATTCATACTAGCATTATTTGCTCTTATAAATTTATTATAAGGGAACAACTATAAGACCCATTACATTTATAGATTGTGGACTATTAAACATTTGAATTTTAATTATTTAATAAAATATATTTATTAACTAATATCTTTAAATTTTTATAGGACTATCTAGATGATTATTATTAGTAGTTAGCAATGATCATTATTATTAAATTAAAAATTGTATGTTCTCTATTTATAATATTGATAATGACCAGTGCAAACAAGTTGTTAGTTACAAATTTTTTTTTCCTTTCCTCATGTATTGACAAATCTTAAGTTTGTATTGTCACTAATATTTGGTGACAAGTACACTTGATATGCATTTAAGGCTTAATATATATATATATATGAAAATTGGAAAACTAATATATGAGTTTGTAATTTACATGTATCTTTCTTTAATGACTTAAGGTCATGTACATATCAATTGGGTCCTTCAGTAATTTGTCTCACCCCATCTATACGAAGAATTGTGCATACCAATCAAAAGATAATTGTTTACTTATGAGATTACACCTGGAAGTTAATTTGGACCATTGACAGTATTATCATCACTTATCTTTAACGACCAACCTTTAAAATGTATAAAGATTTTTATATCATCACATACTTTATCTATTCCTTATAATTTGTAAACAAACAATACAAAAACCACAAAACAACTTCACATATAACAAAGTATTCCATCAAACACCTTGAGTGCAGAAAAATTTCAACCCTATCTAAACACAAATTAATTAAATCTTCTCATTATTTACATGAAAAACCCTAACACAACAACAATCGAACCCAATTAAACAAACCAATGCAATTAATTCACTCCAAAAAGACAACGTTTTAATTTCAAACCACGACTTACCTTCGGAAGAGGCAGAGGAGATGACACCTTTACCTCACTGCTGGAGAAGATGAGAAGGAAGGCCGATCGGAGACGCTGCACGTGATCAGAGGACGGACGACAGTGGAGGAAAAGAGGATGAAAATGGAGGAAACCACCGAGCTGCGTCTGAAGGAAGAGGAGAAGGGAAGTTGCGCACGCGTGAGGAGAGCCAGGGAAGAAGGAATAAGCTGCATTTTAAACTTAACCAAAATGACGTCATTTCGGTCATGTAACCAAAACGATGTCGTTTTGGTCATATTATAACTAACGTCTTAACTTAACCAAAATGACGTCGTTTTGGTTAAATTTAAATCGTAGCTTATGTTCAAAGAAACGACGTCGTTTTGGTCAAGGCAAATAACTGTCTTTCACTTCACCGAAACGACATCGTTTTGGCTGAACCAAAATGATGTAGTTTTCAGCCAAAACGATGTCGTTTTGGTGAAGTTAAGAACGTTGTTTAACTTCACTAAGACGACGTCGTTTTTGTTAAACCGAAACAACAATTTTTTGATTTAACAAAAACGATGTTCTTAACGACAACAATACCGACGGGCACTTTTCCGTTGCCAAATATTTAATTATCGTCGACAAGTTTACCGATCGATTACGTAATTCTATGGCAAATTACTGACGAAAATTTTGCTGGAAATTTTTCGCTCCAAATATGGCAACTGACATCTGTTTCGTTGCTATATTAGACTAATATAGCGGCAAAAATGACAATACCATTGCTATTTTCAAACGGTAAGTATTTCGTTGGTACGTTTTTGTCGCTACTTCATGGTTTTCTTGTAGTGTTAAAAATGAGGAAATCTATATACCATGTTTGGATAAGAATGTATAAGCTGTGATAAATAGGAAATTATTAAAAAATCTAAAGATCTAGGTATGTTTACACTTCCTTGTGTCAATTGTGATAACAAAATTGAGCATGTCATGCTAGACTTAGGTGCATCTATTAATGTCATAGTATAATCAATTTACCAAGATTTAAATCTGAATTCTTTGCAAGAAACTAATGTGAGTATTTAGCTAGCTAATGATTATTATGTGCATATTATTAGTATTATAGAGGATGTTTTAGTCCAAGTTAATAGTTTGGTATTTCCAGTGGACTTTTATATCTTGAAAATGGATGTTGAAAATGTAGAACATTTAACTTTGATTTTATTGGAAGGCCATTTATGAAGACAACCATGATAAAAATTAAAAGGGAGATAGTGAAGCAATGAAGTACCTAATAATTTTTACTCTGTATATTATATGGATATTGTGGATTCGATTGTGCAAGATATTATTAAAGAAGAAAGTGTTAATAAAGAGTCAAAGTTTAATGGTAAACTAGAAGTGAATAAGCAAGTTGATGAAACTTGTGAAGTTTTAGGATCATTATTAGTGATGCTAATAGATTTGAAAGCTTTAAATGATAAAACTACTATAACTTACAAGAAAATGTTACCTTCTGTTTTGTAGCTCCAAAGATACAATTGAAGTAGGGATGAACCATATTTATGGAAGTTCTACTCTAATTAAATGATTAGGCATTGTGCGCCTAGGGGTGAACATCATTTTATCTTAGCTTTTTTGTCACAATTATGCATTTGGTGGTCACTTTTGTCCTACACGAACTACTAGAAAATTTTTGGATGGTGATTTATATTGGGGGACTTTGTTTAGAGATGATTATGTGTTTTGTAAAAGTTGTAACAAATGCCAAAAGATAGGTACGTTATCTAATAGAAATGAGATGCTCAAATCCATTTATATAATTGATTTTAATGAACTCTCTAATTAAAATATGACGTGGTTAATATCTATAGGTGAAGATGTATAGATTTAGTATAGGAGACTTGGACATGCATTATGAATCTCATATTTAACCTTAACTCTAAGCAACATGTCAATGGACTTTCATGTGTCAAGTTTGATAAAGACAAGGTGCGTAGAGTTTACTAAGTGAAAAAAACAATCTATTAACTCATTTAAGAGCAAAAATATAGTAACTTCCACCAAAATTTGTAATAAATTATATATGAATTTGTTTGGCCTTACCAAAGTTGCTAGTTTAGATGATAAAATTTGTTCTTTTGTCATAGTAGATGATTTTAGTATATTTAATAAGTTTGTTAACTAGGTTTAAAATCTAAAAGAACTCTCCATAAGTTTGATAATCAAAAGTTTGAAGCCTTTTATGAAGACGATGATATATTTCAAATTTTATTAACTCCCAAAACTCCTACAAAGTAGAGTAATTGAGAGCAAAAAAGTAGCATATTACCAGATATGACTAAGATAATGATAAATGAATATGACCTCTCAAAGTAAGTTTAGATAGAAGCATATCAATCATATATCATATTTCTAGTATAATTTATATAAGAACAATTTATAATAAAATACTATATAATCTTTAGCATGAGAAGAAACCAAAGAGTAGTTACTTTAAAGTTTTTGGTTGAAAGTGATATATCTTAAACTCTACGAATAACTTGGAAAAGTTTGACAAGAAATGTTCTTAGTTATTTTATTAACTAGTAAAGCATATAGAGTGTTTAAGGACAAGTCTTATTGTTAAAGAGTCTATGCATGTTGTTTATAATGAATCTAACCCCTTTGATTTAAGAAAAATATTGCAAATGATGATGTAGGTTTATCAAAGCATTTGGAGAAATTGGCCTTTAAAGAGAATAAGAATGATCACTTAGACACCTTATTTGATCCAAGTGAGTATGTGTTTAACCAAGTGAGGGAGATAAGAAGGATGGAAGGCTTTTAAAAGATTAGAAATTCAATAGAATCATCCTTTGAAAGAAATCACTCGTGATATTTAACAAAGGATAATTACTAGATCAAATCTTAGCAATACATCTCATCTTAGTTTTATTTCTTAAATTGAGCCTAAGACTATAGAAGAAGCCTTTAGTGATGAAAGTTAGGTTCTTACTATGAACGAAAAGCTTAACAAATTTGAGAGAGGTAAGATGTGGAGTTTAGAACTTAGGGATTACCAAATCATATTTACCAAGCGGATTTTTAGAGAAAAACTTGATAAATCAGGTACCATTGCTAGAAACAAAGTTAGATTGTTGGCTAAAGAGTACAATCAAGAGGATGGTATAGTGAGAAAACTTTTACACTAGTAGCAAGATTAAAAGGTATTAGATTGTTACTTGCATTTGCATCATAAATAAATTTCAAATTGTTTCAAATAGATGTTAAAAGAGCATTTTAAAAAGGTTTTATTTAAGAAGAAGTTTGTGTTGATCAACCTCCCAATTCCAAAATTCATGATGCATCTAACTTTGTTTATAAACTCTCTAAAGATTTATATAGTTTTAAACAAGATCCTAGAGCTTAGTAAAATAGAGTAAGTACATTTATTTTAACAATAGTTTTTACTAAAGTTAAGGTATCAACCTTTTTTTAGTTAAAAAGCATAAGTATGATAGTCTAATTATTCAAATTTATATCGATAGCATTATTTTTTGTGCAACTAATAAAAGCTTATGAAAGGAATTTTCTAAACGTATGAGTAGGAAATTTGAGATAAGCATAATAAGATAGCTCAACGTCTTTCTTAGACTTTAAATTAAGCAAATGAAGGAGGAAATTTTCATCAATCCATCCAAGTACACAAAGAACTACTCAAATGCTTTGGGATGTATCAAACCAAGCTATTAGAGACACCTGTAAGTGTCACAACTAAGTTGAATAAGGATGAAGAGGAAAACTAATTGATGTAAAGCTTTATAAAGGTATGATAAGTAGTCTATCTTACCTTACTATATGTAGGCCTAATATTATGTTTAGTGTATGCTTGTGTGCTAAATTTTAATCAATTTATAGGGAGTCTCATCTTTTAGTCATTAAGTGCATTTTTAGGTATTTGTTTGGTACCATATCATTAAGGCTTTGATATCCTATACATACTTTCTTTAATTTGATTGGCTATTTGAATGTGGATTATATCGGTAGTGATTTGGATAGAAAGAGCACATATGACACTTGTCAACTCCTAAGAAGTGCATTAGATTTACAGTTTAGTAAGAAATAAAATTTAGTTTCCTTATTAACTATAAAGGCCAGATATGTCATGGTCAGTAGCTGTTGGGCACAAAATATTTGGTTTTGATAATAACTTGGAGATTATTTTATAGATCTTACTAAGATACCCTTTAGGTGTGATATCTTAAGGCCATTTACTTCACAAATAATCTCATTCAATACTTTAGGATAAGGAACATAGAAATCAAATATTATTTCATTAGAGATCATATGTAAAAAAGGGATGTTGAGCTAGAATTTATTGATACATTGCATTAATTGGTAGATATGTTCACTAAATCGATAAGTAAGGATATATTTTGCATAATTAGGAGAGAATTAGACATGATTGATGGGAACTCTATTTGATTAGGATCTCCTATGCTGCTTAAATTTTTTATTTTTTATTTTTTAAATTATTAAATTATTTAGGTTTTTAATATTAGTTTTGAGGCTTTTTAGGCTAAAAATACATGGTTTTAGGTCATATTGGTCAACTAATATAGAGAAGTGGTCAACTAATATCTTCTCAAAATTTTAAACTTTTGATTCGATCAGTTTGTAAGGGGTTAGGTTGATATATATTGGTTGACTCATACTGTAGATTGGTTAATCATACTAATGTTATGGTCGACTAATATAATCAATTTTAAAACTCCTATTTCCCTCTCTTTCTCTCTTATATTTTTCTATGCTACCCTAAGAACCTTTACTTTCTCTAAAGATCAACATCCTTAATTATTGCACCTTGGACCTTCATTTTTATATCAAATTGATCATATTTAGTAACTCTTTTTGTAATATTAAAGGTTAATTGAGTTCTTTGATAACTAAGGCTGGTGATTTTGATTAACTTCATCTCAACTTAATCAATTTTGACTTATTCAACTTTGCATAGTTCCTGAATTTTTATAACTTTTGAAAGTTCATATATAAAGTGTACTTTTTAAATTTATTACGGGTTAGAGTTGATGGAATTGGTATTTTGAAATTTATTGAAGTGTTTATTTCCTTTGTAGGTTATATACTGGTACCCTTTCTCTTATATCCATCTTAGAGCCTTTCTAAGTCTTCTTTAAAACACTCTAGGTTCTATTGCCTCTTATTCCTATAGCTAAGAGTTGAGGATGCACTTTTTCTACATTTAAAAACCCTACTGATCTCTCATATCATTGCTTTGTATTTCTAGAAATTCTATTAGAGGTAGGAACCTCTACAGCTTAGTCAGGACCTGTAAGAAATCCTCCACTCATTAGTTGTAAGGAAGAATACTTTGATATTCATTTTTTCTAATTTGGTAATTATGGTTTACGTGCCTTACATGAAAATCATGTTGTTTCACCTACTTTCTTAGGCTAATTCAAGAATAATAGTCTTATTTAGTTTTTTATTGATCAAGGTTAGGAAACCTTGCTTGATAAATCTAAAAGAGTAAGTACAATAAATGAAAGCTTGTTTTATTACATCCTAAACCTTACATAATTGGTAATTGAATCCATTTCTTCACCAAAACAAGGTACATAAATCTATTTTGCTTGTGACCTTATTAATTAGATTCTTAGTTTTCATATATATAATTATAACTCATCTTATGATTTCCTTACTAAATATCATATTATACCTCATTTTACAATTAACATAGTTAAAATTATTTTTGGGATAGATAATAGGGCAGAAATCACTAGAAATACTAAAGATGTTCATAAACTTAAAGTTATTCCTCATTTTCAATATCTTTCTATCAAATATAACTTTGTCTCTTCTAGTGGACACTTTACTTTTGTAGTTCATGATAATATTTGGTTCTTTTCCACTCTTATGTTGGGTTAGAAAATTAATTTTGGTCATTTTATTATGTACAAAGCGATCCATTTCTGTAACATTAAGATAAAGAGCTAAAACATCCCATAAACCCTCATCCTTTGTCTCATCTTTTAGGATTTCAATATTCCATCCACTGAAGATATGTTAGATTTGAACTTGTTTTCTATTATACAACTCTTTTTGAAATGGGTTACCATTTGATTGATAAGACAATAGATGCAATCATAACATAATGATAAGGCTCCTATATATAGCATTAATTATGAGTCTCTTTTAAACCATACTATTGATTTTTTGTATATGAAGAGGCGATCATCTTAAAACTATGTCATGTGTTGGACCTCGAACTTTCCATAGAAGTTAGAACTTTTGAATGAGGAATTTTGGAGATTAGCTATAAGTAAAGAACAAATGAAAGAAGATTTTTGAATTTGAGAAGACATTAAGTATAAGAGACACAAATAAGATTTGATGAATGTATTACCAGCACAAAAAGTTAAGTTGTAAATAAATTGAATTGTGGAGAAATTAGTACAAATGAGCAGACAGCAAAATAAGTCAGTGAGGAATCTGAGGAAATCGAATGAATTGAGGAAAAACATTCGAGGAAGGAATATCTAAAACATATATATATAAGTACAAATCATAAAAGTTTGAGGCAGTCATTGAATTGAGAGAATCGAATATGAGATCAAGAAGGTTGATATGAACACCGAAAGACCATGATTGTAAAGTGAGAAATTCCAAGTAAGGCTACATGTTATATTTGATATTTTAAGCAGAAACTCGATATTGAGGATTATCAAAACTAGAATAAAAAGAAACTTAGAACGTGGGGCTTAAGGATTCGGAAATTGAAATCTTATTAAGGAATTGGAAATGGATCTGAATTCCAAGTTTAAATTGGAAGATGAGGCCTTATGATAAAAAGGGAGAAATATGTACACCTATTAAAGAGATAAAGGAGTCAGTGGATCCATACCGAAGGTATGGATTAAAGTAAGATAGATTTAAGGGTAAAATGTACTGATACTAAAGAAATGTGATTTTATGAAGAGAGTGACGAAATGTTCCTAAGAGTATCACGTTCCCAAGGTGTGCTTGGATTGAGCACAAGCAGTGCTCAAGTTAGGATGAAGAAGTAACTAAGTTTAAGTTATTTTGATCCATATAAAGTTATTAAGAGCTAAAACCATTGCCTTATGAGTTAGTATCATTGGCAAGGATGCCTTAGATTCAAAACGTGTTATATGTGAATATGCTAAGAAAGATCGACATGATTTGATATTAGTGTTGTGGCATAAGAAATGGACAATTGTGAGTAATTGGAGGTACATACATGTGAGGAATTGATTAAGAAAGTGAATCAGTACATAAGTGGCTGAAAGCCTTGAGGAGTCTTTTGACAGTGTATGTTCTGCTATTGGCATTTAGGATTAAGGTTGGTTTTAAAATTTCCTTATGGATGATTTTGATATGAAATGGAGATGGGAAGGACGATTGAATGGAGTAGGAACGGTGATCTGAGTATGATTTGTGTTAAGGAAAGTTGTTAAATAATAGGGGGTTCAGTACGTTGGATGTAGAAAATTGTGTTCTGGATTTGAGAAAAAATCTAAATTGATTTAAGCTAGATTAGCGAAAGTGTCTACAGTTAATTTGTAGACTTTTCGTTTAGCTTTCCAGCAATATATAACATAGAATTTTTGGACTTCTGAGTTGAAAATCAGGATCCTGATAAGGGAGATGAGTAAGAGAGGAGTTACTTCCTCTGTGTTTTTACTTCTTCTGTGATGACGTCATTGATGACATCATCTTCCTCTTAGTTTTGCTCCGCCTAGACTTCACTTCTTCTTAGTTTTGCTCCCTCTGTATTTTTGCTTTTTCTGTGATGATGTCATTAATGACGTCATCTCCTTCAGTGTTTTACTTCACTTCTTCTATGTTTTTGCTATCCTCTGTGTTTTTGCTTCTTCTGTGATGATGTCATAACCTTCTGTGTTTTGCTTCGCTTCTTCTGTATTTTTGCTTCTTCTGTGATGACGTCATTAATGATGTCATCTCCTTCTGTGTTTTGCTCCGTTTCTTCTGTGTTTTTGTTTTATCAGTCTTTCGCTTCTTCTGTGTTACTGTGCACAAACTTCTTCTGTGTTTTGACGATACACTTCTTCTGTCTTTTGTATCGTCTGTGTTTTGATATCTTCTGTATTTTGACGATACACTTCTTCTGTCTTTTGTATCTTCTGTGTTTTGATATCTTTTATGTTTTGACGATACACTTCTTCTGTTTTTTGTTTCGTCTGTGTTTTGATATCTTCTGTGTTTTGACGATACACTTCTTCTATCTTTTGTATCGTCTGTGTTTTGATATCTTCTGTGTTTTGACGATACCCTTCTTCTGTCTTTTGTATCGTCTGTATTTTTATATCTTCTGTGTTTTGAGATACACTTCTTCTATCTTTCGTATCGTCTATGTTTTGATATCTTCTGTGTTTTGACGATACACTTCTTCTGTCTTTTGTATCGTTTGTGTTTTAATATCTTCTGTGTTTTGACGATACACTTCTTATGTCTTTTGTATAGTCTGTGTTTTAATATCTTCTGTGTTTTGACGATACACTTCTTATGTCTTTTCTATCGTCTGTGTTTTGCTTCGTTTGCCTTTCGCTCCTTCTGCCTTTCGTTTCTTTTGGGTTTCTATTCACCCGATATCTTCTGTTCTATTTTGACCCCTCAAAAGATAGAATTTGTTTTCGAGGTTGTCATGAAAGTTGTAGATCTCGAAGTCCTCTTTCGAACTATTTAAAGAACATCTTAATCTGATATCTGTAGGGAAGGTTATAACAACTTTTCCCTTCCTTTTGTGTTTTTGCTATCTTCTGTGTTTTGCCATTTTCTGTCTTTTTGGTCATAATTTTACTATCTGACCTTAACATAAAACGATTCTTGAACCCTTAGATTCCTAACACTTTTCTTTTTTACATCTCTATGTAAGGTTATGGATTTTGGTACTGGGTTGAAACGATGTATTGAAGTAAGTAAGAGTATCGTTTGGAAAAGTAAGGTTTGAAGATTTTGAAGCTAAAACAAGTTAGTATGAGTATAACTTTTGTGTAGTGATCCAAATGGAGTGATTTTTAATTTGATGTAAAGTAGAGACATAAGGCATGGAAGTGAGTTCTAATTCAGTTTCTAAGATGTTTAGATTTCGGATAGGATGTTGTGCATGAACATATACTGATTTGGACAAGAGCAGTCCAAAAATAGTTGGAGTGTATCTTCAAATTACAAACCCGAATTAGACAATTTTGGTGTCATTAGAGACATAAGACAATAGAGAAGATTCTTCTAGAATAAAGTGTTATGTCAGAATATTCAAGGGTGCTTTTGGCAAGACATAAGTCATAAATGGAAGAGCATAATTGGAAGAAGAAATGTTGTCTTGCGTATAAATGGAATGACACAGAATAGAAGAGGGGAAAGAAATGAGAAAGGAAGAGAAAGAGAGAATGTTATGAAAAAGAGAGAGAAATATAAAGAGAAGAATAGAAGGAGAGAGAGAAGAGAAACCAAGTTAGGGTTTTAATTTCCTTAGCCTATAAGAAAGATTTTGAGGTTCAAGAAGAGAAAAAGGTAGAGGAAGAGAAGAACTTCCATTTGATCCAAGGATCTCTTCATTTGGTGAAGAATCGAAAGGATCGAAGAGACCTATTTCAGTTAGATCAGCTCACAAAGCACACATCAAAGATACAACAGGAAAGGAGTTTAGAGACCTCAGGTTGTTTGCAAAGATAAGATATTTTCTGAGCAAGCCTATAAGCAAAGAAATCAGGTGGGTTTCATGTTTATAATAAAGTTAATAAGTCATTACTGCGTCCTTTAAATCAAGAAACTTTCTGATTTCAATTGCATCCTAAGTGTTGCATTCTTTGTTGTTGCATATTCTGTGAAATCTACTATATGTTCATTACATGTTTTAAGTGATGTTTTTGGAAAAGATGCATGTATAGGAAATCATGTTTTTGAAAATTGTTTTCAAAATACATGTCAATCATACATATGAAAAGCAAGTTTTCAAGAAAGTGCCAGTTTGGGCATCATAAGTTTACAAGATTATGAAATACATGTTATGTGGGTTTGGTTTGGTCCATTCTGTTGTCAAGTGTACTTTGACTAAAGGCTTCTCCCGCCTGCCCGTTAGTGACATAGAGCTCCTTCATGGACTCCCCTAAGTTTACGGTTACACAAGACCATTACGTAGGATTGCGTAGTACGTTCTGTTCACAACTACACAGGACCTTTAGTAGGAAATGTGCTAGTTCGTTCTATTTATGGACCTTCCAAATCATTTTGATATGCTTATATGCTCATGCTATGTTTGATCAAGTTGACGCATTCATGATTTTTGAATAAGTTGAAAAATTGCAAAAATTGTGTTAGTTGTGATTTTGAATTATTGACAAGACAAGAACTTTTGAGAAATATGTGTTTTTGTTTAAACTCAATGAAAGCGTTTTCAAACGACAAGGAAGAATTTATTTTCAAAAGTTTTACTTATCTTTCTTTTGTTATAAACTTGTTACCTACAAGTTTTCAAGCTCACCCCCTCTCTGTCCCCTCCTCAGGTATTTTGATAAGAAGTCAAGAAAGCAAGAGCATGAAGGAAATACTTTAGATTTGCTACCTTTGCATTTTTGAGTTTTCTGATTATGTTGTAATGTGGCTTGAAATGCCATTGTAGCTTTGTAAAAACCTCTTTGTTTTGAGGGTATTGAAATGAAAATAAGGATATTTAGATGTATGATGGTTGTAAATATTTGTTTAAGTTTTCTGACATTCACAAAGTAGTTGGGTTCCGAAAACAGGTCCTAACAGTTCTGGGATATTTTTATCTTCAAGTTTTAGTTGCAAAGTTTTCAACTTTACTGCCGAGGTTTGAGAATATCACGTCTTGGGTTCTTTGTTTCTATTCCAACTCTATAAGACTTCTGCGAGAACTTCTCCTTTTGTTTATAGAATACCTAAAACATTGAATAAGATAGGTTAAAAGGTAGTGATTTATTTATCTTTCTAGTTATTGCCTCTTTGATTTTAATTGCACTCTTATGATTGTAATGATTTGGTGATTAAGCTTTGAGCCTTTTGCAATCTGAAGTATTAAAATTTACGAATTTTGTTGAGGAACAATATTGGGATTAATTGAACTTCTACACAGGTATAGTGGATGGTTGATAAGGGTCGAGGAATTCAGTTAGTGCAATAGTCTGCAATTTAAGCATGGATCCAAGTATTTTCTCTTCCTTCATCGCTTGTTGGCTATTACTTCTCGATATCATGCATATGGCTTCCAGTTGCGTTAAATTAACCATTTTGTGTTACAATTCTTGTTAGAATTATAGACCCTTTAAAAGATTTGAACTCCTATAGCCTTGGTAATGTTGACTGGAAGAAGAGACTTGAAGGATGGAAACTCAAACAGGAGAAAATTATGATGCAGATGGCCAATAGATATAGTGAAGGAAAGGGAAAATTTGAAGGCACGGTTTCTAATGGAGAAGAACTTTAAATGTGAGCTTCCCTGCATAAAAGCTTTAGTTTAGTTGCTTTAGGTTTGAATGCTCAACTAAGATAAATCCAATTCATAAAGATGTTTGAAAAAGCTTGTTGAGCTATTTGTGGTGAAAAGGAAAGATTTTCTTTTCCAAGATGATAGAAACAAACCTTGTTATCATAATAAAGTTGCTTCTGATTTCTTGTCTTATGTTGTCATCATAATGTATGGAGAAGCTAACACTTGGGATGCTCCCAACTACTTTGTGATTTGGGCTTAATCTAGTTGAGTTCTTTTGAAGTGTGTTCCTTGCAATCTACTAATTATCAAGCATGAAATATCTTCATGTTTTACGAAGATATAAAATTAAGCATTTGATACCACATTCTTCACTTTGTTTAGGGTTGATGATGTCAGACAACCTTTAAGTCGTGTGGTAATCATCCCCCATCTTATCCGACTCCTTATCGCATTGTGATCATACTTCGACTCATTATCTTGGGCTTCTTCTTACAATATCGCGCAACTCACTTAGTCAAAGATGCATACCCCTTGTGGCTTATATCAGTTATCTGTGAGATTTGGTTTGCTTTGTCTTAGCTTTTGGATCAATTCCCTAAGTGCTATCTTGTTAATCGTGAGACCTATCTTGACAGGAATGCCCTCAGGTTGGTAGCTTAGCTTTGAATAAGGGTTTGACATAAGGTATTGTGATTATGTATAGAGCAGGTAATGTTATTGCCTTAGTAATTGTAACTTATGCGTTGCAGATATGATCGTGATGGAGAACCATCACAACTGGCTCCTATTGATGTCTTTGTCAGTACTATGGATCCCTTGAAAGAATCTCCCCTTGTCACAAAAAAAATTGTCTTATCCATACTAGCTGTTGACTATCCCGTCGACAAAGTGTCTTGTTATGTTTTAAAAGTCGGATTGGAAGTGTGTATCATTACGTAGCTGTTCCAGTTATCGGAGACTTACACCCCTCAACGCCCTCACTTGGCTACACGGGTCTTACTGCTCACGC
>JANTPM010000001.1:22720995-22736006 GCA_025434745.1 Erythroxylum divaricatum
AAGTAAAGGGAAGACGTGTACTTTTGCCTAATAAACATGAGGTGCAATTATTCAGTACATATGAGGACAATTTAAAAAGAAGAGATAATCTAGAAAGAATGGCGGAACAAGGATGACCCAAACGTTGATGCCATAGGTGGAGTTGAGTGGAAGTAGCATGGAGGGCAACAAAATTTCTGAATCGAAGTGGGACCTTCATAAGATAGAGATTATTGTGGATGGATCCCGCGAATAGAGGTGTCTTGGTGTTGAGATCCTTCACAATGTAACCAAATGGGTTAAACTCAATAACACAAGAGTTATCTTTAATAAACTTGGCGACAGAAAGTAAATTTGTAGTAAGATTAGGGACAATTAAAACATTATTGAGATGAAGAGAGCGAGTTGGAGTAGTAAAGGTGACATTACCAATGGAGGAAATAGGAAGAGTTTGTACATTACCGATAATAACTTGATTTGAACCATTGTAAGGTGTTGCAGATTCGACAAGTTGAGGATCAGGTGTCATGTGATTGGTTGCGCCAGTGTCCGGAAGCCATTCAGGAATATTGTTAGAAGGAAGGCTAGGTGAGTCTAAAGAGTGGTAAATGTTTAAGGCAGTAAAGGCAGTGGAAAGGTTATTTGGATGAGGTGTGGAATTTGTGGGACAATTTTGGGATGTAGAGTAACGGAATCGACAGTGGGCCGCAATGTTACCCCATTTCCAGCAAATTTGGCAACGGATGGATTTATTGTGGATAGTGGACCGTGGGGAATAATTTGATTGGGTTGGGTAGTGGTTAAAAGGGTGGGTTGGATGCTACTGGGTTGGGTCTGGAAAAGATGCAATGTGATTGAAGCCCATCTAGTTGAAAGGAGGAGGGCCCATATGAAGGCCCATATCCATACGAAAGTCCAGTCGAAGGTCCAGGTCCAAGCGAAAAGCCATGCGTGTTGGAGGCGTTCCCATTTGAAGCACCAAGTAGGAGATTAGGGTTAAAAACCATGCGTCCCCGACCCTGCCCACCACGAGAGCCACCACGTCTGTTGGAGAAGGAGGATCTTTGGCCTGCGTAAGAGGCAAAAAACACTGAGTCGAAGGAAGGAGAAGAGTGAAAAGAGAGTAACCTCCATTCGTGAATGAGTAATTTCACGCAAAGCTCGCCGAAGGAGACTGGAGACTCGCGGTTTTCAATGGCGGTGATAAAAGACTCGTATTCCGACGGTAGTCCATTCAAGGTGAGAAGCACTAGGTCTTTATCAACGATTTTATCACTGATGGTTGTAAGTTCGTCATCAACAGTGGAGACTGAGGCAAGAAATTTCGTAATGGTGTTCGTTCCTTATTTTAGCGTGTGAAGTTGACGACAAAGTAGAGACCGTTGTGAGTGTGATTGTTGCATGAAGTGGTTTTTGAGAGCAACCCAAAGATCTTGCGTAGTTGGACAACCAATTGCAAGCTTTGCGATGGAGCTAGTCAAAGAGGCGGTAAGAAAGCAGTACATCAATCTGTCAAATTTTTTCCATTTGGGAAATTTTGAAGAGTCATCTTCTGGTGGTGTTATGGAGCCATCAACATAGCCAATAAGATTTGAAGTGATGAGGACGACATGAACTTGATTTCACCAGATGAGGTAATTCGTTGAATTTAATTGTGTGGTGAGAAAATTTGTGATCTAATTAAATGATAAAGTATGAGTATTGAGATCTGCCATTTGAAATGTGATTTGGGTTTTGCAAATTTGTAGTGGGTGTGTAGACTATGGTGTTGTGTGATTTTGAGTGTGGTGAGTTGATAGACTAAAAGATGTTTGATGAAAGTTCTGGCTGAATGTAAATGTGTGATATGATTATTGTATCAACTCTGATACCATGATAGAAGAACAGAATTGAATTAGAAATGTTTCGTTTTCCTTGTATTTCAATGAATTGCTTTACACTGTATTTATACAAGTTTGTGATGATCTAAGATAAGATACAAATCAATTCAAATGAGATTGCAAGAGATAATACAAATCATAATAATGCTGAGATTGTAAAAGATCCTCATATGTTTATCAACAAGTAACATAAAATCTAGCCGATTTTTCCAAATTAGAGTTTCCCCATTTTGATGATATCGGTTTAGTTAAATGGGTGTACATAATAAAATAATTCTTTGAGATGGATTCTACTCCTGATGAATGCAAAATAAGATTAGCTTCAACTCATTTTGGCTTGAAGGTCATTCAATGGCATAAGGGGTTCATGAAGAGTATATCTGGAGTAGTATCCAATTGGACAGAGTATGTGGAGGCTCTTAGTGTTAGTTCGATGATCAAGCATTCTCAGATCCCATAGTTGAGCTATAAAATCTGCAACAATTAGGGTCAGCATAAGAATATCTTAATAGTTTTGATCTACTACTAATCAAGGTAGATTTAAGTGAAAATAATGTTGTGAGTTGTTTTCTTGCTGGGTTGAAAGATGAGATTCAGATGCTAGTAAGGATGTTTAACCCCAAGTCCATAAAGGTGGATTCCCTTGCCAAATTATAGGAAGTTGCTTTGTCTAGCCAAACAACAAATAAAAGTTCATATAGACCTAACTTCCTACCAAACAAAACCATTACCTAACCAATTCAAAACCTCACAGTTAAAACCAACCTTGTTAATTTAATTAGCCACTTAATAAACCAAAAACTTCCAGCTAAATTACAAATATTAACCTACTACCCAAAATGTTCCCAATAAAGCCACTAAATTCAATCTTTCAAGCAAGGAAATGGTTGATAGAAGAGCTAAAGGCCTTTATTTCTGGTGTGATGAAAGATATACATTTGGTTGTAAATGTAAGAGGAAGCAGTCTTACATGATAACAGTACAGGAGATAAGGGATCAAATAAAAGAAGAAGAGATAGATGAAGTATCAATAAATGAGCAAACAGTGGAGCAATTAGCTAAGGTTACATACCTCTAAATCTCACTAAATGCACTCACTGGTATTCCTAACTTTCAGACCATGGTCATTAATGGCTCAACGGGAAAGGGGCAGTTGTGTATTCTTACTGATTCTGTAAGTAATCACAACTTATGAGTGAGAGGTGTGCAACAACAATAAGGTGTCAATTAGAACCCATCCTTGTGATTAAGATAGTTGCTGCTGGAAGCAAGCTTACTAGTAGCAGTATTTGCAAACAATTCCAACAGAAAATGCAAGGAATATAGTTTACAACTGATGTTATTATTATTATTCCAGTGGATTGTTATGATATGGTCTTAGACATTCAGTGGTTGACTACATTGGGTGAAATAAAATGGGATTTTAGTGAGTTGAAGATGAGTTTCAAAAAGGGGGATAATGTATACTCTATAGGGAAATAAACAGACTTTATCAACTATTTAAAGGCCAATTGCAAAAATTAATGACTAGCCCCACCCATTTGGTTTTAGTGCAGATGTATCAATTGCAGTTCATATGGTATGAACTTATCAATCTACCAATTATAAGGAAGGAGGAGTTGCAAGACTCTCAGCTACTAGAGATAATGCAAAGTTTATTAAGTGAGTTTAAGGAGTTATTATGAGAACCCACAGGTTTACCTCCCCATAGATCTTACAATCACATAATTATTCTTAAAGAAGGTGCTAATCTAATCAATAAGAGAACCTACAGATATGGACCTTTACAAAAGGATGTTATAGAACATATTACTAAGGACTTGCTAGCTTTAGGAGCTATTGCACATAATGTAAGCCTTTTTGCCTCTCCTGTGGCTTTAGTTAAGAAAAATGACAATACATAGAAGATAGGCATAGATTATAGGGCATTGAATCAGTTGACAGCTAAGGATAAGTATCCAATTCCTATCATTGAGATATTATTAGATCAACTTTATGGTGCTGCAATGTTTTGTAAAATTGATCTTAGGTCAGAATACTATCAAATAAGGATGTATAAGCCTGACGTCCACAAAACAACTTTTAAGACATATGATGACCACTAAGAGTTTGTAGTTATGCCATTTGCATTAACAAATGCACTCTCCACATTCCAAAGTCTTATGACGGATGTTTTCAGGCCCTATATAAGGAAATTAATTTTAATTTTCTTTGATGATATCTTGATATATAGTAAAACAATTGAGGATCATGTAGATGTCAGCAAAAAAATTTTTTTAGGACACTTGTTGTGCAAGGGCCAAGTGCAAATGGATTTGAAAAAGGTACAAGAAATTATTGATTGGTAGATTCCTAAGAAGGTGAAAGAACTAAGGAACTTTCTTGGTATGGTGAACTACTATCGAGTATTTATTATAGGGTATCTGAAGAGAACAACACCTTTGACAGACTTATTAAAGAAGAATTAAGAGTGGTGTTAGTTGAAGGCATGCTAAGAAACCTTTCAAAAGTTTAAGGTTGTCATTTCAACAGAACCTATATTGAAGTTACCTGACTTTGATCTCCCTTTCGAGGTACATACGAATGCTTTAGGCAAGGCTATTTGCAAAGTCTTGGTATAAGAAGAACAGCTGCATTTGAAAGTTGTAAGTATAATGGTGCTGAGAAACGATACTCAACACATGAGAAGGAGAAGCTGATAGTAGTATATTATCTTGAAACTTGGAGGGTTTACTTATTAGGTACTAGGTTTGTTGTTTATATGGATAATGTGGCTATTGCCTTTTTTAGGACCTAAAAGAAATTATTTAGAAGGTAAGCCCTGTGGCAATAGTTTCTTACTAAATATGACCTTGTATGGGAGAATAAATCAGGGAGACACAACGATGTTGCAGATGCATTAAGTCTGAAAGAAGTCTTAGTAGCCTTGTATACTATCACTCGAGTTAAATCAGACTTATTAGAGTAAATCAAATTAGCAACTCCACTTGACAACGCTTGTGGCAAAATTGTAAATCAAGTAGAGGATGGTGTTGTGTACGATTTTGGCTTGATGATGAAGGGTTGCTAATGACAAAAAACAACTAATTATATGTGCCAAGCTTTTGTGCCTTGGAGAAGCAATTAATGAAGGAGACACACGATTCATAGTGAACTGGTTATCCCAGAATCCAACAAAAGTTCTCTCCTTTCCCAATCTTATTATTTGCCAAAGATAGAGAATGACATTTACGTATATATCAAAACTTATCTTGCTTGTCAATTAGATAAACATAAAAGAAAGAAAGAGGTAGGTTAGTTACAGCCTTTGCCTATTCCTGAAAAATCATGGATGTTAGTTTCGATGGGATTTATTGGTGGGTTCCCAAAGGTGGACGACATGGCTTCAATCATGGTGGTAGTTGATAGGTTCTTCAAGTATATGATCTTTGTGCCAACTCTAACTTCGTGTCCCTCGAATGTTTCTATGGAGCTTTTTTACAAAAATATGGTGAAGCACTTCAGAGTTCTGGCCAACATTATAAATGATCGAGATGCTCGATTTACAAGTCAATTTTGGATGTCTCTCTTTAACACGATGGGGGTGTGAATTTTAGTTTTCTACAACAAATCACCCACAAATGGATGATTAAATGGAAAGGATCAGTAACTTGTTGGAAGAATACTTACGACTTTATGTAAGTGCAATTTAATGAAATTGGCTAAATTTACTTGATACTATATAATTTAATTTGCATAGATCCTCAATAACAGAGAAAAAACATTTTTAAATTGTTATAAGAAAACAACCACTTACCCCTCTCAAAATAGCTCAACAATGTTGGGAAAGTGTATAGTTACTTATAGATTTGCGAAGGAAAAACAAGGATTATTATTTAAAGCAAGAGATAGTCTTTACAAAGCTTCGAAACGAATGAAGAAATATACGGATTCAAGAAGAAGATTGCTTACTTTTGACATCGAGGATAAGGTATTACTCAAGCTTATTCCCCAAATTTAAAAGAAGATTAGTAATAAGTAGGTGTATTGAAAAGTATGATGAGCTATTTGAGATATTTGGAAAGTTGAAAAATGTAGATTATCATGTCAAGTTACCCAAGCATTTAAAGATACATCTTACTTTTCACGTTAGTTTCCTTAAATCATATCATGAGGATTCAATAGATCCTAAAAAAGCTAAGTAAAAAAAGTTTCACCAATTGTAAGGAAACAATTTAATGATAAAATTAAGAAGATTTTATATCATCGAATACTAGGGTTGGGGTTCTTGATTTAATGGAAAAATAAACTAATCTTGGAGGCTACTTGGGAGAGAAACACTACATTGTGGCAGTTCAAAGACCAGGTAAATGACTACCTTTAATTTGCTTCGCTGAGGGCGTCAGGTTCATTTGGTGGGGGTAGTTTATTAGCCCCTTAACATTAGAGGACCCTTTTCACTAGCCATTGGTAAGCCTTGGCCAATGTATAGCATGAATTAGGCATGAGAAAGGCATGCTAAAGGAACCAAGGCAACTTAACTAAGTAAGATCAAGCATGGTTTAAGCTGCAGCTAGATTTGATGGACTATTAGGTGTTGACTGGCATGGCTAGGGCGAGTTGGATTTTCCTAAGACATCTTTAGTGGGACTAAGGACAACATGGTGCTCAAATGATGAACCGTGGATGAACAAACTAGACTATGGGTGTGTGCTAGTTGGACTATACGCAAATTGTCTCAGAAATTGGCTAACCTTCACCTTTGAATGAAGATCATAGATGACGTGACAAAGTTAGTGGGATGAATCATTAAAGAAGTGGGAGGACATGGAAAAGAGCATGGATGAGGTGTCTTGTAAGCATTTTACACATGTTGCTTTTACTTAGAAGTGGGATAGTGGTAAGTTATGTAAACCACCCACTAAAGGAGTGCCTAAAGTGGTTAGGGATGTCAACCACCAACTAAGATAGTAATTTAGTAGCCTTGAGAACATTTTTTTGTATTGTTTCCCAACAAGTCTCCAAAAGTCTATAAATAGCTCATTTGCGCGAAGACTTCATTCACTAGAGAGAGATGGAGCTTTTGTATCTTTTGTATCAATTGTGAGTAATATAAAGGTTGGCAATTTTGCTGTAAAGCTTTGTGTATCTTTTTCTTCTTATTACTGTCCATTCTATTGTGTTGGTTTAGTGAATTTCATGAGTTTACTTTGCCTTTATAGGAAACACCTTAAACACGAGAGATTTGGTAAGCTTGAGCTAAATTGCCAGAGTTATACCACCATACTTAGATTTTGGCTCATTTTGTGTGCAAACTTGGAATTCCTTACAAAGTCTTTGTAACATGTTGTATTGTGCATTTTTAACTTCTTGCCTTTAAAGCAAAGAAATAGACACAAGGAGGACAATTGATAAGAGCCTTGATGCCTGATTGTGGTATCTTTGAGATAACCAAGTTAAGCATGACTCATTATGGTTTACTTAGTATGCATGCTACTTGTTGATGCAAAATTGTTATGAATTTTAGTGGAACAAATCAAGATTTCCAAAACGATATACACATGTATATATTTAACACGAAGGGATGGTGTGCTAAATAATTATGTAGGATAACACAAATGTTAGAAGATAATAGTTGATTTATACCTTCCTTATGACATCTCTATTCACTTGACATTTGAATAGAGATAATGCCAAGATTGTAATGAGCAACACATGAATTGACACAAGGAAGATTTTGAATGCATTCACCACTGGAGCTCTACAAGTCCACAAATCAAAGAACAATTGGAAAGCATCTCAAGAAGGGCAAGTATTATATGGTGATTGGTTATTTTAGATCTACAATTGCATCAATAAGACCTAAGTTACTTGGCCCACCTTTGACTTTTAGAACCACCATTGATGGTAGAGATATGAAACTGGCTTTGAGAAGAATACGCCGCACGAGGTCTATAGGCTGAGCTCCAATAGATAACTAATACATGAAAAAAGTAGTAAATAAACAACCGAACAAAAAAAAGAGCACATGGATGTTGCAGGCACTGAAACTAATCAAACAACTACCAACTAAATCCACTAACATGACCTTAAAAGGATGTTCTTTAATCTTATGTTGAAGCTTCAATCAATAAAATCAAAAGGCAACAAGATCTAAAACACACCACCAGGGATAATGGAGCATTACAGCTATACTTCTCATATTCTTATAGTGTGTGCTGTGTGAAAAGAATAAAGAATGCAAAAAAGAATGGAAATGGAAATCCGATGCAAAAGTGTCGATAATAAATTTTTTGTTATTCTTTCATTAAAAAAGACAATAATACAACTCTCCTGCCCCCCCCAACAAGGACATCTAATATTACTAATAACAACTGACATAATAAATAATAGAAAATAATCCCTTACATCCCATTTCTTCATAGCATACCCCCTCAAAATCCTTTGTTTTTAAGGGAAGAATGTTGGAAATTGTTGATGAATCTCAGTAGCCTATTCCTAAATTGCATCATCTAGATTAGAATGAGACCACTAAATTAGTAACTAGGTTGTTGCTTGATTTCCTCTTTTCACCATTTTGTTTGAAATGGAAACTAGTTATGTAGTAAAGGCTGATGGTAGAAATGCAGTTAGAATTGAAGAAGAAGTCTGAAAGTTTCCTTATGCCTTCTTGAGCTGAGAAATGTGGAAGTTGGGTGAATAACAACTGTAGAAGGAAGGTTCAGTATATTAGCCATGAAACCAGTTCATCAATAACCTTATAAGGGACATAGTACTTGGTTGCTAGCTTATGAAAAGATCTACGATGTATTGAATTTATCTATATGTTTGTAGCTTGACCAACAACTAGTCTCTAATGGAAAAAGAATGTTCAATTATGGTTGTCTTCCTGCTATTTTATCTAATTCTATCCTCTAAAAAGATGATGTTTAATGACCTTGAGTAGCTTTTCCCTCTATGTTAATAATGTATCCACTGCCTTAGCTTATGAATCCTTAGAAAAATATGGCAAATAAATAGGAGGAGGATAACCATACAATGTTTCAAAAGGAGTTAGTTGAAGTGAGGTATGGTAATTGGTGATACCAAAATTCAGCCAAGGGTAACCATTTAGCCCAAAAGGAGGGAATCTCTCCAACCATACACCTTATATAGGTCTTCAAACATTTATTGACAGCTTCTGTTTAACCATTTGTTTGAGGATGGTAAGCAGAAGAATGGAACAATGAAACACCTTGTAAATTAAAGAATTCCTTCCAAAAAGTGCTGAGAAAGACAATGTCCTTATCACTAATTATAGAAAGAGGGAGACCATGAAATTTATAGACATGATCTAAGAAATTTTGAGCTACAGTGACAACTGTGAAGGGATGAGTTAACCCTATAAAATGAGTATACTTTGTTAATCTATCCACTACTATCATAATAGCATCTTTACCTACTAATTTAGGAAATCCCTCCATAAAATCCATGACGTTATCAATAAAAACACCAATAAGGATTAGAAGAGGCTATAATAATCCAAGAGTAGCTATGGTTTCTATATTACATGTTTGACAAACAGGGCAAAGTCGAATGTACTATCTCACTAATTTCCATATTCCCTTCCAATATAACATGGCTGAAACTCTCTTATAGGTCCTTTGCATCCTTAAGTGACTACCAATTGCTAATGAATGGTAGAGTTGTAGGATGTACTGTTGTAACTATCACGAAAAGTTTGTGTTGTTGCAACTGCTCAAACACCTTCCTTAAGTGTTGTATATGCTCTGCCATGTTAGCACTATAGACTACAATATCGTTTAAATAGACCACAATAAAATTGTCCAAAAATTCATACAATACGTCATTCATTAAATTGCAAAAAGTAGTAGGGCATCAGTTAAACCAAATGGTATGGCCAAAAATTAATACGAGTCATGTCGAGTTATATATTTCGTCTTCTGCTCGTCACCATCAACAATCCATACTTTCCAATACCCACTTCTCAAGTCTAGTTTCGTAAACACAACAAACTTTAATAATCTATCCACCTAGTCTTGAACTAAAGGAATATGATATTTATTTTTGATAGACACCTAGTTCAAAGCTCTATAGTCTACAAACATTCAAAATGACCCATCTTACTTCTTTTGAAACAAAACTAGAGCCTCATAAGGGGCTTTCGATGGCTGGATGTATCCTACTTCTGACAACTCACCAAGCTGCTTTTATGTTGTCACTAACTCTAATGGTGACATTTGATAAGGGGCACGAGTAGGAAGAATTGCACTTGCCACCAGTTCGAACTTATATTCAACTTCAAGATGAGTAGTAAGAGTTTTTAGTAAGTTTTTAGGCATCATATCCTTAAATTCTCTCAATAATTTTTCCACCGCTTTTGGGACTTCTACCACTTGATCTTCTGTAATTTTCTTTATGACTGTAAGGTAAGTCTCTATGCATTTCTTAAGGCCTTTTTCAATACTTATGTCAGAAACATGAGCTATAATTATTTTTGTCCATAATTCCATCACTACACTTACAATAATTGACTTAACATGAATTTTGATCATTCATAAACATTATAACTTCAAGAGGTAGATATAACACCACCTTTGTCATTTTGTGAAAGTAGATGCCTGAAATCAAATCAAAATATTTAAAAGGTATCATCATCATGTTACACTTTCCATGCCAACTTCTCATACTTAAAGGAACATTATATGTAGTTTCTACATAGTGTGGGCTACTGGGCTTTCGCCGCGAGCATTTTCATTTTTATAAGGTCTTGTTAAGCTTTAACCCTAACTTTTGCACTATTTGTTCTGCAACAGAGGAATGAGTGACACCCATATCCATCATAGCAGTGAGCTCCTTCCTATTGAATTGTATCTTTATATATATGATGAGTTCAAACGAATTAAATTTCATACTGACCAAATTGAGTAAACAGATAGGATTAAGCCCCGCTTCTAAATGATTGCTTTCACCAACTACGTCTATTATTAGGGCATTCAACTTCCTATTCTTTAGGCAATCATGGGTGTAATGAGGGCAACTGCATAAGAAACAACTATTGCTTTTTTTAGAAGATTTCTCACCTTGCTTAGGTTTCCCAGTTGTTTGGACTTCCCTTTGTGTTCATTCTCCCTTCTTTTTCCTTGGTCTCTCTTCTTCTTTCTTTAACACTTCTCTTAGTAAGTGCCTTTTGACTTTTGAGAAGACAAAGAGGCCTTGATTTCCTTTGACACTCTATAATCTACCAAAGCATTTGTAGCCACAATAACACCCACAACATCTTTGACATTTTGCCTTTGCAACTCTATTTCTGTCCAAAGTTGTAAACCCAATATAAAGTCAAATAGTTTGTCCTCATTTGACATATTCTTAATATTAAGTATTAAGGAATTAAATTTATTAACGTAATCCCTTACCAATCTATCGTGATTCAACCATTTCAAGGCATCTCTCGTAAGCCAAGTAATATTGCTAGGAAGGAATTGATCCTTTAGCTTTTTCCCATCCTTGCCCATGTATCAACAGGAGGTCGATCAACACTAATTTTAGTAGAGGTTTAAGTTCTCTACCATAATTTTGCATCTCCATTGGGATACATTGCTAAAATTTTACCTTTTTTTGCATCTGATACTTTATCAGCAATAAAATACTACTCCATATCCCACAAAAAGTTATCAATTCCCTTAGCATTTCAAATGCCCTAGAAAACTTTTAGTTTGTACACCTTTAGTATGATTCTTTAAACATACCCCACATCCATAGTTACAATGGCATGTCTAAGGACAATCTCCTCGAAATTTGCGTCCTCTTATGCTTTAAACAATTCGGCCACTTGATTTTGCAAAGCCTGGATCTACCTCTCCAAAGTTTCAAAATGTGATGCGTAAGAAAGGATTTCTTCTTCACCCATGGGTAAAGGACAGATGAGTACTTTCATTCTTGTAGCCCACTTAGTAAGATTACTGCCATCCACTACTGAATCACTAACACAGCTATGATATCAACCGTTACAAAGACTTTGCAAGGAACTCCAAGTTCGCACATAAAATGAGCTAAAGTCTAAGTATGATAGTTGAACCCTCACAATTCAACTTAACCTTACCAAATCCTTCGTATTTAAGGTGTTTCCCATAAAGGTCAAGTAGACCCATAAAGTTTACTAAGTCAAAATAATAGAATGGACAACAATAAGAAGAGAAAGATGCATAAAGTTTTATAGCAAAATTGCCAACCTTTATACATCTTACAATTGATACAAAGGATACAAAAGCTTCAACTCTCTCTAATAAATAAAGCCTTTGCTCAAATGAGCTATTTACAGGCTTTGGAGAATTGTTGGGTAAGAATACAAGAAAGTGGCCTCAAGGCCACTAATCCACTAACTTACTTGATGGTTGACATCTCCAACCACTTTAGGCCCTACTTTAATGGGTGGTTTACATAACTTACCACTATTCCACTTCTAAGTAAAATAAATATGCGTAAAATGCTTATAAGACACCTCATCCATGTTCTTTGCCATGTCCTCCCACTTCATTCATGATTCATCCCACTAACTTTGCCACATCACTAATGATCTTTATCCAAAGGTAAAGGTTGGTCAAGTTCCAAGCCAATTTGCACATAGTCTCACCAATGCTTACCTATGGTCTAGTATGTTCTTTCATGGTCTATAATTTGACCAACATTTCATCCTTATCCCCACCAAAGACATCTTAAGCAAGTCCATCTCACACTAGCAAAGCTAATCAATGCGCAAAGGTCCATCTCAGCTAGTCGTAGCTTGAACTGTGCTTGGTCTTACTTAGTTAAGTTACCTTGGTTCCTTTAACATGCCTAATTCATTCTAAACGTTGGCCAAGGATCACCAGTGGCTAGCAAAAAGGGTCCTGCAATGTTAAGAGGCTAACATAATCCCTCTAATCTTCAAGAAAGAAATATGATTGGCAAAGCTGCTCTATTTTAAAATTGGTGGACTAATAAAAAAATTGTGGCCTCTCAAACTCTTGTTCACATTTTGACTCTTTTAACATCCAATATGTAAAATAAATCTAAAACAGTGGTACTTATTTGCCTCTTTCTTTATTATTGCAATAAAGGTATTGATCACTGATAAGTGCGAATTACATCATGTTTTAGGGCTTAGTTTGATAGGCATTTAATTGTTAACTTAATCGTTTAGTTATGTTATAATTGTGTTTATTGTTAATTAATTTTGTTTACACGTTTTGAGGAGTTAGTACAAGTTTTTGAGCTTAAATATTATGTTTTTGAGGTACTTTGATGTGTTTTTTAGTGTTTTAGGGTCAACATTGAAGAACAGAGAAATTTTAGAGATATTCATGCCAAAACAATGGCCCACGATCGTAGCACAACAGGCCACGATTGTGATAAAAGCACTGGAGTCAGTCCACAATCGTGGCCTATATGACACGATCGTGACAGGAAGACACACAATCACTCAAAAACGTCAAGTTTCAAGGGAGTTTTTAGACCTTTCAGACCCCGAAAAACACCCTAGGGTTACCTAGAACACAAAAGGTATATAAAGAATAAGACAAAGAAGATGAGCAGTTTTTTGCATCAGTCACTTTAAAGAGAAACCCTAGAGAGAGTTCATCGAAAGTTTTAGAAAGAGAAGAAGGAAGAAAGAAATGGAGAAGAAACCGACATAGACTTACTTCCCATATTTGGAGCTTCCCGATGTTGCTACCTCTTGTCTCCATCTAAGATCATATTTCCTATTATTTTCCATTTTTATTATTGTATAAAATTGGGAATAGCAGTTTGATGGTAGGATTTATGAATGTTAAGATGTTCTATACTCACCTTTGAATTTTTTGGCTTTAATTTAATGAAATCCTATTGTTTTATGTGTATTGAATTTATTGTGATTAATTTTTGTTATTGCATAATTCGGTAATAGACTGAGAAGGTGAATCGAATGAAAATTAATTAAATTGGGCTGACAAGAGTTGGGTGATTTAATAAGAACAAGAAATTAATCAAATTGATAATTGTGTGAAGAGAGATCTCGCTGAGGTTCCTGATAGTTTATTGGACAACTTCAGATCTAATTAGGGTTTTGGATAGATTGTTAATTGAAAATTTGCTAATTTCCATAATCTGAATAGGGTTTATAATTTAGAGTTAATGGTTATAACTCGAGAGAGATTAATCAACCCTAGGATCATTTAAGACCAATAATCCTATAATTCATAATCGATTAGGTTAGCGTTAAAGATAAGCAAAATTCCCCTTTTTCTCAATGGATAGTTCCTTTGGGTTGATTCTTGAGTGTGTATTGCAACTGCTACTTTGTTAATATTTTCATAATTGACTCTTAGAATTGAGTGTCATGATTGAATTAAATTTTTACCTTAGTTTTGTTACATTTTGAATTACTACACATTATTTTGGCCTTAAATTTTAGGATTAAATTATCCCTCCCAGTGAGATCGACACCTTAGATACTACATGAAAAACTCATACACTTACAGATTATCGAGATTATTAATTAGAAATTACACACATAAGAAAACCACGATCTAGTTTTTGGCATCGTTTCCGGAGAGATGATTAGTTTGGTTCTATATTTTAAGGTGTTTAGTTTAGTTTTTCATTTTTCATTCTTTCTTCCTACTTCTAAAATTATGCTCTTGTATGAATATAAGAGTCACGAGAAGTTCGAGTTGCATAGTTGAAACCTTAGATTTAGACATCACTCGACTAGAATAAGATCATTAGGAAAGTTGGCATGACAAAGAAGAAGAAATTGCGAAATCAACCATGGTCAAGAAATTTCAGTAAGATTTGGGTCATAGATTGAACCAAGGACATCAACAATGGACCCTTATAGACTTCATGAGACTGGGTTTTAATGCGGCTAACTAAGGAGTAGCTAGGCTACCCGTACAAGCAGCATCGTTTGAAATCAAACCAGCCATCCTAAATATGCTTCAACAGAATGTGCAATTTTAAGGACTAACGAATGAAGATCCCAATGCACATATAGTGAACTTCTTTGAAATCTATGATACCTTTGGGTACCATCAGATGTCGGAAGATGCGGTTAGAATTAGGTTCTTTCCCTTTACCTTTAGAGATAGAACAAACGCTTGGTATCATTCCCTCAACTCAACCAATGTCACAACTTAGGACTAACTAGTTTGT
>JANTPM010000001.1:22748267-22778802 GCA_025434745.1 Erythroxylum divaricatum
TAGAAGCTCATGGAATACCTCATTCATCAAGGCCTGAAAAGTGGATGGAGCATTAGTAAGGCCAAAGGGCATAACAACGAACTCAAAATGCCCATGGTGTGTACGGAAAGCGTTCTTCTCGACATCAGTAGGAGACATGAGAACTTGATAGTAACCCGATTTGAGATCTAACTTAGTGAAGTAACGGGCACCATGCAACTCATCTAATAGTTCATCCACCACTGGAATAGGAAACTTGTCCTTTACGGTTTTAGTATTTAATTCACGGTAATCAATACAAAGTCGCCAAGAGCCATCTTGTTTGGGAACCAACAAGACTGGAGAAGAAAATGGGGATTTACTGGGCCGAATAAACCCTTGTTGGAGCATTTGGTTGCATCGTCTTTCAATCTCATCTTTTTGTCTATGGGGATATCGGTATGGACGAACAACTACAGGGGTTGTCCCGAGCAGCAAGTAGATGTGGTGGTCACATTCCCTTATGGGTGGTAAACCAATTGGCTCTTGGAACAACTCCCCAAATTCAGTTAAAAGGCCTTCCAACATCTGATCTTCTGGGGTGATCGTAACCATCGTGTGTAAGACATAATCACAAGATCGGTGATGTCCCTGAAATAAAATAGGTGTCCCTTCCACCGAGAAGGTCATGGTAAATGTAGCAAAATCCCACAATATAGGTCCTAATGTTTCCAGCCACTTAACACCCAAAACCATGTCAAATCCACCCAAAGGAATCACATAAAAATCTGCAGAGAAGTTATGGCTAGCAATGGAAAACGATAACTGTCTACAAACTCCCAAACTTTGAACTCTATCTCCATTGGCAATGGAGACTTTCGTATTTGGCAAGGAATGAACAGCAAGTGTTAAACTTTGAGCTGCTTTTGAGCTTAAAAAGTTGTGAGTACTTCCTGAATCAATCAAGCCAAGCATCGGTTCTCCTTTTATGATAGCTTGTTACTGCATAGTTCTGCCATGAGAGTGTCCATTAATGGCGTTTAAGGAAATTTCAGGGGTAGGATCTAAGTTGTCTTCAAGAGTACCATCATCTGTATCTGCTAACTCTAACCAGAAAACTCGTTTGCATTGGTGAATAGCTGAATATGGTTCATCACAATTATAACACAGTCCTTTTGACCTCCTCTCTGCCATCTCTGCTCGTGTCAACCGCTTAAAAAAAGGAGCTTGATTGCTTGATGATTTATCAATCGTTGTAGATGACACATTGGAACTCCTTGGTGGCATAGTCACCGAGCTACTAGAGCTTGTTCGGGGAGATTGCCATGTCATCCTTCGAGTACTAGTGACTTTTTGCAGCTGTAGCTTCTGTTCATAAGCTCTAGCCAAACTCATGGTAGCTGCTAAATCTGGTGGTTTAAGTAGTTGAACATCCAATCTAATGGAATCATCCAATCCCACCATAAATAATCCCATGTGCAAACTTTCCGGAATGAGCTCATCAGCTCTAGCTAGCTTTTCTTGGAACTGACATTGATAGTGTTCAACAGTTCCAGTTTGTCGAAGAGTGACCAATTCCCCCACTGGATTACTACCCTCCGGTGGTCCAAACCTTTGGAAGCAACTTTTCTGAAATTCTGTCCAAGTCATTGATTTTTTTGCCCTCTTCAACTGATAAAACCATAATTGTGCTTCTCCTAAGAGATGAAAACCTGCTAGTCCCACCCTTTCTATCTCAGGTGTATTCTGATTCTCAAAGAATTGCTCACAGCGGCGATCCCAAATTAAGGGGTCTTCCGTGCCATCATATGTCGGAAATTCCAATCTTGCATACCTGGGCACTGTGGATTGATGGTTTCTGGTTTGTGGAACAGGCTGTATAGGGCCTTCCTTGGTAGCGGTGGCAGCTGGTTGATCTGTCATTGGGACAGCCACACTGCTCTCTTCGCTTCCAATGACAGTAGTTTTGTGGACATTGAGTCCTATGCCAGATAGTTGTTCTTGAAGAATCTGCGCAATTCTCTCACCAAGACGTTGTTCCATGGCTGAAAGCTTGGAGTCGGTAAGGGCTCGTTCTTCTTGCAATAGTTCTCTGATTTCGTCACCCATCGTGTTTGGCTCTGATACCAAATTGTTATGGTCCCGTGTTTGGGATCGAGTCACAGGACGAGTATATTGTTTTTTTGGTCGACCTATCTTGATTAGAATTTCAGCTCTTCAAAGGGAGGCTGATACCTTAGAGAGTTCGATAGAGAGAACTCTGATCTCTTATGTGAATTAATTCTGATCTGCCGCTTTATTAATTTTGATTGCCTTTAAATAGGCAAGTATCTTTACAATAATAGAATTCCTACTCTAAGCATGTTTCCTACTCTTGATAATCCTACCTTATTCTTATCCTATCAATAATAGGATTCCTACCGTATTATTATCCTTATAGGAAATAACCATAAAATAGCAACTATCTAACAAAGCAATAAAAATCCAAATTAACGTTTTTTTTCTTTCATACGTTTTCCCCAAGAATGCGTCCACAACAGGGCAAAGGAAGGAGGAAAAAGAAACATGGTGGAAAGAAAATTGCAAGATTTAACGACCTTGGATTTTTTTTCCAGATTCTATGATGAAAATGGATTTGAAGGCTTACAAGTAAAGCTAGTCTAGCTGTTGTTTATGCCCCCTGCAAGTCTACAGAGTATTTCTGGCTAGGTTGTAGGGAAAGGTGATGGTATCTTCTGGGGATGAAGGACTAGTTGTTTAGGGAGTCCTTATGGTTGTTTTGGGAAATCCCAATGCATTGTGCGAGTCTATGTAGAATGTCTGGTATCATCACTTGTGAATTGATGACTCATATATTGAACTATGATTAAGTAGAAGAAAATGGAAGAACTTACATATACAATAATGATTAAATACAATACTGCAGACCTTAATTTTTATGCACAAGTACAAACAGAATTTTCAAAACACTGTATTTTAACTTCAGATTTTTTTTCAGGCTGCTTCAATACCTCAATGTGTAACTGGGACAAACCTTGTGATACCCTTGCCAGGACCAATCAGTGCTGAAGACATGGCTATCACCGGTGCTGGTGCACGGCTTTATGCTCAGGATACATCTACCATTCCTTTGTTATATGAGTTTGAAGAGCTAGAAGGAGATATTGATTTCTTAACTCGAGTAGTGGCTATTACATTTTATCCTAACAATCCTGGAAAAGGTCCTATGACTCTTGGCCAGGTAAGCACCATAAATTGACTATGTGCTACATCATAATTTTGCTTTTATTGCCTTGTTCATATTGGTTGTCTGAGCAAGCATTGGAATGCTATGTATGAACTTTGATTGGTAGTGCTTTTCTTTACTTTTTTAATTCAGTTAAGTGGGCCTTGGAAGTGGTCAATTTTAAGTGTCTGTGGTCAAGAATATGGGCTTATAGACCATGCTAAGAAGTGCAACGGGTTGCATTTGTTTATTCAAGGAGATCATTTGACTCTTTAGTTGAGGCAAAAAGGATATTCTACCATAAGAGGATGGAACTGCTGCAGAATTAAGAATTCAATCATGTGAAAGTTGGTGAGGCTGGGACTGTTGACTGGGGGGACATGCTTTCTACATATAAACAGTGAAGATGAATGAAAGAGTATCTAATATTCATTATAATATGTGAAACCACCAAAATTACAGATCAAGCTTGGACATGGAGGTAGCACAGCACGAAATCTATAACTAGTCACAACATTTTGAACATCACTAGAAGTATGCTTTTACCAAAAGCTTTGACCTTAAGCATCCTTTGAGAAACCAGTAAAACCAATTTTCGGAGACCTTGATTATCTGGAAATATCCATGGTCCTCTTGTTTCAGAGCCTTCTCAAATGAAATTATCCTTATCCAACATTCAAATTCCAAAGATATTAACATCCTCCAAGAAACATTGGTATTTATAGTAAAACCAACATAATTCCCACAAATATACCATGCTTTGAAAAATGATTTCCATATCAATTTAAATATTGGAAATAGAAGCAGCTCCTACAGATTAGAGTTGTGGTACAGGGATTGATAAGGAAATAAATAATTATACTAGAAGCAGGCCTTGCTTAATCAGGTTGCATATAACTTTTTTCTTGTTGAGCCACTTGATGTAGAAGCTAGACTGTCATCTGTTATAAACTGATGCATACCTTATCATGGAGTGACATGTTTGTCACAAGTTTTAATATCACTTACCGCTAAAGAATTTTTTTTTAGTTATTTGGTGGTCCATCATAGGCTTCTATTGCTAACCACAGATTCATGTATGCAAACATTTGGAATTCAGATCCTGGGTTTTGCTTCCACACAATTAATGACGGTATCTTGTGCATTGGTCATACCGTTTAGTCCCACTTTTAGTTGCTTGTGACATCTGGATTAAATGTTTCTTCAGCAGCAACAGATGCTGTAATGTAGCTCTTCACTGGGTTCTGTGGTACAGTTATAGCCACCTCTCAAATTTGCCCCACATTTTGTTTCTCTTATTCATGCTCTGGGAGATATTGATGCCCAATTCATGTGTTCCCAGCACATGAACAGCATGTTTTAGGTTGGAACGTTAGAGAAATTCACCAAAATATTTTTCCATAAACCATCCCCCATTGTTTTGTTATTTGTTTAGTTGATCAAATTATGTTAAGTTTAGTGCATATCATCGTTCTGCAAAGTAATTTCCATTGCTTCTTATCACAGATAGAGATCCTTGGAGTTTCTCTTCCATGGAGGGCTGTGTTTTCAAATGAAGGTCCTGGAGCAAGAATAAGAGAACTTGCAAAAAAGAATCAAAAGGAAGACAATCTTTTCTTGTCTGGCACTGACACAAATCCATTTTCTGATACTTCGTCACATCAAACTGCATCATTGTCAAGTCAACAAAGTGCTTCCACAGACTGGTTTGATCTTCTTTCTGGAGAGCAAACATTTTCTGAACCTGTGTCAGTGGCACAGCATAATGCAAATGAAGGCCATGACATACTTGATTTTTTGGACCAAGCTGCATCAGAAGACCGGGTTGCTGAAATTGACCGCCAACCCTCATCTGAAAATGCGAGATCACTTGACAATGGTGTGCAGAAGTACATAACTTACGTAAGATCCCTTGTGGGGTCAAGAATGGTATAGTCTACTTTCTCACTGCTGCTTTGAGTTGCTGTGCCAATGCTTGCTTAAGTTTCAAATCTTTTCGTGAGAACAGATAGTGATCTTTACTCTCTAGATTATTAATTTTTAATCTGTTATTTGTTATCTAAGGTCAATTATGTCTTCTTGTAGCCAAATATTATATTGGATTAATTTCCATATACAAGCTGCCAGATTAACTAGGTTCTGTTTTGTGATGTCAATTGGCAAATTCTTGAAACCGCTTGGCTTTAGAAAATAAGTATTCATCCCAATTTAGTTCTGCTTAGGTGCTATGGTTGCATATCACTGGCTAGACTGCTTTCTCTAGGTTTTACTGTTTTCATTAGTTGAATCAGCTTGGCTGGATTGCCTTAATGGGATTAAAACATGATTAATTTGGCATGTTATATGGCGTGGAGTTGTTGGAATTTTTACGCGAGACAGATTGTTAGGAGAATGTCTATATTTATAAACATGTAATAGCTATAATTATGGATATCAGACATCATATAGCCTTTTCAATGATATCACAAAGTGACTAACTGCAATTGACAAGTAGTGCTAACTATTGATGTCTTAATATAGGTGTGCATACTTTTTATGTTTGTGTACAAATAAATTATATAGATGTTTAGAGGGTGCTATAACATTTAATTGCTTGTTGTGATTATAAGAAACAGTAATATTTTGAGGCCAAAGCAAATGTACCCAATTCATGTAAACTGTACCAACGTTCTTATTGTTAAAGAATAGAAGTGAGAATGCTGGAGATAAAAATTGCTTGTGCACATTTGACAAAATTTTCTGAACTCTGATGTGTTGCAGTTTGTGTGTTTTAGTTCACTTTTTAAGTATCTTTTTTCATAAAAAACTTTTGTTCTGATCATCACAGCAACAGAAACTGATTTTCTACAAAAGTGACTTTTGATCTTATTCTTCACACTGTGCTTAAATGAAAACCATCACCATAGCTTCATTCATATTATTGTTGTTTAAGTGATGGATGATGAATTTTGGTTGTGTTAATTTTAATGTATTGATAAGATGTTTGAGATGAATAGTTAGACACAATTTTTATTTATCAGTCTGATGTAGTGAAAAGATTTGTTGATTTTGCAGGAAAGAAAGTTAGACTTTATAGAAGCTATGAAACTTGAAATTGAACGCCTCCGGGTGAATCTTTCTGCTGCTGAACGGGATAGAGCTCTATTGTCAATTGGAATTGACCCTGCTAGTATCAATCCAAATGCTTTAGTTGATGAATTGTATATGGGAAAATTATGCAAGGTTGCAAATTCCCTTGCTTTGCTTGGACAAGCTTCCCTTGAGGACAAGATAAATGCTGCTATTGGTCTTGGTACTATTGAGGACAATGTTGTGGATTTCTGGAATGTTACTGGACTTGAGGAGAGATGTTCCGGTGGCATGTGTGAGGTACAAGCTGAAACAAAAGCAGCAGCATGTTCAACCCCTGTTGTATCCTCCATGGGAACTTCAAAGTCTATTTTGATGTGTTCTGAATGCCAGAGAAAGGTTTGTAAAGTTTGTTGTGCTGGTAGGGGAGCTCTTTTGCTTGCTAGCTATAACTCAAGGGATGTGACAAGTTACAACGGTCAAATAAGTCAAGTTGGGTCTAGTCACAGTAGTCAAGCTGATGGTTCTGTGAATAATTTGATTGCACTTGATGGCGTCCTTTGTAAACATTGCTGCCGTGATGTTGTGCTTCATGCCTTGATATTGGACTACGTGAGAGTCTTGATAAGCTTGCGAAGGCGAAACCGTGCAGAGATTGCTGCAAATAAAGCCCTGGATAATGTTATAGGATATACTTTGAGGGATTACCTTCCTGTAAATGGCCATTCTTTTAGTGGTCAGGGTGATCCTAAACTACTGCAACATTTACTTTCTGGGGAAGAATCAGTCGCAGAATTCCCATGTGCTAGCTTCTTACACTCCGTATGTTTTGCCTCCCTTAAACTTCTTATGTTATGCTTTATGCATTTTACTTATGAATGTAGCATCCAAACTCAGTTATCCATATTTCAGCAGCTTATGAGGTTATGTTTTGATAATAATATAATTATCTAATCTGACCACTCATTTCGATTCATTGGTCAAATTGGCTTCATCATTAACAATCTCTTTGAAAATTGGTTAGTTTTTAATGAAGATGGAAATTTCAAGATTAAAAAGATAGAATGAGGATGTACATCGAAAAGCAAAATAACTCTACCTGGGAGGAGGAGGCTTTTAAGTTCCTCTCCATTAGGGCCATTAGGCCTCATGGTAGTGATTAGTAGCTTGCTTGCTGTTGTTATTCTTAATTTCTAGATAGTTCTGGTTGTCTAGAATAGTGGCTCAGTGGCTCTTGAAAGAAAAGACCAGTATGCGAGCCAAATGCCAAATTTGCAAGGTAAGACATCCATGGCTGTGCAACTGATCTTTACATGCCAAAAGAAGCAGGTGGATGGCGATTTGTAGGCTAGAGCCCACTCCAAAAACGTTGGACAACCACTTGTGAATCTGTTCAATATTAACTCTTTTATGCCCATACGATAAAGCCATTGTATGTTCCATACACAGCATTCTACTCTGCTTGACTTCTACTACATTGTACAGTGTGTAACCTTTATGCTCCAAAAAACTATGTACAGGACTTTCCAACAGGCTTTTTCTGTTTTACACATTAACTATTCTTTTTCTGCTAGTCGTTTGAATTCCTCTTCCAGATTCTTTATTAGATGTATTTTTATGTTTTTTTTTAATTGATGAACCCACCACAAAATGTCATTATTGCAACTAAACTGAAACTATTAGTGCACGTGGGAAAATACTGATCAAGTTTCTTCATGGGTACTATTACCATCCTCCACTCTTTTTAGCTGAATAACTGCTCTTAGGGAGCCAGCATATCTCTCTGCTTAATTCTCATGTCCTGAGGAGGGATGGAGAGATTACTATTTGCCACATTCCATTTGTTGGGAGAGATCTAATGATACGAGGGTTTGTGGTTTGTGTGCATCTTTATAGTTGGTTTAGAGATTATTTTGGTTTATTTTCTCTGCTTCATACTTCCTCATTATTTTGTTCATTTTATTTCTCGGTGTTGAAATGTATAATGATTGTAGGTTGAAACAGCAACTGATTCAGCACCTTTTTTGTCATTACTTGCTCCATTGGATTCTGGATCTCAACATTCATATTGGAAAGCTCCTCCAAATACAGCTTCTGTTGAATTTGCTGTTGTTCTTGGTACATTGTCTGATGTTAGTGGAGTTATTTTACTTGTTAGTCCGTGTGGTTACTCCATGGCCGATACTCCTACGGTTAGTATTCTCGTCCTGCCACTCTATTGCCAGTGGTTTCTTTATAAAGTGAGTCTTAGATGCGTTATAGGATGAATCCCGTCAAATGTGGGAGAAATTGTGTACATAATGCTTTTGATGGATACAGTGATAAATCAGAACGTAGTATTTGTTGTACACAGAAACTGACATAACAATTGAATGAATCTTCTCAGTAAAGTTAATTCTCCCATTATATATTTAGCATATTCCAAGTTTAGAAAGGAGTTCCTTAAATTAAGCTTCAAATTTGTAGTTACTATAAAGGGGCTTTATAATTGTTATAATTGCTAAGAACTCTAAGCAGAATTTTGAGATGGAAGAATGTCATTTTATTCCTTGATAGCAATTTTTCTGCGTGTTGTGTTTTCTTCCCCTGTAGAACATGCAAGCAAAATAGCAAATTGACTACCACGGATGTTTACATAGTTTTAGTTTCACTGGATAAATTTAAAGGTCAATTTCTCTGCCTTGCTTTGTTGATAACAGTTCTCAATTTGAAGAGAGATGAATTTAGATAAATGCAGGCAGGTTGAAGCATACTCTAATAATCAGTGATAGAGTTTTTGCTTAATTTCTCTCAGTGGAGGTATTGATGAGACATTAATTATTGACAAATGTAAATTGTTATTTTTATGCCAATGACAGTTAAGTTCTAGCTATGATAAGCAAAACTATGCATCATTGCCAGTTTGATTTCTGTTTGCGAAGTCAAACATAAGACTAATGAAGTTTTGTTTTTGGTGCTTGAAGGCTAATGGACTTGGTTTGGCTAGGTAAGCAAATAAAGATAGGCTAATCTGTCATATGCCCAGGATAATGACACTTGTGTCAAATGAGTCTTGAGCATCAATAGTAAAACTGTCGGTTCTAAGAGTATAAATCAATACATCTCTCCATATGTTCCTCAAGGAAAGGATGGTTATTTATGTAAAATTATCCTTCTTAATTTCAATTAGCTGCCCAATTATTGATTCACTAATATTAGACTAGATATAATTACTAGACATGACCTTACCAAGATTTGGTGCTTATTAGAGTTTGCTTTTCCTTTTACAATATCTGGTCATTAAAACAAGCAACTTGTTGATGAATGAAAGGTGATTGGATACAGGAATAAATCTTGTACACCACTTCATAAAAAGGAGAGAAGGTCCTTGAAATTATTTGCAGCACATAGTAGGGTCCTTGCAATGACAAAAGTAAACAACTTCTTGTAACATTATACTGGCATTAGGGTCCAAGTATTTCAGAACAAAAATTCTAATTAGATGGATATCAGAGTTGTCTCACCTTCAAACACTACTAACTTTCTGTTCCACCATACAAATCCAGCGAGAGAGCAAAACTGTAATGATTGCTCTGTTGCATCATTCCTTCAATTTCTGCCTCTCTGTCCTACGTACATATCCCAGGATGTCATATAATTGACAATTACTTGTCATATCCTTTTGCTGGGGAAGGGAGATGCAGAAAATTAATTATGTGATGTGCTGTATTGAGCTTTGTTCTATGCCTTCAGTGCGTTGTGTCTCACGTGGAGTTCTTTTCTCTTTGTTTGGACAGGTCCAAATCTGGGCCGGTAGTAACATACAAAGGGAAGAAAGGTCATGCATGGGAAAGTGGGATGTCCAATCAATGGCCACATCTTCCTCGGACATTTATGGACCAGAAAAGTCGGATAGAAAAGATGGAGTACCTAGGCATGTCTTATTTGCCTTTGGAAATCCTGTCAGATGTCGAATCATTTGGATAACTTTGCGTCTTCAGCGACCTGGATCAAATTCTATTAATTTTGAGAGAGACTTCAATCTTTTATCACTAGATGAGAACCCCTTTGCAGAAGTAAATCGACGTGCCTCATTTGGTGGATCAGTAGGGAATGACCCATGCCTCCATGCAAGAAGAATTCTAGTACTTGGAAGTCCAGTGAAGAAAGAGATGGGAATGGCAACTCAAGGGCCTGACCAGGTGAAACTCAATACTTGGTTGGAGAGAGCTCCTCAGTTGAATAGATTCAAGGTATGCGACCTGCTTCCATGTTTGATTGGATAGATCTCCAACGTTATTTCTAGCCGTGTGTTATGAACTGCTATTGACAAAACCTATTTTCTTTAAGGTCCCAGTTGAGGCTGACAGGCTACTTGATAATGATCTTAACTTGGAACTCTATTTACCTCCTGCTTCTCCTTTGATTGCTGGATTTCGCCTTGATGCATTCAGTGCAATAAAGCCGAGAATTTCTCATTCTCCTTCGTCAGATTTTGACATATGGGATACATCTGTAACATTTTTAGAGGACAGACAGATTTCTCCAGCTGTGCTGTATATTCAAGTATCTGCACTCCAGGTATTCTCGCTTGGACTATGCCATTGTACAACTTCAATGGGATTGTAATTTTGATTTGCACGTCTAGGAATATGACTACAAACCAATTATTTTTCAATTATATCTTTCCACGTGTAATTCTGTCAATACAGGACAAGCCTGTTCAAAAAGGTACAATCAATTATTCGTTTGTGTTACTTTTACAATGCTGCACTTAATTTAAATGTAAACTTGCACACACTTTGACCTTATTTCTTGATCTTGTTCCCATTTTTTTCCTCCCAATTAACTTCAAAGTTAATGTTTCAAACAACACTGATTGAAATACCACCCAAAATGTTTCAGGAACCCCACAATATGGTGACTGTAGGAGAATATCGAATTCCCGAAGCTAAGGCTGGAACTGCCATGTACTTTGACTTCCCGAGACAGATACAAAGTCGCAGAGTTACATTCAAACTTCTGGGAGACGTTGGAGCTTTTGCAGATGACCCGGCCGAACAGGATGATTATGGTTTAAGAAGTCCACTTGTGCCTGCAGGGTTATCTCTGTGTAACAGAATCAAGCTATATTACTATGCCGATCCTTATGAACTAGGAAAATGGGCTAGCCTTTCCGCAATTTGAATGCTTTTCCCATATACACATATGATTTTGAGCCTTGTTTGTAATTGGTTACGAGTGTGGTCCATAAAAACATTATTTTGTTGTATATTAGGCGGATTATATTGGGCCAAATTCATTGATGTAACACTAGAACTGAACTGGTGTTCAATTCAGGATTATCATGTTTTGTAAAATTATTGGCATTGTCGGCTTGAAGTTTTCAATCAGGAACTGCAGTTCTCATAATTAAATAAAGCTTGTATATCTTCTATTTGTGGAGTTAAGGTGCTTTGATAATGATAACTATTAGTATCGTTGTCGTTGTTTATATATCTACTATTAGTGTTTAGTTAGCTGGAAGACTACTTCAGTTCCAATCCTCCCACAGCAGGAAGACAAACTTTTAGTTTTATTTTCATACATTCAATAAACACAATTATTAAATCAAAGATGAGATACTATATTAAAGAAAGATACAAGCTTCAACTTTGGGTGCATATAAGCATGTTTATATCAATGGTCAATGAACATGAGACATTGCAATAAGATAAAACAAGAACATAAAAGGGCCAAAAACCCTAATTCTTATAGGGCCCAAAAATGCATCTAAAACCCTAGTTCAACGCTTCTTATATTATACCTCGCCTTTATGAGCCGTCCTCTTTCTCTCCTCATCAACTAAACTGCCCCTGCGAAAATGGTGAGTATTCGTCATTCATTTGTTTTCTCACACTATTGTTTTGAAAGATAACTAATTGAAAGCTGCGTGTAGCGGAAAATGGATTATACTATTGTTTCTTCAAAATTAGGCGTGGCTTCAGAACACATTTTGCAATTCCGTTGTTGGTTATTGTTCTGCTGTTTTTGTTGTTAATTTATTAAGGGGGCATGAACAAAGTGTTCATCTTTTTGGTTTTTTCTCATCACAGGCCTTTGTAAAGGCTCAGAAAACAAAGGCTTACTTCAAGAGGTTTCAGGTCAAGTATAAGAGAAGGCGAGGTATTGTAACGATTTAATGTGCTAATGGGTTCATTTTGATTGTTTCTGTTCATGGAGTTGAGCTCTTTTTTACTTTCTGGGATTGGATACAGATGGGAAGACCGACTACCGTGCCAGGATTCGCCTGATTAATCAGGACAAAAACAAGTATAACACTCCAAAATATCGATTTGTTGTCCGATTTGTATCCTTTTGACCATCTTGTTACGTTTTAAAGTGTGTTTCCTTTGCTTCATATGCATACATTGCTTGAATGATAGCTAGTGATGTGTGTATGAGGGTTGTCCAGGCGTGTAGGTTGATTGCAACCCTGGATTTATAATTTGTTTTGTTTCATCTTAAATGAAATTAAATATTTTGAATGGTATTGGAAAATGCATAGATATGATCTAGCTATACTGCAGTATTAGGCTGTTTGTCGAAAGTTTGAGATCAGTGTACCTTTAACATGATTTATAGAGCAACAAGGATATTGTCGCACAAATAGTATCAGCTACTATTGCCGGTGACTTGGTTCTTGCTGCAGCTTATGCTCATGAACTTCCTCGATATGGACTTGAAGTAGGTCTTACAAACTATGCAGCAGGTAAGTTGTCATCTGATCAGCAATGATTCTTTACATAACATTGAAAATTGTTGACTTAATGTTTATCTGAAAAATGGGGCAGCTTATTGCACTGGACTTCTCTTGGCTCGCCGTGTGTTGAAAATGCTGGAGATGGATGATGAATATCAAGGCAACGTTGAGGTTCATGCTACAAAATTAAACCTCACCCTTATGAATAAAAGAGCAGCAAACTAACATTCTTCTTTTCTTACATTGAGCAATCAATTGGGTAACTTCATGCAATGTTTTATATATAAGAAACTAAGGTGCCAAAATGGCTTCCATGATCAGGCCACAGGTGAGGATTTCTCTGTAGAACCAACAGAAAGGAGGCCCTTCCGTGCTTTGCTGGATGTCGGTCTAATCAGGACCACAACTGGAAATCGTGTGTTTGGGGCTCTGAAGGTATCTAAAAGGATAATTCGTATATATTTCTTCTTTTTTGAAAAATAAATAATTTTATTTGCTAATGTTCACCCTTACACAACATTACAATGAGTATCTCCCACAACTTCTGTAATTAAGTTGTAATTCTTAAACTTCTGTAATTAAGTTGTAATTCTTAACAACCTCAGACTAATATATAGGCACATACAATGGAAAACATCTCTTTTTATAAATGACCTGATTCTCATTTCTGGACTTGCACCTTCATGTGCTTTGTGTATCTTTAATATCTCTCTGATCCAACAAATAGTATTATGTGTTAATGTGTATTTGTCCTGTGACATGTCGTTTTTAAGTGTTTTTCAACTCTTTGGTGGCCAAACGGTGTCGTGCAATGTGCCTTCTCAGCGTCTCTGTTGTAGCAACTCTAACAGTGTTATTTAACTATTGAAGAGTGTTTGCTACCCTCCAATAGTCATTGTTCCTTACTCTTTATTATATTAATTTAATTTTAATTTCTAAAAAAAAAAATCCTGTAATTTCTTTCCCTCCATATTGAGTAGACGCAATAGTTAAAAGCTGATCTAATGATATCCTATCCATCCTTATTCCAACAAATCCATTCATTCACCCCACAAAAGACATTCCACATTTGTTGGATTCTAGACCAGAGAGTGGCTGAATATTGGCGTTGGCAAATAAGATGAGAAATGGTTTTGGGCTGGGACTTAGAGGATGTATAGCTGATCTACCAGGCCAAAGTATGTGTCTCTTGTGCTTGATCTCTGTTTTGCTGCCAATCAGGTAATGAATGAGGCTTTAGGAATTAGAGCTCTCCCAAACCACCTTGGACCATTGCACCTTATCAGAATTAGGTCTGAAGATTTTCATGAACGAGGTATTACTAAAGAGTAAAGAACCTTGAACCATAAAACCTTGTCATCCACTTCTGGATAGGGAGATGTATTCAGACTACCTTTCCACTCTGCTACTACACTTCCAGCTCTGCCCCTGTATGACTGCCTTAACCTTGGTTCTGAGTGGAAACCTGAACACTAATTGGTTTAATTTCTCTCTAAGGATGAGTGGACTTCCATTAGTCCAGTTATCAAACCAAAACCTTGAAGAAACCCATTCCCCACTTGGTGTTTGGTGTAGGGATCAAACCCTATTCCGTAGAATCTGAATGAAGCTCCAGGACTGCTCCTATAGGGACATCTCCTTTAGATAATATTCATCTACCCATTTTGACCAGAGAGTTTCCTTGTCACTGCATATTCTCCAAATTCTGTTAGCAATCAATACTGTTTGAATCATCTGAAACCATAAGCTTTCCCACTTTATCTTGGCGCCCTTTTGAGTTTTCTGCATTTTCTGGTTTACCAGACAACAGGAAGTTCCTCGTGCACTTTCAATTTATCTGTTCAATCTTTTTGGCAAAAATAGATGTGAGCTCCAATGAGTGTAAGGTCCTCCAAACTGAGGAAATAAGTTGCAATCTTCCTGCATAATTTAGGTATCTGTTATGCCAAGCATTAATATTGTTTTTAAACTTTTCCAGAAATGGGTAGCAGTCTTCATACGTTGGTCTTCATACCCTGGTTATATGTGTCTTTTGATAAGTTATAAGTCATTAAAATGGTATGTTTTACTTTGGCAATTAGTAAACTCCTTTTGAGATGGCCTTATTTACCTTTTCCCTATTTACCTTTTCCCTAAGAGTATGCTTGTCCTGATCATACAGATTGAGAACCCTTTTCTAAGTCTGTTGTTTCAAGTTATGTTTTAAAACCCGAACCGGACTGGCCTGTCCGACCGGTGACTGATCGGTGGTCCGGTCCGGTTTATCCTTCAAAACCGGCTATAAATTGACCCAGTTTGAACCGGTCAAAACCGGTCAATTGACCAGTCGGACCGGTCCGGTCCGATCCGATTGGTCTGACCGGTCCGATAATTATTTTTTATTTTTTTGAATTTTTTAAAAATTTTTAATATTATATATAATTAAATATAATTATTGCATAATTATTACGTCACACAGGTTCGACAGGTGGTTGAACCGATTGAACCGATCAAACCGTTGACCAGTAAGGCCACCGGTTCAATGACCGGTCCGGGTTTCAGAACATAACTTTCAAGTGTGGTTATTTGACTGAATTGTAGTCAACTTGCTTACCATTTATGTTTTTGAAATATTTTTCTTGCATTGTTCATTGAATATTCTGGTTTTTTGTACAGGGTGCTCTAGATGGTGGTCTGGATATTCCTCACAGTGATAAACGTTTTGCTGGCTTCTCCAAGGATGGTAAACAGCTTGATGCTGAGGTTCACCGCAAGTATATCTATGGCGGGCATGTTGCTGCATACATGAGGGTAATTCCAAATCACTTAAAAACATCTGCTAGATCATCTTTGAATATGTTGCGTTTGTTTAGTTTACCTACAAGTTCTTATATGAATGTTATCATACTCTTTTAGACTTTGATTGAGGATGAACCAGAGAAGTATCAGTTGCACTTCAGTGAGTACATCAAGAGAGAAATTGAGCCTGATGGCATGGAGGCCTTGTACAAAAAGGTCCATGCTGCTATTCGTGCTGATCCCACATTCAAGAAATCTGAGAAGCCACAACCTAAGGAGCACAAGAGGTCTGTTATTTAATTGATGTGGAAATATTTTGTAATGTATGATTTTTTTTACTTAAGCAATTAGAAAGAGAGTTGTGATTATCTGTAAATGATTAGTACAAGGAACCAATCTTCTGCCATGTATATGTGTAATGAAAACACCAGATTAACTTGTTTGCTTCAAGGATTTGTCATTAACCTTCACATAATTCCTTGGATTTAAAATTCAGTTTACTTTTCTGCAATGGTATTTTGCTAATAGATCTTGTTTCCCGTCATTTGTTCACAAGCTCATCATACTGAATCTTTTGCGGGTTTGAGCATCTTTCATTGATATTGTATGTGATGTAGGTATAACGCAAAGAAGCTGACATACGAGCAAAAGAGAGCTTCGTTGATCCAGCGTCTACAGAACCTTAACTCGGCGGTGGCTGATGATGATGAGGATGAAGAGTGAAACCATAAGTAGGCTGGCATTGGAGTTCCCAAACATTTCTCATCAGTGCACATGCTACTACTAAAGATTATTTCAATCTATGAAGTTAATTTTTCTTTATTTTTTCTTGCAAAATTATGTCCTTTTAGAATAACTTTGGAACGACACATGTTTTGGAACTAGAGCTTGGGTATGGAATGCAAAATTTCAGTTTTGAGATATGTGGAATGCAAAATTTCAGTTTGAGTTATAAGTTCCTCTGTTAGTTTGTTTCTTCGTGGTTTATTAATATTTGTCATCATTGTGAATTATGTATTATTTGTTGTTAGCCATGCTATGAATTGCCAATTTGCATGGGAGGACTGGTACGACTTGTTAGGCTCAATGGCATTTAACAAAGCTCAATGGTTGCCAATTTGCATTCGAGGACTGGTGCGACTTGTAGGTTCAATGGCATTTAACAAAGCTCAATTGCACGACTAATCAGCTTTGTCCAGTCTCCATTTATGCGAATTGGATATGCTTCATCGTATTGAATATTCCATCAACTTTTCGCAAGGTGTTTTGATCTTTTTCTACCAAAAGGCGACAATGATCACACCTGTGCACAAAAGAAATGAGTGCAAAAGGCTGATATACTTTGTATTTGACGTGATTTGGGTCTCCGAATTCGTATGGAGCCACAAAGATCACACGCCCAAGTCATGGAAATCTGAGCAAAGAGCCTCGAAACGGGTCCACTTACATAACAATACTAAAACCTTATCTAATAGCAGCCAATAGATTTCCATCACCCCCTGTCCGTGACATGTTGGACCTCAGAGCACTATCCCTTGTCATAAAAATGAAAAAGGCCATCTCACTCCCTTCAGTTCAGCCAATATCATGGCTTATTCACTCAACATAACACCAGCAGCTTCTGCAACTCCCATCTCAAGCAATTCTGCACGTGTTCCATTTCCAAGGTCTAAAGCTGTGTGCATTTGCAGTGGAAATTTGAAGTCTGTTTCGCAAAGCAAACTTGTACAGCGCAGGTTGGTCTTTTTGCACAAAGCAAATACTTTTTCGATTACTATTTTCATATAGCTTTTCAGTACTCTTAGTTTGAACAGAGGTTTGTAATGCAGGTCCTTGAGTTTGGGGTTGAGTGGTGTAATCCTGGGCTTAAACATTGGTGGCTCCTGTGCAATTGCTGCTAGAAGGCCACCACCACCTCCACCAGAAGAGAAAAAGGACCCAAATGTGAGTGGTGTACAGGCAAAAATAATTGCTAGTAAGAAGAGGAAGGAAGCCATGAAAAAAGCTCTGGCTAAACTAAGAGAGAAAGGAAAGACTGTCAAAGAAGCTTCCGAGTAAAGCAATAACTTCATAATTCAATACCTGTAGTTGTTTGATCCTGCCTTTTAAATTAAAAGGAGATCTGGAATTCATTCATATATGCAACTCCAATAAATCCATCATTTTGCACTTCCCCAGCTCTTTCTTCGGCAAGCTTGTCTGTTTGTTTCCTATATTCCTCCTGAAATGTTCTTCAAGAGCTTGACAATGGAAGCATAATTAATTTCTGATTCCATTATGGCAAAGAGGACCATATGTACTTGTTGTAATTTTTTGGACTACCTTTGCAAGCAACTGAGCCCTTTTGTTCAAAAGTAAAAGTAACTTAAGTCTTAATTTATGTAATTTTTTAGCAAACAAAATGCATTTTAGTGCTTTACTTGCTTTTGAGAATGTTGAGAAAGAAGGAAAATGCGAAAAAAAAAGAGCAAAGTTGGGCTTGCTCATCCTCCTTTTTTGTTGGAATATGGAAGGCCATTCATAACATCATTTAAATATAGCATTTTTACATGTTAATTAGGTTATAGTAATTTAAATTAAGAGAATTAGTTTGAACATAAGCCACAATCTCCCTGTTTTATCTTCTAAATTCAATAGATTCATATCACCCTTCCCTTCAGGGAAGGCCATAGTAATGATGCCATGTACCTTAAAACTTGTTAGGAATTCCAAGTAAATGATGAAAACTCTATACTACAACCAACAAAGACTTACAGCCATCAACAAGTCTTGCTTATTTGACTGCAACTTTTTTTCAAATCTTCCAAAAAGATTGTGACTCGTTCCAATCAGAATCTCTTCTTTACTTGTATTTGTCCAGACTTCCAGGCCTGCCAAAAAGTGGAAATCAAAGTCCACATTTCCACACCTACAAGCTTATAAATTTATTATGTTTTCAATAGAAAAACGGAAAGCACAATTCCACTTGCCACGTGTCAACAACCCAATTCACCAAAACAAAACTGCGAAGTAGAGAAAGAGGAAAAAGCCGCCAGCGCAAAAAAGAAACAAATAACAGTGACAGAGAGACTCTCTCACACAAGCACAGGTAGAGGAGAGGTTTAGATCTGTTGACCGGAAGTACTCGGAGAACCAATCGGACCCGCCAACAGAGTCCTCCAGCGAAGTTATCGAATGGACAGAACGGGCCAGCAGCAGCAGCAGCCTGACACCGAGATGGTGGAAGGAGCGGCGGCGGAGCCGCCACAGCAACAGCATCAGCCGCACCCTATACCCTCCGGGATCGATAATATTCCGGCGAATCTCAGCCACGGCGGGAGGTTTATACAGTATAACATATTCGGTAATATTTTTGAGGTCACTGCTAGGTATAAGCCTCCTATTATGCCCATCGGCAAAGGCGCTTATGGCATCGTCTGGTACACACACTGTTTATGTTTACTTACTTTTTGTTCTTTTCTATAAGTGCGTAAAGTGTTTCCATTTCTAATGTTATCTTTTGGAGTTTCTTTTCTTACTTGGAAATGTTAGTTTGAAGAACTCTAAATTTTCTCTGGTTGTTGGTTTTTTCTGGTATACTTTCTTTTCTTGTGCAGTTGTTACAAAGTTTGCTTCTTGCTAAATTTGGACTAGTATGGTTGAGGTGAATGCAAGCACTTTAATATTTGGTGTAGAAAGTTCTGATGATTTTGTGTTGTTTTGCTTTCTTATGTGTAGCTCGGCATTGAACTCTGAGACTGGTGAGCATGTGGCAATAAAGAAGATAGCTAATGCATTTGATAACAAGATTGATGCCAAGAGGACTCTCCGTGAGATAAAGTTAGTTCGCCACATGGATCATGAAAACGTCAGTGAGTGATTAATTACGGGTTCTTGTACATATTTGTGTTAGGAATATGATTGAATTTTAGTTTTTTTTTTTAATTTTATGTGAATTGTCTGCATTGGATAAGCTATTAAACAAAAGGTCAAAAATACTTCAACCGTTATTGGTTCAATTCATTCTCATTTTTGTGCAAGAAATGACACAAATAGCAAGCTACATCCTCAAACCAATAGGGTTTCCAAACAGCAAGCTGCATCCTAAAACCAATCGGGATACTCTTTTCAATAGGAAAAAGTGTTCACTGATGGCCATCTTTGGTGGATGTAAATAATTGGCAGCTAGCAGTACTTTCTATGTAAAGTGTTGTAAAGTCACTTCAGGAACTTTGTCTTATCTTGCCACTCTTGAATGAGAAAGCAATTGTTCCTTGTTACTTTATGTAGGAAGTGTTCCAGTGGGAAACAAGTATATATGGCTTATCCATCTGGAAATTTGTTTCATGAAGTTGATGTTTTGTGTAAGAATAAAAGAACACGTTTATAAGGTTCAACTGCTCAATTATTGTTTAATCTGTGAGTCATTACTAGAGCTTCTCTCAGCACATGGCACTTTATGAAATTAAAGGTGCAAATGGAAGATATTCTCAATAATATACTGGATCATTTTCCCAAAATATCACGTTCATGGAGTTGTTGGCTTGATGGTAGTTCTGGACTTTGCATTAAAGTTTCTGTGCTGATATTGGGGTAGATGATCATAGGAATATTGCCACTGAACTATGGCTCTCATACTTTCGAAATTGAAATTTGTTGGCTGGTCGATAGCTGTGATAGTCTTGTTTGCACTGGCTAATTTGCCTTGTTTTTGAAGTCTAGTATAAGCTGATGACAATTTTTGGATTGTTTTTCTTAAAATTTCAATTTACTTGTGCATGTGTGTGTTAGATTTTTTAAAAAAATTTTAAGACTTTATAGAGATTGGTACAACTGAAATGAATTGCATAATTTTTCTAGAAAAATCTTTTATTAATGGCAATGTTGTTTGTGGTTCAGGTTGTTGCAATCAGGGATATAATACCCCCACCCCAAAGAGAATCATTTAATGATGTTTATATCGCCTATGAGCTAATGGATACTGACCTGCATCAGATAATTCGTTCTAATCAGGCATTGTCCGAGGAACATTGTCAGGTTGGCATTGATATTTCATGTTTAGTTGTAATATTAATTGATACTACATTTTGTGCCATCAGAAGTCTCTTACACTTCAACATGTGCTTTGTAGTCGGTAGAAATCAATGTTTCATCCATGAGTAACTGATATGGATAGTTTTTTCTTTTGTGCTTGTTCATTTACACCATTCACCTGTAGCTTGATGATAAGCCTTCAAATGAATCAAGTGACGTTGTTCCTTGGTCTGGCTGTTATGTTGTTGGGGCTAGTGCAATGTTAGATGATATTATGTTTGTGGTCATGACAAAAGAATATTCTTCTAGGATATTTAAGCCTTTTAAATGTAGTTTTGTGAAGCTGTAATTGCATATACTGCCTTCTTGTTAATCTTGAATCCATTACAGACCTACCTCATGTGGTTCTACAAATATTTGGAGAAAAAGAAATTTTCGTTCGATAGTATCCTGTTATGAAGGATCACTATAGAAGTTGAAAATTTAACTAAGACTATTGATTTGGTAGAGATGAATCACATTCTCATGCAAAATACAAAAGGAAAGCTACCAAAAAATAATAAAAAAAAAAGAATAGAAAGACTAAATGGTTTAAGATTTAGCAGTTAGATAATCAACAGTGTTTGAAAACTACTTAAATGTTACGTCAGACCTGAACTAAGGTGGGATAGCCAAATACAGCTATGTTGGATTGGCATTAAAGCCTTCTGAGTATAGAGAAGCAAAATTTGTGCTTAATTCCTTTTTACTTTGTTTTAAATGATTTGTCTGAAATTGGAAAACCTATGCTTGTATTACAGATAGGTACCTTCTTTCTTCTTATCTTTTTATGAGGGGGACTGACGGATGAAGGAATTTTTGCAAAATTTCTTCAGTCTTAAGTTTTGAATGTTCCATTTTTGATAATAACTTGCCTGCTTTATGATCTTACTCCTCTGATAAGCTTTCAGCACCAGTTATGGATGCTGTTGTGGCTGAAAAAATTAACATTGTTTAATTTAGGAGACTCGGAACATAAATGTCTCTGATAAGATCCCTAATATTAACATGTATTTGGCACTCCTCTCTCACAATGAACAGCTGAATGTCCACTGTGAATATGTGAGTATTAGATGGGTTGTTATTTTCTCAGGCAGATTAACAATTGTTTGAAATTTTATTGCCAACTGCTGTATGAAACTTCGACAAGTACTTCCCAATTTGAGATTGCTATGGAATTCCACATATTACGAACTGTTACATCTTTTCCTGTGATCATATAAAGTTCATTAGGATTTTACTCGTACAGAAAATGGTTGACTGAATAGGGGGCTTGAACAGAATATCATTGAGACATTTAATGCTCTAAGCTTCGCACTGACTATTTTCTGGATAACCTTTAACATTTTGCATCTTCTGTTGGGATCTTAAAAATTTTCTCTAACTATGTGGTTCTAGACATGTTTGGCTCGAAGTGAAATTCTTTTTCAGTTCTTTCAAATCAAAACACCATTTTCCTTAACATAAAATGTATAACTGAGCAGTAGACAGCCTGCAACTGATAAAATAACAGCATGAAATTCAAACTTAATGTTGCGTGCATCAAATTAAAAACTGATACAGCTTATGGTTTTGTTGAGTTCAACTCGCACAATTTTCTTGTTAGTTAATGATTAGTATAATATATATCCTGCTTTTATATATGTATTCATTTTTTATGCAGTACTTCCTCTATCAGATTCTCCGAGGATTAAAGTACATACATTCCGCAAATGTTCTACACAGAGATTTAAAACCTAGCAATCTTCTCTTGAATGCCAATTGTGACCTAAAGATTTGTGATTTTGGTCTTGCTCGGGTTACGTCAGAAACTGATTTCATGACAGAATATGTTGTTACAAGATGGTATCGGGCACCAGAGTTGCTGTTGAATTCCTCAGATTATACTGCTGCTATCGATGTATGGTCAGTGGGTTGTATTTTCATGGAACTTATGGATAGAAAGCCCCTGTTCCCTGGTAGAGATCAGGTGAATCAGCTACATTTGCTTATGGAGGTAATTTTAACCTCTTTCTACCTATTTCATGACAAACTTCAGGATGTCATCTGCTTGCGTTTAGTGGGTAAGTTGTGCAATTTAATGACATAAATTTAACTGATACTGAATCTTGCAGTTGATTGGCACTCCGAAAGAAGCTGAATTGGGATTTTTGAATGAAAACGCCAAGAGATACATCCGACAACTTCCTCTTTATCGTCGTAAGTCGTTCACTGAGAAGTTTCCAACTGTCCATCCAGCTGCTATTGATCTTGTTGAGAAGATGTTAACATTTGATCCCAGACTAAGGATCTCAGGTCAGCAGAATTTCAATGATTTTGTTTACATCCATATGTCATAATTGGCATGATGTAATTCCTCAGTGTCCCAGTCTTGCATTACCAATTATTCAATTTGTTTCCTGCTATTGCTTCAAGAGAATCTCAATGATTTTGTTACATGTAGCAGGAAAGTTCATTATACTGTTCTGACTTATCCTCGCTTGCAACGCTGATCATCTGTTAAACATCTTTATAATGTTGCAAGTGGTCTAATGATACTGTGCAATGTTTTCTCTTCTTTGTCTATAGTATTTCTTTGTTGAGTCAACAATTTTTTATTTTTTATTTCCATCTATGATGACATGGGATACAAATGATAATTTGTTACAGTGGAGGAAGCTCTTGCTCATCCTTACTTAACATCGCTACATGACGTAAGTGATGAGCCAGTGTGCATGACGCCCTTCAGCTTTGACTTTGAGCAGCATGCACTGTCTGAGGAACAAATGAAGGAGCTGATCTATCGTGAGGCTCTTGCATTCAATCCTGAGTATCAGAATGAGTGATGATAAGTTCTTACTGTTTTTCGGTTTGTCTTTGAACAGTGTGGATTTTCGTTGCTTACATCTATTTGTTGATGTACATATATGTACCATCCGAAACTGGGTGGTAAATGGGTTCTTGATTGCATCGTGGGCAGATCTTAGGAACAAGAATGATTAAATAGTGTTGTATCGGTCATCCTACTTTTTCCTTTTGTCTTAAAACAAAAAAACATAAACCAGAAAGGCGAAGCTTTTGTCTTGCATTAGGAGACTGAGACTACCCAAACAAAGCTATTTTCTTTTTAATCAATATTCACCCATTAGAATAGAATGAATGTTAACTTAGACAGATAAAAGTAATTGGAATATGAGAGTCTCAGACAACTGCTCTCTTAACTCATAGACAAACATTTTGTACCAACTACAGAAATACATGTATCAGGGTCCTAACGGAAAAATGTCCAAAGGTTGAATTTTGCCACATTGTGTTTTACTAGGGAAATGAATCGATGGGAGGAAGAAGACTGCACACAAAGGAAAGAATCGCAACAAACTACAGAGGGAGAGGAGAGGAGAGGAGGGGGAGAAAATAATATCAGGCATTCCACGCGTGTTCAATTAATAATTAAGCAATATCTACAGATGAATTGAGGTGTTTAACTGGTATCAATGGTCCTTTCTTCCATTCATACGCTCCTCATCTAACCGCCCCTGCTCCTACCCTTTTGATCAGATTCTGCATAGTAGGGTCCTCTTCCCAGGGCTTCACGCTTAGGTAATGATGCTATTGTTTTATGGCTTTAATCAGAGCTAAGAACTTCTCGCATGTTAATAAACCTCGGTGCCTTGTGGCCAGACTCTTGCTCAAGAATACTATGGGATGCTTCTCCTGTTGTCATATTGCTCCTATACCTATTCCGCTTGCTTCCATTTCCTTAAGGTTTGGAGAAATCTGGAAGAGTCAGGATTAGTGCTGCCGTGATAGCTCTTTTAAGATTTTTGAAGGGCTGCTGCCACTCCCACTTCGAAGCATGTGACTTGTCAACAATTCAGTTAAGAGGATAAGCTATCTCTCCATACCCTCCTATGAGTCTGTAGTAATAGTGAGGAAGTCCCTTAATTCCCTGAGGTTCATAAGGCTAGGCCACCATAGAATCATTTGTACCTTCTATCCTATTAGCATAATCTTAGAAGTCAAACATTAGTATATATTTAGCCTTAGTTTTCTCCTAGAATCATGTATATTAATGCCATGTAATTATTTCCTTAATTTTGTTTCTTTAGTCGGAGTCACCCAACATGTATAAATACGAGGATGTCTATATCATTACATACACAGAAATATACAAAACCTTTGGTCATTATTTCTCAACTCCTTATTTCTATAAGGTATCATAGCCTCCTTTATGAAAAGAACTCAAAATTTTGGGGTTTTTCAACTTTTCTTTTGCAACCTTCTATCCACACATTTTAGGTTGTTAATTTGCTCTAAAAACATTTTGCCATATATCAAATTATTCCTCCATTTGACCAAATTGCAACAGTATAAAGAACATTATCACACGTTGCTACACATGCATTCACGCGCTACCAAAAACTGCTGAGCTCAGAAAACCCTGTGACTGTTTGGAGGAAGAAGATGATCTAACCAACGTCGTTTAGCTTCTAAGCAAAAGGACATTGTTTAGTCCCAAAAGGACGAACACATTATTGTCATATTTAGCGCCACATCAACACATCTGTGACACGTCATTAGCTCCACGTGTCTCCATTTCATTTGCCATATGTCTTTATCTAATTTGTCCACGTACTTATTGTTCTATCCATATGTCATCATTAACTATCTCTTGGTTCAGCTCAAACCTACTAGTTCAGTTTGATAAAAAAAGAGTTGATCAACATATTGACCATATCGCTCAACTCATTTTCTTCTAGTTCTTTTGCAAACCAGATTGGTTCCTAACATTTTTCAACTTTCTAGATTTAGTTTTAAGGTCAGAATAATCAAATTCTATCTCTACAAGTAGGTTTTCTCTTCTTTTATTGTCTTTATTCACTATATATGTCCAAACTTTGCTAATACATTCCTAAACCATATTTGATGGTTCAAATTATGATCTTTAGGCTGAGAAAATGTGTAGCTTTCTTAATAGGAGACTCCTTTGGCATATTAATACTAGAGAAATATCCAAACCTACTCGAAAGAAAGATAAAGACATTGATGTATTAATAGAATGATTGGTAGCCCGGGATGGAATGAATCATTAAATCTTAACATGGTTTCAGAATACATATGCTAAAATCATGAAACTTGACTTTCGATGGTTTGACATAGCCTAATAGGTATGGAAATTTTGAAAAATTGTTATTATATATTTGATTATGTCTACCAATTTCAATTAGATAGGAGACTCCATTGAAAGTAACAACAACTTGGACAAATAAAATATAGTTACATGTCCAAATTGCAAGAACTTTGGGATCAACTAGCACTTGGTGATCTTCCCTGGCCTAGTCCTAATACTATTGCAATCTACTTTAATCTTTGTGATCATCAACATATATGGAATTTGTTGATGACTCTCAAGGATGAATTTGAACTCATTTGTAGCTCTCTTCTTTATGAACTCTACCCAATCTCAACATTATAATTAATGAGCCATCTCAAACGAAAGTTCCCTTGATACACTCTACATGGAAAAAATTTTCCCATCTACTAATGTTATTCTTGAAACTCATACCTCTTCTGAAACTTCTTATAACTCAGGTAAAAGATTCTATAAGGGATCCTACAGGTACTGCAAAAAGCTTGGGCATCACATCTCTAAATATAGGAAACAATTCAAACAAAACTCTGGACAAGGTAATTCCTTCAAGTCCTTTCAGCCTACTTTCACTACTACTACTGCTACTGAGGACCCAACAAAAAGCACCTCTCATTAATTCTCTTTAAATAATCTTTATGCTCTTCTTCAATAGCTCTAACCAGACTCTAGTACTATATCATCTTTTTCCCTATCTATCACATTAAGTACCTCAACTTCTTAGTATCTTTGATTATGCTTGTTGTAATCATATGACCTCTGATTCTTCCATTCTTGAATCTTTGACAATACCATATATTCCATACATTTGTTATAATGTTGATAATTCTGCTATGTGTGTATAATGTATCAGTACTGTTCACACATATCCAAATTACTTTTACTTAAAATCCTTCTTGTTCATAAACTCTTATTGAATCTTATTTTTGTTAGACAATTATGCTAACTTGGTTTTAATCATCTTGTTTTAGTCATGGTTACATTATGCGAGATCCACAAACGGGTGCAATCCTTGGAAGTGAACTAAGGTTATATGGTTGTTTGAGTTTACTTCCCTGAATCTTCCCTTAAAGTTTATTGTCAGTGTTGTCAATTCTTATAAATGACACCCTCACTTACGTCATCTTTCTACTTCTAGATTAGGATTCTTAATCTTTAGTGTTACTCTCAGACATGTTAAAACTGAATATTTTGATTGCTTCTTGTCAACTATCTAAAAGTCATACCTTACATTTTTTCTTTTAATGATTATTTTTGTTTAACGCCTTTTGATCTAATTCACTTTGATATTTGGGGCCATACACCTCATGAAACTATTAGTAGTGAGAGGCTACCCCAATGCACTAAGTTCCCCGCTTTACGAAGGTCAGGGAGGCTCATTAATTATATACTACCTTTCCTTTGTATTGTACAAAGAGAATATTTCTGTAACTTAAACTAGTAACCTTCCGGTCACAAAGAAATAACCTTATCAGTTATTCCAAGGCTCACTCTCCTGAAACTAACATTAGTATAAGATATTATATGATCTTTATCGATAATTTTTATCATTATATATAGATTTATCTAATGTGATATAGATTTTAACTATTCTCCATTTATTGTTGTTTTGCTAATATGATTCAAACTTAGTTTTCTGGCCAGATTAGAATATTTTGCACTGATAAGACCATGGAATATAAGGATATAAACTTCACTAATTTTCTTATTCAACAAGGGACCATCATTCAGAGATCATTCCCAAACATATCTCAATGAAATGGTTGGGGTGAATACAAACATAGACATATTTTTGACACTATTCGAGCCCTTTTTATATCCTCTTCCTATCCTCAACCTTTCGGTGTGAAGCAACCTTTATTACTATCTATATTTTCAACCACATTTCTTCTCTTATAATAGTTAACATCTCTCTTTATAAGAACTTATTCAATCATGATATTGACTATCAGTCTCTTAAAGTCTTTGTGCATGCTTTATTCTTTTACAATCTTATAAGCACACTAAACTAGAACTAAAAGCACATTTATGATGTTTTATGAGGTACAACATAAAGTATAAAGGTATGTAGATGTTAGGATCTTCTATCTGAAAAACTTTGAATCTCTCAGCATGTCAGCTTTTAGGAACAAAAATGTTTATCTACACTCTCAAAATTCCAATTCAACGAGCCCTCACAATAATTTCTTTTTGATCCTAGCATATCTTTGCTTCTTGATATTTCTTATGTAGGTCTATCTTACAGTTATAATAATTTAACATAACTAGTGCTTGATTGTATTGTATCTTCCATGGCTACAAATCCTCCACCTTCACCAAATAACTCTTTCCCATCTATTCATTCATCACAATATACCGAGTCTCAACAACTTTTTTGTTGATCCTCTTGAGTAAGTCAACCTTTTATTATTCTTAAAGAATTCGATGTTTATTAAACTATTTTTCTCTATATGAACCTTGCACCTATGTTCGAGGCTACCTTTGACCCTATATGGTAATAAGCAAAGGCAAAAGAACTACAAGCTCTCTTAAACACCAATACTTAGGAATTAGTTAACTTACCTCTAAACAAGTATGTTGTTGGTTGTAAATGAGTCTACGGGTCTAAAAATCAAGACTTGAGATGATGGATCAGTTGAAAGATACAAAACTAGAATAGTTGCTAAAGGGTTTACTCAAGAATATGGAATTGAATATGAGGAGACTTTTGCCATTATAGCTCACCTAACTTCAATTAGCAATCTTATGCCATTAACTTCCAACAAGTATTGGGACTCTTGGAGATGAATATTCGGAATGCCTTTTTCAATGATGATCTCATTGAAGAAGTATATATGCAACCTCCACCTAGGTATGCTAATCTACATAATAAAGTTTGTTGCCTTCGTAAAGCTTTGTATGATCTTAAGCAAGCTCTTTGAGTGTAGTTTGTTAAATTTTGCTCCACCGTTAACTGTCTTGACTTCAAATCTAGTTCTTATAATCTTGCCTTGTTTCTCTAAAAACATATCAATAGTGCACTCTTCTTATTCTCTATGTTGATGATATGATAATAAACAACAATGACACTCAAGGGATCTTTAATATCAAATCCTTACTTCATCAACAATTTAAAATGAAAGATTTAGGCCCCCTAAGTTATTTTTTCGGTCAAAAGCATTCTCTGACAATTCGAGTTACTATTTATCCTAAGCAAAATATTCTACCAATCTTATCTCTCATGTTGGCCTTGCTGACATTAAAACTGCTAGCACCCCACTTGATTCAAATGATTACGTTTCTACAATTGATGGAACTCTTCTTAGAGATGACATACTTTATCAACAACTAGCTGGTAGTCTTATATACTTCACTGCCACTCGTTGAAATATTGCTCATACTATTCACATTGTGAGTCAGTTAATATCTATACCTTATACCACTCACTTTTTTTATATTCTCTACATACTTTGGTGTATTCTAGTGACAAACTCATTTATTCATATATATTTTCATATCAATTGGATGAGCTTTTGTCACTAAAATTAGTATTTATAGCTTTATTTGATTATTATTTGAATTACTGTGCCTTACATTTAAATTGTGTTTATAGGGATAAAAATTGTAGTATTTTGGTTTAAGTGTGATAACTTGATTTTTGGACAATTGATGCTACATTAATTGTATTTTTTTAGGGTATTTGAGAAATTAAAGAAAAAAATAAAAAATAGAGTTAGCAGTGGTGATATAAGGCATTAGATTAGTTGGAGAATGAACCAAAAAGAAAAGAAAATTTTGCAATACGACAGCAAAGAGAGGTTGGCATGAGGAATATTTATAAGGAAGGGAACAAAAGGTAGTGTACTTATAGAAGATATGGGACGTGGACCAAGAAGGAGAAAAAAACGCAAGGAACAGTCCAAAATGGCAAGTCAAAAGGCAAAAATGCAAGCCAGCAAGGAACTGATTTGGAGAAGATTTTTAACAAGGACAAGGGTTACATCCAAGGGAATATTACGCACATGGGGGCTGGCCACGGCTGCTGGGAAGGCCAAGGAAACATAGTGGAGAGGCAGCATGGGAGCATTACACGACACCAAGAGAAGAGCTGAAAGGAAGCTTGTGCTGTGGGGTGTGGTGGGCTGGAAAAGGGCGTGAGTGTGACTTGTGTGTGAATGGAGTTGTGTGTTGGTGAGAGGAGTGTGTGCTGTCACAAAAATAAAAGAAAAGAAGTGTGTGCGTGATTGTGTTGTGGAGGAGCAAGTGGATCACAAAAAAATATAAAAAGGAGGCAGCTGGTTTTGGTGTGTGGGTGGTGTAACTTGAGTGTGTGCTGTTCTAGGTCTGTGTGGTGTGTGATTTACGTGAGTGGAGCTGTGTGTGAGTAGTCTTTGGGAGAGAAGTAAAATAAAGAGGGTTGTGAGTAACGTGTTGTGTTGGTATGTGTAAGAGTGCTGCTGTGTGTGTTTGTGCTGGGTGTGTGAGTAACTTATTTTGTGTGAGTGTGTACTTTGTGCTGTTTTTGGTTGTGTATAGTGTGCTGTCCGTGAGTGAGTTGTGAAGTGCATGGTGTTGGCCAAGTGAAGAAGCTAACGTTGGGTGAGTGTAAAGTGAAGGGAGCTGG
>JANTPM010000001.1:22827886-22849004 GCA_025434745.1 Erythroxylum divaricatum
ACTCCCTTCTTCTTCTTCCTCCTTATTTCCTCTTTATCCTACAACTTACTTAGGCCCAATTATCTTTAAGCCCATTTCATATTCATTTTATCTCTTCTTTCTTATTTCATTTGGACCCAAAGCCCAATTGACACATTAAATTACCTCTAATTCATGACAACTTAATTGATGCTAATCTAACTTACTCAATTTAATTTCATCATGCTTAATTTAATAAAAAAAAAATTTTGGGGCTAACAATCTGGCTTTCGTTTGATACGATATACCCATTTGCATCCAACTATATTATCAACTTGAGAAGGAGGCACTAAACCTAAGATTTATTGTGGATCATCATGCTATACTCTTCTTTCATTACTTGTCTCCACTTTTCAGATTTACTAGCTTGTTTATAAGTTGATGGCTCCATTTCAAATAAAGTAAAACAAAAATGATGTGGTTTAGGAGTACCAGTTTTAGATCTGGTAACCATAGGATGTCAACGAGGTAATGCAGTAGTATCATAATTGTAACGACATAAGTCAACAATTAAAGGCAATTCAGATGATGTTGTAGAAGTTCTATATGGTGATGTATATGACATAGGTAAGGAATTATCAACAATGGGTGTTGTTGTGGGAATAGGTAACGTGGTTGGATGGTCTATAGGTGGTGCGAGTGTGTTGGCTGAAGAAATAAAAGGGACATCAATAGTGGGTGTGGCATTGGGTTTGATAAGACGTTGATGTATAGTGTGTGGGTGACGTAGAATGATGTTGTTTATAGTGTGTGGCTGAGGTAGAATGATGTTGTTCTTGTAGTAAAAGGTATTTTTGGGAATCTGTAATTGGCTAAGGTAGTTGCATTAGGCAAGGACTGAGGTAATGGTGGTGATGTAGAAGTGTGAGTGAATCATAATGGTAAAAATATTATGGCTGCTGAGGAATCTTGAACATTAGAATTTGTCATGAACGATTTAGAAAAAGGAAACTCTTATTAAGTGAAAACAACATAATGTAAGATAACAAACTTTTTAGATTCAAGACTAAGACAACAGAAACCTTTATGAAGTTTACTATCTCCCATAAAAACACACTGTTCAGAATGAGGTGCTAATTTATATGAAGTATAAAGTCGTAACCAAGGATAACACAAACATAGAAAAACATGCAAATTATTGTAATCAGAACTTTGTTGTAAAAGAATTTGATATAGATTAGAATAAGAAAGAATAGGTGTAGGCAACTAATTTATAATGCAAATTATAGTATCAAAAGCATAAGCCCAATAATCTGTGGGAACGGAAGAATGTTGAAGTAAACCAAACCAGTTTCTATAATATGTTGGTGTTTTCTTTTGCACATTCTTTTTATTCATAGTTTTTGGATATGAATTATGTTAAGTTATTCCATTTTCAAGTAAATATGAGTGCAAGGCTTAGTAATTCCCTCCCCAATTAGCTTGAAAGCCTTTTATTTGTCGATCAAAATTTTTTTCAATAATATGATGAAACTTGATAAAAATACTAAGCACTTCAAATTTATACTTAATAAAATAAATCCAACACTATTTAAAATAATGATCATAAAACATTACATAATATCAGTTGCCATCCATAGAAGGAACAAGAGATGGATCCCAAAGGTCAAAACATATTAAATCAAGTGGACGATTAGCTTTAAAATAGGAGACCAAAAAAGGCAACTTATGACTTTTACTGACACTACAAGCATGATAAAGACTAGATTTATTAGGAGAAACAAAAGGAATTTTATTTAGCTGAAGAGCTTGCCAAACTGTTTCATAATTTGCATTCCTAAATGGGAATCCCACTACTCGAGAGTGCAAGTCATTATGGTAACTTGACTATGAGTTTATCTAATGGGTTTTAAGAGCATAAAGTATAGACCATTATCATTCTTGACTAAATGAAGGAACTCCTTCGTATGGGCATCCTTAATCATGAAATAATTGGGAAAGAATTCAACAGAAATGTTATTGGTATTAGTAAAAGCATAAACAAATAAGAAATTCTGACAAGAAGAAGGAATGCATAAAATATTATAAAGCTTAAAAGAATTATTTAAAGATTGACAAGAAGATGAACCAACATGAGAGATAGGAAGGAATTTACCATTGCCAATTTTTACTACTTCAGGACTATGATACTCATTATGAATGACAAGGTTTTATTAATTCAGAGTAAGATCGTGATTTGCTTTAGTTTCTAGGAGCCAAGATTGAGGTTATGTAGTTGATGGTGCCATATTAGAAGCTTGATTGACTTAGTTTAAGTTTTGTTATCATGGGTTGGTAGCTCTATGATTTGATGAAGGACCTTGCCTAGAGATATAACTAAAATTGTTGTAATTATGACACTAAATATTGTCCACCAAATTGCCAGTTATGTAAGAATTGTGAGAAAGCTTAAGTTAAGATCGAAAATTTTCACTAGAAAATGTATTAACATCGAAACATCCTCTGCCACGTATCATCACTTAATTTCTTCCTTTACCTTGAGATGAATATCTTATGATAGTTGAATTCACATAAAGAGTCGTAGGTTATATAAGTGGCTTCACATATATTTTAGTAGTAAGATTCTCCTCTTCACTAAGCAATAATCCATAAAAATCATCAAAAGAAACTGCATCCAAATGATTTTCAAGAAACCAAGCAAAGGGTCTATATGCTAGACCCAAGACATTAATAACAACTTGAAGCAAATCATCCTCCATGATAAGACTATTATATGTTGCCAAATGATCAAACATTATGAGGCCTCAAACTATACCTGAGTACAAATGTGTCATGTTTATGAAAGTATATGCGGTGGGTGTTAACTAATATGAAAGCGAGTGCTTAGTAGGGACATAATCTGTATTAACAGAATTATTGGGGTAATTCGGTAATTTGCATTAATTGTGTTATACATGCATAAATATAAATTAATCATGGGCTAAAATGCTAAATGAATAAAGATGGCATGCAATTAAATGGAATAAGAAAATGGTGTGACAAATTGTAATTATGAAAATTAAAAAGTAGGAACCAATTGGAATTAACCACTTGTCACTCTACACTTCATAAGATTTACATATAAATATGAAGAGGATGAGATGAGGCTGGTGCTAACACTCAAAATGTAGAATTTTGAGCTCCTATCTACATTAAAATTCATATTAAATTTGATCTCTAAAGGGGATTTTGAAAGAAACGCAAGAAATTGGTGTATTTGAAGTCTAAGGTAAGTTAAATTCATGTATTTATATGAAAATTAGTTCCTTCCTGACCTCCTCTTCATCCAGGGTTTTGTTATGTGTATGTAATTGTTGAAGATGAGTTTTCATTGGGTTTGTTATGTGTAAAGGAGAGAAGACCAAAGACAAAGGAAAAGGGAAGCAAGTGGAGTAAAGAAAAAGGGTTTTGATCACTCCTTCAAGAGGTATGGAAATTTTGATATGTTTGTTTGAATTTATGAGTATGATGTGAGGAGAATTAGTAAAACAAGTATTCCATAGGCAAATGGGATGTTTTGGTTAAATTGCATGTGTTTTTGCTTTGCTCTTATGTGATAAGACTGAAGTTAGTTGATTTGATATGTGTAACTAGTTGAATGGATAGGTTCCACTAAATAGGGTTCAGTAATTTGGAAAAATCTTGGCTTGTAGACCTCAAAATTGGATAATTTCAATTTTAGATTAAATAGAGACATATGTCTACAAAAATTCATGAAAGAACTAAAATTTGATTCTGGCTCTAAGATTTTTGAATTTTGGCTTGAAGTTGAGTTCTGGTTGTTATCTTTATTTTAGAACATCCTGTAGTGTTTTGGGTATAACTCTAGGAATACTTAAACAAATTGCATGAAATTTATGTCATTAAAAAACATAGAGAAATATTTGTCTAGAAAACCATTTTGTTATAAAACCTTAGTTCCTAAGTCAAAATGGCCATACAAAATGGACCTAGAAATCTGTTTCGAGAAAAGCTAGAAATTGGCCAAGCGCGATTGCAAATATAAGGGTGTAGCCATGCCATTTTAGCCCAAACATCAATTTTCCTCAACTGAATGCTACCAAATGTCATTTGACCCTTTTTGAATGTTAATGAAACTTAGCAAACCCATTTATAAGGGTAATATGAGACCCATTATGCTTGTAATTGGTATATACATTAATGATTCCTTTATGTATTTTTGAAAAGGAATATGACCATAAAGCATATCAAATAAGATTGAGCATGGTAAACATTTTCAAATTATAATGCAAGCATAAGGGAATGAATTTGTATATTATAAATTCGTTACTCTATAATGTGATTCTAAAATGTAATTACAATGCTTTGATAATTAGTTTTAACCTGCCAGTCTTAATTATGGGTAAATGGGCATGCCTAAAAGGGTCTACAACTGTTTTTGTTTTAAGGCGTTACGATGTCTTTTGTTGTAGAGACTTATGTCTCTTTTGTTTTAGAGGCCACTGCCTCTTTTGTAGATACCAATTATAGCTATCTTATGTTCTGTTCTCGTTACCCATATCTGAAGAAATTAATAAACAATTCTGTATATGTTTTGATATTTGTTTGTCCTAATCCAAAATTATATTATGAATAATCTCTAAATTTCACATTCAAATATTGTTATGTGTTTAAGATATTTCATGAATTTTATTTTATAATGTATTTTTCATCACTTAAATGTCATAAATCATTTGCATGTGAATTTTAGGTGACTGTTATGAGTAGTCACCATCTTGAATCATTATTCCCCACTAAGTTATATGCTTAACATTGTGATTGCTCTTCCGTGTAGGTCTTGATAAATAGGTTTAAGTTTGGGATCACTGCAATGACCAAAGAAAGATGTGTAACATTTTGGAAGACTTTGTATCTAAACATTGTGTTGTAATCATAAATATTACGAAGCAATTTTGTAGTAAGTGCTTGTAAGACTTATGAAGATTTCAATATGTAAATGGCTGTAATAACCATAACTTATGATGAGATTTTCAATGTATGGATATGATATGTGTAATTTGTGATTTGTATAAATCACTTTGAAGTAAATGAGCAAGTTTGTTAACATAGGCAACTATACGAATTGTGATGTATGTATGTTCTATCTCTGGGAATTGTTGGATGATCTAGGTCTGCTTTTTTTTGTATCCATATATCCTCCTAGGGGTATTAAGGTGTCATAAGTTGGTTGTATCAGAGTATGGTTTAGGCGATTATGGCCTAAACAGAGATTAAATAGTACTTGTTCATGCATATAAGAGTTTGTATTTGGCCTAATGTTGTTTGTCCCATGTTTTAGCTCTAGATTAAAGTATGGAAAGATCTAATGAGGATGTTGATGAGGTTATTGAGAGTAATAATCTTGTGCAATCTCATCCATCTGTATCTGGACCCTCTAAGGTAAATAAAAATGAAAATGAATCACCACCTCCTCCTCCACCTTCAACTCAAGGGGAAGTTTTATTAAAATTGTCACAAGACATGATGACACTACTACATCGAATGACTGCACCTAAAGCTCCCATTGATTTGTTGAATCTAAAAAAGCTGAGTTTTGATTAGAAAAGGTGAAAATTTTGTTAGATTAAATTAAATGCCCACTTAAAGAGATGTTGCACTATCTTGTCTCCCTTCTTCAATGAGCAGCCTATAAATGATGAAAATTTATTTTGAGATATCCCCAGCTGTCTAAAACTTTGACTTGAGATTTACTTTCCCAAGAGTTTAAAAAGAAATATGCTACAGAAGTCTATAAAAATGAGTGGTGGAAACAGTTCTTAAGTCTGAAGCAAAGAAATCAGTATGTTGTCAAGTATGAAAGAGAGTTCAACCAACTATGCATATATACACCTGAACATGTGCTTATTGAGGATTTCCGGTATCGTCAGTTTTAACACGGCTTGAATAACTCAATTAAAAAGCATATTGCGACATTCACTCGTGTGCAACAAGTGAATTATCATTAACCAGTTCAAATTGCTATCAAAATAGAGAAGTAGGAGATAACTAAGAGAGAGAAAGATCAACGAAGGAGTTTTGTTAGAAGAGGTCAATCCTCGGGTAAGAGAAGTCACGAAGGTGTTTCCACTGAGCAGGAATCCACCCAAAGATCTGCACCTAAAGGAAGGCAACAAGGCTTTCTCCCATCGACTAATTTTAGTAGGATCTCTTCTGTAGACTGAGGTTTTGGTGCACTAGAGTATCCTCATTGCTCCAAATATCATTGGGGTCCTTATAGGAGGACTACCAATGCATGTTTCTGATGTGGCAGCACTGATCATTTTGTAGCAAATTGTCCTATGAATCAATCTCAGGCATCACAAGCTAACATAGAAGCTTCTAATGCACCTATAGGAAATAAAGGATGTGGCAGGGGTCGTGGAAGATCTATCCAATTTAGGCCTAATATGAATACTGCTTCAGAAACTATTGACTGACCTGCTACACCTTCTGTTATAACTCAGGCCTATGGTATGAAGGCTTGCGAGGCTCAGGAGGTCATTGTTGGTACTATTTCTATCTCTAACTTAGAAATGTATGCTTTGATTGATCATAAATTTACCCATTCTTATATCTATGTTGGAAAATTTCTTGATAAAAAGATGCCTGTAGATTAGTTAGATTATAATATTCATTTAACCAATCCTCTTGGTAATAGTATAGTAGTTAATAGAGTTTATAAAAACTTTCCTATTTTGATCCAAGGTAGTGAGTTTGAAGCAAATCTAATCGAATTGCCTTTTCATGAATTCAATTTAATTTCAGGTATGGATTGGTTTTCCAAGCATTAAGTAGTTGTTGATTAAAGATAACATTGTTGTGCTTAAAAAGCCCAATCAAACTGAAATAGTGTTGTATAGCATCCGCACTAGTCCTTTGACTAGCATGATATCTGCTATGCATGTCCGAAGGTTTCTTAAGAAGGGATAAAAACATATTTGGATTTTGTACCTGATTCTAAGAGGGAAAGTGTAAAATTGTAAGACATTCAGGTGGTGAAAGAATTTTGGGATGTTTTTTTTGAAGAATTACTAGGCTTCCTCCCAAAAGGGAAATGGAGTTATTTATTGAGATTGTGCCTGACTCTGGTCCTATATCCAAATCACCATACAAGATGTCTCCTACTGAATTAAAGGAGTTGAAAGTTTAGTTTTAGGAGTTATTGGATAAGGGATTTATTCGACCTAGTGTCTCACCTTAAAGAGCTCCTATTTTGTTTATTAAGCAAAAAGATGGTACTCTCCAAATGTGCATTGATTATACGCAATTGAACAAAGTTACAGTGAAGAATAAGTATCCATTGCCAAGGATAAAAGATCTATTGTAGGTATATTTTCAAAGATAGATATGCAATTAGGGTATTATCAGGATATGGATGTTTTAAAGACTACATTTAGGACCCAATATGGACATTATGAATTCCTAGTGATGCCGTTTGGGAAAACTAATGCGTAAACTACATTCATAGATTTGATGAATAGGGTGTTTAGGCCCTATTTAGATCAGTTTGTTGTGGTATTCATTGATGATATCCTAATCTATTCCAAGAATGTGCAAGACAATGCTTGGCATCTATGGATCGTGTTATAGACTCTGCAAGAAATGCAATTGTAGGCCAAACTAAGAAAGTGTGATTTATGGCTTAAAGAAGTATCTTTTCAGGGACATTTTGTCTATTCTCAAGGAATTAGAGTTGATCTTAGTAAGATTAAAGAAATTATTAATTGGGAACTGACATAAAATGTGATTGAAGTAAGATTTTTTCTAGGTTAGATTGGTTACTATCATCGGTTTGTAGAGGGGTTTTTAGTGATAACTTCTCTTTTTGACTAAACTGCTACGAAAAGGAGTGATATTTGATGGTCTACTAGATGTCAAGCTAACTTTGATTAGCTATAAAGAATGCTTATTGAAGCTCTTTTATATGTCAACCCACTTCTAGTAAGGAATATATTATGTTTAATGATGCATCTAAAAATGGTTTGGGTTGTCTTCTAATGCAGGATGGTAAGGTGGTTATACATGCCTCTAAGTAACTAAAGCCACTCAAACAGAACTATCCTACGTATGATCTTGAGCTTATAGCAATAATGTTTGCTTTGAAATTTTGGCAGCACTACTCGTATGGTGAAAAGTGCAGGATGTTCACTGATCATAAAACTTAATCTGAGACAATGACGTTGGTTGGAATTGTTTAAAGATTATGACTGTATTGTGGACTATCATCCTAGTAAGGCTAATATGATACTTGATGCCTTAAATCAGAAGACCATTTCGACATTATTGATGCAACAGGGTGAGTGGTGAATTACATCCGATGGATCTTTAATAACTCAATTAAAAGTTAACCCTAATTTGAAACAAGAGATCATTGATTCTAAAAAGTTGATGATAAATTGCAACAACTTATCATGGCAACTTAGGAAGGTAAATAACCTGACTTTTCGATGAAAGGAGATAGTGATCTATATTACAAAGATCGGTTATGTGCTCTAGCTAGTGATGAATTGTAGAAGAAGTTGTATGAGGCCCATAATACTGTCTTCATAATGCATCTTATTGGAAATAAAATGTATCAAGATTTGAAGCAGTATTACTGATGGTCTGATATGAAAAGTGATGTTGTAGATTATGATCAAAATGTTTGACATGTTAGTAGTTAAGCACTAGGTTCCATCTGGTTTGTTGAATCCTATTCCAATTCCTCAATAGAAATGAGATAACATTACCATAGATTTTGAGACTAGGCTTCCTCTCACTCAAAGGAAGCATGATGTTGTATGAGTGATTGTGGATAAGTTCACTAAGTCTGCTCATTTTATAACCTTTTGTCCTGATTATGTGTGTGTGTGTGTGTGTGTGTGTGTGTGTGTGTGTGTGTGAATGAGGTTGTGAGAATGTATGGGGTACCATTGTCTATTATTTTTTATCGTGATCCTTGATTTACTTCAAGATTCTGGAAAAATCTGCAAATGACTCTTGGTACCCAACTCAGTTTTAGTAGCACTTTCTACCCACAGACAAATGGACAATCTAAATGGGTTATTCAGGTATTGGAAGATATGTTTCGGGGTTGAGTGTTAGAATTCCCTAGAAGTTAGGAAAAATATCTTTTTTTGATAGAGTTTGCTTATAGCAACAATTATCATACTAGTATTGACATGGTGCTTTATGAAGCAATGTATGGCACAAAATGTAGAACTTTTATTTGTTGGACTAAATTAAGTGAAAACAAGATTATTAGGCATGATGTTGTAAAAGATACTGAAGAGAAAGTTCAAATTATTCAACAAAGATTACAAGTCGTCAGTGATAGGCAGAAATCCTATGTCGATTTAAAAAGAATAAGATATTGAGTATCAAGTAGGGGATAAGGTATTTCTGAAAGTATCGCCATAGAAAAAATTACTTTGGTTTGGGAATAAAGTTAAGCTCAACATATGCTACATTGTTTCCTATGGGATTCTTAAGAGAATTGGACCAGTAACTTATAAGTTAGCTCTTCATGAAGAATTGGTCAAGTTGTATGATGTGTTTCATGTTTCTATGTTGAAAAGATATCAATCTAATGATACACACAAGGTTCATGTGCAAGAAATTAAAGTACAACTGGATTTTTCTTATGAGAAAAGAACTGTGTCTATCTGGGCTAGTGAAGTCCGAGAACTCATAAATAAACAATCACCTCTAGTGAAAGTACTCTGGCAATACCATGGAATTGAGAAAGCAACATAGGAACTAGAATTGACTATGAGGGCTCAGTATCATAGTTATTCTCTTCAAGTATTAATTTCAAGGATGAAATTCTTTTAAGGGGGTGAGAAATGTGAAGCCCCAAACTATACCCTCGTAGGAATGTGTCATGTCCATGAACGTAAATGTAATGAGTGTTAATGAATATGAAAAAGAGTGCCTAGTATGAGACATAATTGGTGTTAGAGGAATTGTTGGGGGTAATTATGTAATTTGCGTTATTTATGTTATGCATGCATAAATATAAATTAATTATGGCCCACAATGCTAATTGAATAAAGATGGCATGCAATTACATGGAATAAGAAAATGGTTTGGTCAAATTGTAATTAATGAAAATTGAAAAGTAGGAACCAATGGGAATTAGTCACTTATCACTTTAGACACCATAAGATTTACATATAAATATTAAGAGGATGAGATGAAGCCAACCTTAACACTAAAAAATCAGAATTTTAGCTCCTTTCTACATCAAAATTCATACTAAATTTGATCTCTAAAGGGGATTTTGAAAGAAACACAATAAATCAGTGTATTGAAGTCTAAGGTAAGTTAATTTCATATATTGATATGAAAATTAACTCCTTCCTCACCTCCTCCTCATCTGGGGTTTTATCATATGTATGTTGTTGGAGATGAGTTTTGAAAGAGTGTGTTATTTGTAGAGGCAGAGAAGACCAAAGAAATAGCCAAAGGGAAGCAAGTGGAGTGAAGAAAAAGGGCTTTGATCACTCCTTCAAGAGGTATATGAATTTTTGATATGGTTGCTTGAATTTATGAGTGTAAAGTGGGGGGAATTTGTAAAAGAAGTATTCCATAGTAAAATAGGATGTTTTTGGTTAAATTTGATGTGTTTTTGCTTTGCTCTTACAGGATAAGACAGAAGTTAGTTGATTTGGAATGCGTACCTAGTTGAGCGGTAGATTCCACTAAACAGGCTTCTATAATTTTGCCATACTTTGATCTGTAGACCTTAAAATTGGATAATTCCAATTGAAGATTAAACTAGAGCCATATGCCTAAAAATTTTAAAAAGGAACTGAAATTTGATTATACCTCTAAGATTTTTTAATTCTATTTTGAAGTTGAGTTATGGTTGTTGTCCTTATTTTAGAATATGTTGTATTGTTTTGGGTATAAATCCAATAATAATTAACCAAATTACATAAATTTATATCGTTAGAAACTTAAGACATCGAGGAACATTTTTCTAGAAGATCATTTTGCCTAAAAATCTCAATTTCTAGGTCAAAATGGCCATACAAAACGGATTTAGAAACCTATTCTAAGAAAAGTTGACAGTTGGACATACACAGCTGCGACTGTGAGGGCACAGCCGTGCATAATACATTCTACCCAAAAATGCCTAGAATTTTGAGACATTATAGTGCCTTCTGTTCTAAAGACTTATGCCTCTTTTGTTTTAGAGACTTACGTCTCTTCTGTTTTGGAAGTTGTTACCTCTTTTGTAGATATCAATCATAGATATCTTCTGTTCTCTTCCTATTACCCACATATAAAGAAATTAGTAGGCAATTTTGTATATGTTTTGATATTTGTTATCTTCTGAAGCAAGATTATATTCTAAATAATCTCTAAATTTCATATTCAAATATTGTTATGTGTTTTAAGATATTTTATGACTTTTATTTTATAATGCATTTTCCATCACTTAAATGTCACGAATTATATGCATGTGGATGTTAGGCGACTGCTGTGGGTAGTCACCATCTTGTATCATTATTCTCCACCAAGTTATATACTTAGTAAAGTGATTTTTTCTCCGTGTAGGTCATGATAAACAGGGTTAAGGTTGGGACAACCACAATAGCCAAAGAAGTATGTGTAACATTTTAGAAGATTTTTATAACTGAACATTGTGTTGCAATCATAAATATTAAGAAGGAATTTTGTAATAAATGCTTGTAAGACTTATAAAGATCTCAGTATGTAAATGGCCTGTAATAATCATAACTTATGATGAGATTTTCAATATATGGATATAATATGTGTAATTTGTGACTTGTATAAACCACTTTAAACATGGGTAATTATATGAATTGTGATATATGTTTGTTTTATCTATGAGAATTGTTAAATTGTCTAGCTTTGTTACGTGTGCATTTGTATACCATCTTAGGGGGGTATTAGAGTGTCACATCATATGTTATATGGTATACATATTCACTTAAATGTTCTCTCTAGTCTCTTAATGCTCTTAGCAACTCTCTAATATGCTAAAGGGTCTTTCCACAACTCAATTATGATCTATTTATACCAAAAACTAACTCAAATAGTTATTAGACACATAATCTAGTTATTATTCTAGATAAGATTAACTAGTTGATCATTTACTTTTGGCTAATTAAATATCCTTCAATTAGGATATGAATAAAAAGTCCTCTCTTGATAACTTATTAAAACCATCATTAATTAGTCAATCCCTCTAACAATGCTTTAATCTATGAATAATGTAACCATTATAATATCTATTCACATATTAAGTCATCCAAAATTGAAATTCCAGCCCTCTTAAGTTTTTAAAAGGTTAAAAACTCATTTTCTTTGATAAATTTTCTTTAAAACCATTTAAAAAGTTTTCCAAAATTTAGTTAAATATTAAGAGTTTTTTTTCTAAAAACCTTTCTAAATTTTCTTTTGATTATGACAAAGTATATATAATGTTTAGTCTCTTAGAAAAAAGATAAAAATAATTGTCACACGTAAAGAAACTTCATTCCTTCTTATTATTAGTTAGTCTCTTAGAAAAAAGATAAAAATAATTGTCACACATAAAGAAACTTCATTCCTTCTTATTATTAGTTACTTTCCCCCTCTATTGAAGTTGACCTTTGACCTTTTACTTGAATATTTGACAAATTAATTTACTAATATTATCAAAGATTAAAAACAAATATTAACATGTTTTATTATCATCAAAACATGAGTCGTAATTTCACTTAATTCAATTGACTTAATTTAACTTCACGATATACTTAGAATATATTATTAATTATTAATAAAATGCATTAATATTAAATGTTTATTTATATTTTATATAAAAGTAATAAAATTTAAATATGATAAATCAATAAAATATTTATTGATAAAAATAAATAAGAAATCAATCACCTTGTTATTAGTATAATAAATAAAAACTTCATGAAAGACTTAATTTATTGTCATAGTAAACTAATAAATATATCATTAACAATTAATTGAAAATAATATTAGTTAATAATATGAACTAGTATCGCATACTATATATTAATTTTTAATATAAACAATGATATGTAGAGATAATAAATTAATTTCTTAAATTTATTTACCTTAATATGATTAGTTAAAGGTATTATCAACATATGTAAAAGAAATTTATAATTTTTAAAATCAGGTTTCAACATTAAACAGGGATAGCAACACACCAGCCCCAGCCATGCCTAGACAGTTTAAGCCCGGCCCAATCACGTCTCTAGCCGGGCCGGGCTTAAACTGTCTTCCCATACCTAAGCGAACCCAAGCTACTCGTTCATTCTCGTTCCGTCCATTTTATATAACGTTATTATTTATTAATAAGTTGTTGATGCCCTAAGTGATGGTTACTATCAATTACTCCTCTTTGCCCTGCTCGCGAATGGATTCAATTCAGTGATCTCTTCTTTAACAGTCAAGGAATTGAAGTTTAATTATTTAGTTTAATTGGGATGGCGAGCGAGAAAGTGACCAGACGAGTCAAGTACAAGACTTCTGTCAAGGATCCTGGCACTCCCGGTCGCCTCCTTCTGGTATTCATTTCTTTCTTTTCTTTTTAAAGATCTTGTTTCTTCTATTCAAATCGACCACGATCATAGCAATGTTTTTTTAGAAAGATCACGTTCATTGCAATGTTTGATTTCGAGGGTTCAATTTTTCAACTTGGACTTGAGGCAATCCGATTTCATGTTCATGATCATTAGTATTGGGGTACTGTTGTTTCCAATACCATTTCTCTAAAAATTTTAACGAGTTACCACTAGCGTTTATGTTTGTATTCATATGTATTGGTACTATGATTTCGCGGAATAACTTGTGAGTTCAAGTAATTGAGTGGAATTTTGTCGCTTTTATAACAGAGTATGGAAAAGTTAATATTCAGGTCTAATTCTCAAAACTCAGCTTCAAAGCTCGACATGGAGTTCAGATTCATTAAAAGTACTCATTTTGCTCCCTTTCTCTTGTTTCTCTTTTTAAACAGTTCTTGGATTGCTCACATTGTATGCATTTGCAGATCACAAATACACCAAGGAGGGATCCAATAAGGCGCCAATGCTCAATCTCACCTCCAGCCAGGTTTCCATGCTCAGCATTATTGAAGAGTTCTTTGTGACTTCTGCTTGCACATTGTTCAAATTATATTTTTTTTTAATGTTATTTCAGGGCGTGAGTTACATCTTTGAATTTGAAAGTTATGGTGACCTCCAAGTATGCAAGGAATTTGTTGGTAGGCATAAGTGCCTTTGACCCTTAGAGCTAATTTTAAAGTTTCTATATCTTCTGACAACTTGCATGATTTTTTCATCTTGTTACTTTGGTTTATGCATTTAGATTCATGTTCTCCATTCTTATACTTGTTTTTGATGCAAGAACATGAGTTGTTATTGAGCCATCAGCAATTGTAGTAACAGTTAACAAATACTGTTTTAAATTTTGTTGAGACTATTCTGACCCATAATATAATGAAAAAAGTTGAAGATTAATGGCATGATAGATTGATCCAAAAGAAGCTCAGATCATGACCTGGCTACTCCATTATTATGAACACTTGGAAAGTAATTAAAGATACAAATGATTTGTTACTTCTAGATGTTAAATTTCTTGGGCCTTGTAAATAGGAAAAGCGCTTTCAAAGCCAGGGGACACTCCAAAGCTTAAGGATACTTTAGAAGCTCCATCTGAACAGCCTAGTACCCAAGATTTGCTTCTCCGGATGACTCTACTGCAGGAAAATAGGTAATTGTGCTTATAATAGTTGAAGAGTTGTATCTCTAATATTTGGTGGCCAATGTTTGTGCTCTTTTGTTCTAGTCAACCTGGTATTCTTTAAACTTTCCTGGGCTTCTGTATGAGCTTTAATCTTACTTTAGCATATGCAATGTTAAGATGCACTTCGTCTAACTTTCTTGGTTGTGTGTGCTCAAAATAAACAAAACTAGAAAAGATAGGCATTCGTTAATGCATGATGGTCAAACACCTGGTAGAATTTATATCCTTATTCTTTGGATTATACTGAATTAGTGTAATTGACCATTATCAACCTGCAAGCTTCTATGTTGTGGGAGATTTCTGTGGTTTTTTTTTCCATTTCCTTAATATATGCATTGAACCTCAGTATTTCTCCATTTTTTTCTCGACACCCCTTAGTGTTGATTGACTACTTTGGAACCTTAATATACCTTCGTACATCTACCTTTCAACATGAGCCATTGTAATAGGATTGTTTGCTATTACATTTATATTTGCTCAAGGATGGTTTTCCTCGGATGATCCACGTGCCATCAGTGAAAATGATCCTTCACAGTGAGTTGCAGAAGCTTCATAAGGAGTTCGTGAGCAATGGTGTGCTGACAGAAGATGAGTTTTGGGCTTCTAGAAAGGTTAGCTTCTTTGAAATAAACACATTATTAGTTTGATCTGCTTTTTTTGTTTGGCTATGCAACTTTCTGTAAATTGATGCCTCATATTTTTTATTTGATGAAGATCAGCTTCCTTGATTCATTTCTAGAGAGCAAGTATAGAATTATTGAGCAACGTTAAACTGAGCATTTGTCAATCTGCTTGATGTTATTTTCAGAAATTGCTCGATGGGGTTTCTAGCAGAAAGTCGAAGCAACGGGTGGGTCTTAAAAGTGTTATGCTTTCAGAACAGGCAACATTTGATAGTCGGGTATATTTCCTTCTGTCCCTGTCTCAGTGTGTGTACTTGTGAAACTCTTGGTGTGCATCTGCAAGAAATGAAATCCTTAAATTTTCACACAAAGTTTACAGGTTTTATTCTCTTGTACTTCCAGACAAAACGGGTTACGTACAGTTTGACTCCAGAAGTTGTTCGTGAGGTATGATGTCACACTATTGTCCTCAACGCTGATTACCTTGCTGTATTCGGATCTGTCGGTGCAGGAATTTCAAACCTTGAAATTTCTTTCTTTAACTGCCTAGCATTATCTTATCTTATCAAGTGATGGTTATTAATTTGGTTGGCAATGGTGCGTTTGGTTTATATTTCTAATCTTTTTGCAGTTAGAAAGGCTTGTTCTTTAAGTTAATTTTAAAAACACTTTTACTGCCCTGTGTTTCCTAATTTTAGTGATCAAAAGTCTCTCCTTGCACCTTTGCATCATTTCTTTGTTAAGTATTGTTCTTTTCTCTAGTTCCAGTTATTAATTTATTGCTCTCTTCTCTTAATTTATGCTTTTAAATTGTGAATCACTTGATATCGAACCGATGTAATACATTTTTGTAAAGCATACTATTTCATGTAGCAAATAGTTGTTTCGTTTGGCTTATATTAGGGGCTCTCCATTTTATAATTGCTATTAGCGCAGTTATTGTCGTGTATGTCGTTCCTGCTTTTTTTTTGTATTAAGTCTTAATTTATCTTTCAGATTTTTGCAGAGAAACCGGCTATCCACAGAGCATATCTGAAATTAGTTCCCAATAAGGTTAGTAAAATCTTGAAACTACTTTTGACTGCTCAAGGTGACTTTCTAACTTTATGACAATGCATGTCTGATTTTCATGGATGCCAAGTTATTTCCCATCTTGTGAGTGGGAAAGTTTCTATTTCCTCTTATTACCTTTTATAAAATCTTTTGATATTTGATCTTTATTTCTGAGATTTAGATGGCAGACAAGGATTTCTGGACCAAATTATGTAGAGCCCTGTACCTCCAACGAGAAAAGAATATTAACGTCTTGGCAGCAGAGGCTGCTGAAGATGAGGAGCTTGCTCTTTTTCTGAAACCTGATGAGATTTTAGCTGGTGAAACTCGACATAAGGTGTTCTCTCTATGATATGATTTAGATGGAATACTGTAACATTTCTTACTTGGCATTTGGTCTTATTAATCTGAGTTTGAGGTGTTTTAAGTTCCTTTATATAACATCTGCTGTCTCAGATCAGATGTGTCGATCCAACTTTAAACATGGAAGCTGATCAAGGTGATGATTATACTCATCTTCCAGTAAGTTGCACGTGGTCATTTAAACTCACAATTCTTTTCAGTTTGAAGTTTTCATTTTGTTTTTCTTATAGTAAATTGGACTTTTTCTATCTAGAGCTAATTGATTGTTTCTTTGTCTTGGCATAGATATTTATATTTTATTTACTGAGGACTGAAGCTTTTCAATTAGTCATTTGATGAGTTTTCTTCCTTTTGGTTACCTTTGGGTTTTAATCTTTGAGATTTACACGATTGTTTATTACTAGCATATAAAATGACATCATTATGTTGCATTGTTTTCTTTTTTTTCTGGGTTATCATAGACTGTAAGTGTTTGAATAATTTTATGTTTACCTAATATCTATATGTCTTTCCCTCTCAGTGTGGCGAAGTCCAACAGATATTTCTTTGGGCTAAATATTTTACTCTGTTGATATATCTGCATGCACATTTCCTGATTTGGTTGCATTTTCTGAGAAATGTAGGATCATGGGATTGTTCGTGATGGTGGAAAGGAAGTTTCTGAATCACAGAGTGAGCCATACAGAAGGACATTGTTCCAGGATCTCAATCGACATTCTGCTGTTGTCCTTGAAGGAACAACTGTAGGTTAGATTTTTCATATTTTTAATCAATTTATGTCTGCTAGGAAATTATTTCTTACTGTAGGTTGACTCTATTATTCTGTGCCCCTGACTCTTGATGGTGTGGTTTACAATCTTATAGATGAGGAGCATTTGAAAGACACACATAGTGTGGCAGAAGCGCTTGCTCGGTCAAGACAGGGTCACTACTCTTTGTGATTCGTTCCTTTTCTTTCTTCTTTCTTTTTGCGCATAAAATTCCCTTTTATTTGCTGATATCAGAACTAACTGCAGCTGACAAAGATGCTGATGCAAATAAGGAGAGATTTAACCGGCCCCAATTGACGGAACTTGAAGATCTTCAACCTCCAAAAGACCATCCTTTGGCTGCTCTTTGCATCAAGGTCTGATTTTCTCAGCATTGTTTGCTTCTATTATTGTCTCATTCTTAATTGTAATGTATTTATGAGATCAGGATCCTAGGGACTACTTTGACTCTCAACAATCTAGTGCATATAAAACTTCAAGAGATGCATCTATAGGAATGGAACCAATGAAATGCAACTTGAGCACTCAGGAAGCATATGGTTCCTTAAGAGACTCCATTGCTGAGATTAAAGCCTCAGGATTGATGGATCCCATTGTTGCACCTGAAGTTGCAGTCAAGGTAATTAATAACAACTCTCATGCCTGCTAGGCATTGGATGACCTATCTGGAGTATCTTTTCTTGAGCCAAAAGCCCACAAGTTGGGTGTAACTCTGTGAATGATTGGCTGCCAAGAAATATTTTTCATTATTTAACAGTGTCTTTAGTTTTGAATATTGTGAGTATTGCTGGTAACTCTTAGACAAGCATACAACTTCTGGTACAGGTTTTTTCAGTCTTGACCCATAACATTTCAAGCTCGAGGTACCATCTTGGAAAGAATCCTAGGGAAAGTATTTTGGACAGGTTGCCTGCCTCAATTAAAGAGGAGCTGCTACATGTGAGTGGCCCTTGTCTTCCGTGACTAATAAGCATCTGATGAGTTATCTTCTTTTGTGTAAAATGAGCATCAGCGAAACATTTGTGCTATTTGATGAAGCATGACATGCACAGCAGCTCATAACTTTCAGTGCTTTATAAATTTGCTTGTTCGTTCATCTAGTATTTTTTTTCTTCTTCCTAGACTTTGGTTAGTTTCCAGTGGTCACATGTTTATGAGAAACCTTGCCTTTCAGCATTGGGTATCTATACAAGAATTATTGAGGCATTACTGGTCATCATATCCAATCACAACTAGCTACCTTTACAGTAAGGTAAATGTCATTACCCTTTCCTTGTTATGAAAAAAGAAGAAAGTTCTTTCATTCAGAATGATTCTGACGATGAAATGATTACATGATATGGATGATTCAAGCAGTGTAAGATGCATAACTTAAAAGGAACACTATTCAGGCGTGTTGTTGCGATCCTTTGTTGTGTTGTAATTGAGTGTTTAAGCTTCATAATATTTCCAGTAACAATTTTGAATCAACTTACAATGAGATGATCAGCCAAAGAAGACAGTTATGGACAAAGTAAGGATGAGTAGTGTGAGGGGTCTAAAAATGATCTGCACTTGCCATGCTTGACCTTTCTTAACTGACATCTGATTCCAAGGATTTATGCTTCCGGTTTTCTGTCTTCATCTATGTGAGTGTTTACAGGTAACCAGATTGAAGGATGCAATGTCTAAAATCGATGCACAGCTGCAGGTAGTTTTCAATACTGTGCTTTCCTTTTCCCATTCCTTTCACAATTCAGATAGTCTCTCTTATCATCATGTTTGATATGCAGAGTTGTCTCATTTAGTGGTATGTTCTTAAGTATTAGATTTATTGAGGTGGTTTTGAGTGTTTAATTTCCTTTCAATAAATATTGGCTTCAATGCGCTTATTTTGTATGTGCATTGCAAAGGTGAGGTTATCTTGTTTTCAAGTGCGGTCCGTCTCCTAGGCTCCTTTTCTGGCTTCATGAGTTCCACAGCTGGCCTTTGAAAATGGTCTTTATTCTTTCAATTTATTAAATTTCAGGAGTTGAAGGAATCGTTGCAGTCAGATCTTCGTCATCAGGTTACACTCCTTATAAGGCCAATGCAACAGGTACACACTTCTTTTCTAGATAGTAGAGGACAAATTTGGTTTTGTTGGATGAATTCTTGGTACTGCGGAAACTTATTGACAGAGGAAACTGGTGCAGGCTCTAGAGGCTGCTATGCAACACTATGATGCAGACTTGCAAAAGAGATCAGCAAAGAGTGGGGAGAGACCAAATGGATATGTCTGAAAGGATGCCGTCTGTTTCACAATGACTTTGTTGGCTTGGTTGTACCAACTAATTCAAACCTTTCAAGGAATCAATTTTGTTGTGAGATCGTACTGGATGGATATAGCTCTCTTCTTTTTGATTTCAAAGTTATCCAACTTTATGACTATTGATGCTGCTCTTGTATACAAATATGAGTGTCCCTCCCTGAAATACGAATTCAAGGTAACTCTGTAAAACTTTGTATTTTATTAGTATTTACAGAGCATGGGATTTTCGTCATACTTTGTATTATTTGGGCGTTGTTTCTTGACGAATAATATTGTCAAGGAAATCCATTCCTCCCACTTCTGTGTTGAAACTACAGATCATTGAGATAAATTGGACATTAGATAGATTTATTTTCAGATTCAATCTCACGAACACTGCTAATAGAACACAGTAGCTAAGAATAGTGTGATACATGGAACTAAAAAGGAGGAAAGACGAAGGGTCCTTCATGATAGAGATAGTTGATAGTTGTCATCGTGATGGTAGTAATAAGAATGTACATGAAACAGCAATCAAGTCAATATGACCAGGCATGTGCACTGCAGACACATCTTGACCCACATTTTCATATGTTAGCCTCAGCAATTTTACCGCCCCTTGGCAGGTACACATGCATGCATGTTTATAAATAAAGATACCCTTTTTTTTGGGTTGATAACTTAATGTTACTAAAAAAGTTCTTATATTTATTAGAAGAATATTCTTTGCTTCTGTTATTAATACTTAATCTAATTTAAAACAATTAATAAAGTTAAATAAAAAGTGCCAATTTGTCTAGCAAAATAAGTATATTATTGGAAATGGATGAGAAATGTATTTGGTTTTACACTTAAGTAGAACAGATAATCTTGTCGTAGCCGTTGGATGCATGAATGAGTAGACCTGGCAAAACGGGCGGGTGATCCGTTTACCCGCCCTAACAGTTCGGGTATGGATTGGTATGTTTTTTTACCTGTTTCATATTTACCCGTACCTGACCCATCCGTTGATTTTGCGGGTGGGTCGGGTCCAACCTGCGGGTACCCGTGGGTACCCGCAAAATTATTTAAAAATAAATAAATATATTTATTTATTTTTAATAGAAATTGACTTATCAAGTTAATGCAGTTTACTTTCCTAATTACTTGAGGTATTTTTACATATATTTTATATCATTGGAATATTCTTGGTTTTTTCTTTAGGGATTTTATATGTTGTTGTTTATAGTGATATTTTATTGATTATTTTATTTGGAGGGAATAATATG
>JANTPM010000001.1:22853063-22878352 GCA_025434745.1 Erythroxylum divaricatum
CGACGTTGAAGCTGACACAGGAAGCAGTTGATCACATGGAGTATAACGGCAACGTTCAGTCCAGCCAGAATCCTGCTGAACCAAAGTCCAAATTGTTAAACTCCAATATCAAGCTACTTTTAATAATTCATTTGTTAAAAAAAATTGTTTGATGTTTTGATGTAATAATTATTTATTATATAATCAAATTGTAATATTTTAAATACTTTGTATTGTTTGTAATTTATATTTGCATAATAATTAAATAATCTTTTTATATTAATTGTTATTATTATTTTTATATGACATGTGTATTTAAATTTCTATTATTATAATTTTTGAGATATAAATGATGTAAAATTATAAATTATACAATCCAATATATTTAAGAATTATTTTGCAATTTAAAAAAATCAGAGATTATTTTATAAAATTAAAAAAAACTGAAACGGTACTTTATATTAATTAATATCATACCCTAATTAAATCCATTACCGATACGATGAGGTATTTATAACATTGATTAAACTATAAATTATATTAAAATGAAAATGATAAACTTGAAGAATCAAGATGCACTTTTGAGTCCGAAAGCATTTGGTGTTTTTTTCTAAACGTGTGGTTGGCTGTTACTAAAGAGTGGCCGCTGCAATGCAATGAATCTCATGCATCCACAAGTGCGAAAAGGTTGGCAAATCACAACCTTTTAACTCACCCTTTATGCTGATCTCAGTACAATAATTGTTGAGCAAGCTGTCCGTTTCTTTCTTTCTTTGCTTCCAGTGGTTTGTGCTTGGTTCTATGTTCCTTTCTGTTTTGTAGTGGTGAAGGTCTGAAATCGACAAGAAAGAGCGAATCTATACTGTATATGTCCTAATAGTTTTGGTCCCTTCTTCGTTTGAATTACCATCCTCTTTGCTCCTACTATTCCCTCCACCATGTATTAGCTGCTCTCCCTGTCTCTTGCCCTGAGCTGGGATGTTCCCATCTCTACTTGGACCTGAGATTCTTGTTTAGAGATGATCTCTGCGTCGCTCCATCTTTTATTCGATAGTTCGTAATTTCTCTGTTCTTCCACATTGCCACTAGGACCTGCAACTTCTTTATTGTGTCTTTCTGTGTACCCACCTGGAGTTCTCCAAATCCAGTCTCCCTCCATATATGGTTCGACAAATCTTTTCCTAAAATTTCATATGTAGTTGAAAGAGCCAGTAGTATGCTAGAGAAAACAGGAGTGCTAAAAAGCAGAGCCCACCTTTCGATAACCTTTACAATGTCTGTGAACAGAACAACCATTCTACTATTTCTTTTATCTTTCCTCTTCGCTACAACTTCGACCGCCATAGCCACCACGCACCACCCCCGTCGCCTCCTCCACCAACCCTTTTTCCCTTTAAACACCGCGGTCTCTCCAGCCACTCAACCACCATCGCAATCTCCCCAGCCAGAGTCTCAAGCTCAACAACCAAAGTACCCTTTCTCTACCACGTCCACCACCCCTCAAAGTGCATTTTTTCCCTTCTTGCTGTCACCACCCCCTCCATCTCTGCCGCCTTCCGCGTCGCTCACATCCTTTCCGGCGAATGTTTCCTTTCTCCTTTTCCCTCACCCTCCTTCTTCCTCCATCTCCCATCATCACCTTTTAGTCATCGTCTTAATATCTCTCTCCCTCCTATTCGCCGCCATACTAGCTACTCTCACTGCTCTCCTCCTCTACTCCCGCCGCCATCAACACCACCCCACCCCCACCACCTTTGAGAAGGCCTCCGGCTCTGACAGTCGCCGACTTTTCCCGCCAAACACAGTTCCCTCCGATGGCTCCCCAAAACTTCCTTCTCGTCCAGGCGTCCCCAACACAAGCTCAGAGTTTCTCTATCTGGGCACATTAGTAAACTCACGAGCTAGTCCTAATGATCATCCAAAGATCGCCTTTTCGAGCAATGATCGAGTGAAAATTGGTGTTTCATCGTCACCTTATCGTAGACTTGGCTCTCCAGAGCTAAAGCCACTTCCACCATTGCCTAAACACAATTATACACCAAGTTATAGAAGCGGTGAAGTGTTGGTTAGTTCTCATAATGAAGGTGAAGATGGTTGGGAGATTGAGGAAGGTGAGGAGTTCTTTTCTCCAAGAGGATCCTTTGGGAGAAAGGAGAGTCTCAATGAGAGTACGGTGCCTTCCGGATCGAGTTCGAGAAGAGAGTTCGAAGTTTTAAACTCAGAAACTTTTGGGTCGAGGAGTTTCAATTCAAGAACTGCCTCGTACCCGTATTCGAATTTATGTTCCCCTGATAATTCTGTGTCGAGTAGTTCATCTTCAGTGTCAAATTCGAGTCCTAATAGCATAAAGTTTGAATCTTCAGATACCGTCGTGAGCATTCCTGCCCCGGTGAAGTCCTCTTCTTTATTTTCTTCTTCAACCTCGTTATCAAAGAATACCAGTAATTCGCAGCAACAATGTTCAGGCTCTACTACGCAGAAACAAAGGGCTGCAGTAGCAGTAGAGGGTCTTCAAAAGCAATCTGTGCCTAAGAAGATGACGCCACCGTCTCCTCCTCCACTGCCGGCACGGTTTTGGGAGGTTCCCATGGGAAGGCCGGCAGGTCAGGAAGCGGACTGGGTGAGTTCAGGATCTCCACTTCTCATAACTCCTTCAAGGCCAGCAGTGGTTCAAAAGGCAGTAACAAGTTCAAAGAGTGAGCAAGTTCCAAGCAAGCCAACTGTGGAGAGGAGTGAGGAGACGACCCAGAAACCAAAGTTGAAGCCTTTACATTGGGATAAAGTTAGAGCTAGCTCCGATAGGGCTATGGTCTGGGATCAGATTAAATTCAGCTCTTTTCAGTGAGATTCTATCCTTGCACTTTTTGTATGGAATAGTCGTGTTTTGCTTGCCTCGTTCTTGACACGTGTTTTTTTGGTGCTTGATTGTCATTGAAGTTGGTCTTGTAGTTACTTCATTTGGATGGGATTGCCTAATGCTATATTTGAGAAATTTGTGTGGCTTGGAAGTTGATGATTGCTTCTTTGTTTGAAGGTTGAACGAGGAAATGATTGAGACACTGTTTATTGTAAACAATTCAAATTTGAATATCAAAGAAAACAATGGGAGACGTCAGTCTTTTCCTTTGGTGAACAATGAGAATCTGGTTCTTGATCCAAAGAAGTCACAGAACATCTCAATATTATTGAGAGCTCTTAATGTGACCACTGATGAAGTTTGCGAAGCCCTTTTGGAAGGTAATGTTGGCATGATAAGCTTTGATACTTGGCATGCATGACAGGTTGTAACCCCATTGAGGGTCTATTATTTTGCTAATCCATATGTGAGCACTTAACTTTGTGACAGAATTGCTTCCACTAAAATGCATTCTACTTCTTAAAATTTTCCTTCTTATCTGCACTCGCTGCTTGTGCTATTCATTCAAACTGTTTTACTCTTATTTTAACTACTCTCTATGTGAGCAGGCAGTTCTGATACATTGGGTACAGAGCTTCTCGAAAGCTTACTAAAGATGGCTCCATCCAAGGAAGAAGAACAGAAACTAAAGGATTTCAAGGATGAATCACCAGTCAAATTAGGATCTGCTGAGAAGTTTCTCAAGGCAGTACTTGACATTCCTTTTGCATTTAAAAGGGTTGATGCAATGCTTTACATTGCTAATTTTGACTTTGAAGTTGAATACCTTAGAAGGTCTTTTGAAACTTTGAAGGTAAATTTAATTAGCTTCATATCCTTGTTTGCTACACGGGTTGACTATATCTTTTTGTCCACATACTCATCTGGATTTTCCCATCGTGACCAAAATATAGGTCTCTTGCATTGTGTGTGATTACATGTTCGGCTCCAGCTTTCTAACTATGAGAATGATAACATTATTGAACACTTATTTCTCTTTTTAGTCTTTATCCATTACAGGAATGTATTTGTTCAAAAAATCTCTCTCTCCGCCTGGAGCCAGTTGAAATCATATTCTCTATTTAATGGACCCCTGCTACTGTATCGTCTTTGTACTTTTGCTTCTTGGTCGGTCTTATAGGTTTTATTCTTATTTCTTACTCCTTGTGAACCTCCATAGTTTTAGGATATTCGGATCTGTTTAGTATGAGAAAAGCATTTCAGCATGGTTGTCACTGAATGCAACTATGTGGTTGGTTAGGGAGAGCCAGGGGAGATGGGGGACTAAAAAGTGTATGTATTGTTGGTTTTGGGCACACAAATTTCTGTGGATGGGTGTGCCTATTAATTGTAACACCATCGTTCAGAAACAATTTGAAATGATATGAAGTCCTGATAGCCTATGCCCTCCTACTCCTGTCATTCACAAAAATATCTATCTCCTCTGTGCTATGTTTTCATATCTCAAGCTTATAAACAATTTCTGATTTTCCACAGGTAGCCTGTGAAGAATTGAGGAACAGCAAAATGTTCTTAAAGATTCTAGAAGCAGTGCTGAAGACTGGCAACCGAATGAATGATGGCACTAATCGTGGCAATGCTCGTGCCTTCAAGCTGGATACACTCCTTAAGCTTGTTGGTGTCAAGGGAACTGATGGCAAAACCACTCTCTTGCATTTTGTTGTACAGGAAATCATAAGATCTGAAGGTTCTCGTCTTTTCAATACAAATCATGAAAAACAATTTACTTTTGGGGACGATATTGAATTTAGAAAACTTGGCCTGAAAGTTGTTTCAAGTCTGAGTGGAGAGCTTATCAATGTGAAGAAAGCTGCTGCAATGGATTCAGAGGTACTTAGCAATGAAGTTGCAAAGCTTGCCAACGGAATTACAAAAATTGGGGAAGTTATAAGATGGACTGAAGAAATTCCAATGAAGGAGTGTAACCAGAAATTCGCAGATTCTATGAATGGATTTCTTAAGATGGCTGCGGAAGAAATTGAAAGACTTCAGGTCCAAGGCAGAGCTGCAATATCCCAAGTGAAGGAGATAACTGAGTATTTCCATGGGAACTCAGATAAGGAAGACGCTCATCCATTCCGAATCTTTATGGTGGTGAGGGATTTCCTTTCCACTCTTGATCATGTCTGTAAAGATGTTGGTAAGATCAACGAGAGAACCATATACAGTTCAGTACGTCCTATGCCAATGAATTCAGCTGTTCAACCAGTTTTTCCTAGCTTCAATAGGAGTCCACTTTATGATTCCCCGGATGATGAAGGTTCATCATTCTCATCTTAGCACTGATCTTCAAAACAGCATGCCTGATAGATGTTGGTTTTTGCAAGCAAAATAGGAATCCGATAAGAGTTTACCGGACATTGGTTCCATCAACCATTGATTGGCTTCCGTTTCGGTAGCTATATATATGTATATGTATTCAACTGAGATTTTTGGTACGTATTGTGTTAGATATAGAAACAACCGCATCAGAACATAAAAAAGGCAGTCATGCCTAAATAGTTACTGTCTATCATGTAAATCTGTTAAGAGAGTTTCAATCCTCTCTTGATTCAAAAGGTGAAGAGAATGATTCATTTCATTTTTATGACTGTTATTTGCATTTTAGAAACTTGATCACTTAAACAGAACTTCAGCGGGTGAATGAGTAGATTGTGGAAAGAGAGAGAGGCGCTGCATAACAGGTTAGCAAGAGGAAAATCCATACGTTTCAGTGTGACTATTTTAGTTTATACCTTAAAGCAGTTCCTGTGACCGCCAAAGGAAATTTTCCCTGTTACAAGAGAAACGTGTTATTGCAATGCAAAAGAAAATTCGACATTTTTAAACCAAGTAATCAACAATTACTGTACATAGTGTTCAATTTATACCGCCAGGCTAGATTTCAAAGGTGAAGCGTCATTATTTAGTGACTTATGTAGCAATGGAGTTTAGATAGAAATGAACTGGGACTGGAGAGGGTCGTTGGTGGGATGGCTGAGTGGTGCTATCCTTTCAGCAGCTCACCGCCAATTTGATCAATTGTCTGTTTTCTGCTTGCTGATTAAAATCTTGCAGGAACTCCCCATTGAAGTCTTATTTCACCTAAAGAAATCTTTAAGGTTTAGTCCTCTAGCAGTTTTCTGCATCCATACGCTCAAGTACTCTTCGGGCTTCTTCTTCTGTAGCAGGCACAACATTGCGAATCCTCAGTCCCTTCGTAATAGCTTCAGGTCGGACAGTGAACGTGAAGTAGAATTTGTTAGATACCTGTTCAAATTGCATAGCATGTAAGCATCTATTGTAAGCATTTCAAACTTCAATAATCTGCATTTAGTTGCAAATGGTCACCTCACTAGCCCTTAGCTCAGGCCTTGTAACATGGGCTATAACTTCTACATTTATCATCGGCTTGGATGGGTTGTCAATTTCTGTATACAGAACACAAGACTTCAAGCGAAGAAAATTTCCAACATCCACCTGCATTGGTACAACTATTACAACCTGACTCGCATGCCATGTTACACAAGGCATCATGTCCAACGTCAAACATTAAACAATTATATACTTTCTGCAAATGTATATATAACAAGGGAAATGGATCATATTCCTTTGCATCCTACAAATCTTTTAATATGCATGCTAATCATAGCATTTGCTGTGTTTGATGGATGTTGAAAAGTATTACAACGGGTACTTACAGGCTTAAGGAAATCAACATGATCAACTTCAACAAAACGTGGTGCCACACCAGCAAAAGCATAAGCATTTGAGAAAGCCAGTTCAAACGCTTTACGCATCAAGAACCCTCCAAATATGCGTCCATGAACGTTTCGTTGCTGTGGTTGACAGATCAGAGAATTCTCATGGCAAGTATCCTTTATGAGGATGCTATCTCTGTCTGCCAATGCTGGCATGTCACAGAAAACTCGGCCCTCAGCTAATAATGAATTAAGCCTTTCTACATCCTTGTTTCTACTATCTGCTTTTTTCTCTTCTCTCATCTTTTTCCTCGCTTTGTTCCTTTCTTCTGCTTCTTCCCAAAGCAGTTTTTCCTGTTCAGTTTCAGGCTTGATTGGGTTAACGGGGGCTGATTTTCCTGTTTTTGAGTCCCGAGCTACGAATGTGAAATTTGCTACAAGAGCAAGGGAATCTGACGGACTGGAGGTTTCTGTATAACAAGGTTCTATGTTAAACAAAAATTATGTTTCTTGGAAAAGACAGTTTCTCGAGGACTACAACATCACAATATTAAGATATCCGACACTAGAAGAGATAATTTAACTACAATTGGAGGACAAGAACATAAATGAACAGAGCTTTACTGTGACACATTAAACATCACATTTAGTTCACTGACCACGACCATCAACAAGATGAATTTGCCAAACAGATATTTTGGTACACAACTTTTTTCCAACACTTACAATCACACATGTAAATTTATAACCGGCAGCCATTTGACTGTTCGTTTGCAGGAATCTGTCATCCATTTTGTTTACAGATACATATCAGAGAGCAACAGACTAGAACAAGTGATTATAAGTAAATTCCCTGATTTATCTGAAATCCAAATTTAACCACAGAAATACCTTCTGGCGGCTGAGTCACTTCCAATTGAATCTCCATAGAAGACCTTCCAACCCATGTAACAGCACCACCTATTTTGAGGTCAGTATCAACCCTTACTGGTTTTTTCAAAACCATCCTATCAACAGACGCAGTGACCAGCAACAAAGGTCTTGTTGTCCCTTCATCGTTACAGCAGTGCTGGTGGACAAGTTAACTATTGAGTTTACAAAACAATCACTATACCAAATCTTCAACACAGATAAGCAAAGTAAAGAAATTAAGAAAATCACAAGTCTCGAATTCCTTTAGGACCTTATAGGAAATGGTTCCAGCAAGAGCATCAAGGTCTTCAACCAATTTTCCCATCCTAATCTCATTCCAGGGGTTTCTGTACTGCTCTTTTAGTATATAATCGGAAGAGAACTTGTAAAAAACACTTGTCCTGCTCTTTGATGGAGTTTTTGCAATCAACTCGGTCTGTGAAATCTCATCAGTCCGTGAATCGATCTCTTTCTCAAATATTCGTGATCTAGCTTCCCACAAGGCATTTGTCACTGGTGAATGATACATTCCAGGCCACAAACTGATCGGTTTTCGCATGGAAGACCCTGCATCAATTGGTGCTGAGCTATGGGTCGTTGGACTCACAGAGGAAATAATCGGTATATCCTCTCGTGGGGTCGAACTATCACTTGAAAGGGCTCTTTCTTGAATACAGGTGCTCGAGATTCGATCAAAGATAGCCATTCTATATCTAGCCTCTGGCTTTTGCGATAACGAAAACTGAGTCTTGGCAATGCGTTCATCGTGAAGGCAACAACTTGACGATGAAAAGAGAGAACTCGATCCAGAAAACGACCTACTTGGCGTGAAATTCTGCGAGATCAACACGGGTTTCGATTCATTCGACACAATGGGCAGATGGGAATTGATGAGTTCGCTGTTCAAGCAACGCTTCGGCAATGAAATTGAACTAGGAGGGGAAAATGTTTCGGTGTCAGGGACTTCTGATGAAAGATGATGATCAAAGGTATTGACACCGGAAACAAGACCTTGTCGTATAGATGAATTGGCAAAGATGGTGACTTTGTTGAAGTGGGGTTGGAGTGTAGTAGCGACATGAAGGTACGATGGTCTGCGATTGAGTCTTTGACGATGGTGGGGAAGTCGTATTTTGAGGATTTTCATTTTTCAGGATTAGAACACGAAGAAAGGAAGCTTTGGGCCTTAGCTAATAACATTACAGAATGTGTATATTTTAATGAAAGAGATTTATTTGTATATTAATTTCATATTATCAAGTAGAGCTAATGATATTTTTAAGAATTAATTATTTCCTTCTTAATTTGTGTGATATTTTTAATATTCTTAAACTTAAATAAAGTAACATAGTAGAAATTCAAATTAATATGTTTTTTATATAAAATTATTACGTAAAATTAAAAAAAATTATTGATAAGTAAAATTTGAAAAGATTCAATAATATGCAATATGTTATTGGGTAATATAAAAGTTACCTTTTACAAATAATGACTAAGTCATTCTTTTTTTTTTCCAACCCACCTTTTAGTCTTTTTATAAAAGAATATAAAATAGTAATGTTTTCTTAACATTATTTTAATTTTTTGCTTTTACAAGTTAAGTTAAATATGTATTTATTTAAAAAAATAAAGAAAGAGCTGTAAAATTTTCACAAGTGGCATCCTAAGATTAGTGCTTAGTAAAATTGATTAACTTGCACCTTAATTTCATATATTCATAAAAAGATTTTAATTTGAAATAAATACTCCAATGTTGGTATAAATAACAATTTATTATAATAAATTATTAACATTAAAAAATCAAAAGAGTGTTTTTCATATTAACAAAAAATATATATAAAAGATTAGATATGTGTTGTAATGAATAATAAAAATTTTATTCACAATATTTCCTTTTAATTAATCTTTCTTTTATTATTCACAAGGTATTTTAAAAAGATCTTAATTATGATAAGGTAGGTTAAAGTTATTTATATTCAAATTAATCCTCTCTCAAATCGAATAAATTCTTCGTAACCTAAATTTTAAATAGCTACGTAACAATGATTTGAACTCTCAACTTTACTTAAGCTAAAAGATCCCTCAGTAAATGAATAGTTACTTTTAATTAGTCATTTATAAAATATCATTGTACACTGGTAACAGTTCACACCAAGTCCAGACTACAGAGAGCATCTAGTGAGTATGTTATGAAATAAAATGAAGAAGAGAAGAGAGGGGGAGAGAAGGAGAAGAGAAGAGTCAAGAAGAACAGAGAGCGAGAGAGAGAAAGTAGAGAGAGAGAGGGAGAGAGTCACATACACACAAACATTGCCTAATTTCTGTCTGAGAGACACCGTTACAACTATATTTATACTAGCTATCGAGAATATTTTTCCGTAACAAGTGAGTAGTCACATTCTTCCAAGAAACTTGGTTAAGTTTTCTATCTCTTCCACTTCTTGTCTTGTTTTAAAAGGTTTGGCCATCTGGCAGTGTTCCGCTTCCGCATCCATACGCTCAAGCACTCTGCGGGCTTCGTCTTCTGTACCTGGCAAAACCTTGGGAATCCTCAGTCCATCCGCAATGGCTTCAGGTTGGACAGTGAACGTGAAGTAGAATTTGTTAGATTCCTGTTCAGATAGCATAGCAAAATACCATGTAAGTATAGTATTGTAAATGTAATCATTTTTGCATTGAGTTGCAAGTTCTCACCTCAATCACTCTTAGCTCAGGCCTTGTAACTTGAGCGATAACTTCTACCTTTATCAATGGCTTGGATGGGTGCTCAAGTTCTGTATACAAAACACAGGACTTCAATCGGAGAAAGTTTCCAACATCCACCTGCAACGGTTCAACAGATATTACTGATTGTGTCCTTAGTTCCAAATCTATGTATTAGAACAGCTACTTACAGGTTTAAGGAAATCAATATGATCAATTTCAACAAACTGTGGTGGTACACCAGCGAATGCATAGGTATTTGAGAAAGCCAGTTCAAATGCCTTGCGCATCAAGAACCCTCCAAATATGGTTCCATGAATGTTCCTTTGCTGTGGTAGACAGATGAGCGAGTTCTCATGACAAGTATCTTTTATGAGGATGCTATCTCTGTCTGCCAATGCCTTCATGTCACTCAACACCTTGCCTTCAGCTAATAATGCATTAACTCTTTCTCCATAAATGTTTTCCGTATCTGCTCCTGCTGTTTTCTCTTCTCTCTTCCGTTTCCTCGTTTGGTTCCTTTCTTCTGCTTCTTCCCAAAGCAATTTTTCTTGTTCAGTTTCAGGCAAGATTTTGTTAACAGGGGCTGACTTTCCTGTCTTCATGTCCCGACCCACAAATGCAAAATTTGCTACAAGAGCAATGCGGTCTGATGGATTGGAGATTCCTGTACGGCAAGGTCTCATTTTCATATACTTACTAACGCAAGAAGGTCAAGTAACCAAGTACTTATGACCACATTTTGAAAATGAGAATATTAAACTTGGCTAGAGATGATATGGTACCACGAAGGTTTCAGCCTGCTTTCTCATTTATGTCAATATTAGAGCCAGATTAGAAACTTTAAACAACGGAAAACAAGCATACAAGTTCATAACTGGTAGGCAGCTGAATGTTCACAGAAAGAAATCAGACCGCAACGGGTTGAAAGTTAATCTAATGATCGCTCAAAACACCCAAGTAGTAATCCCTACAGTAATACCTTGTACTGGCTGAGTCACTTCCAGTTGAATCTCCATGGAAGACTTGCCAACCCATGTGACCGCACCTGTCATTTTCAGGTCAGCATCTACACTGATGGGCTTTTTTATAGCCATCCTATCAACAGAAGCAGTGACCAGCAACAAAGGCCCCATTGTCCCTTCATTGTTGCAGCAGTGCTAGTGAACAAATTAAGTATTGATTAAGAAAAATAATAATAATCTCTATTCTCAATCTTCAGCAAGGAGATGATGGTTTAGACTGGAACACGACCAAAATTAAAAAAAGAAATCGAAAAGTTTTGAACCTTATAGGAAATGATTGCGGCAAGAGCATCAAGATCTTCAACTAACTTTTCCATCCTAATCTCATTCCAGGGGTTCCTATACTGCTCCCTTAGTATATAATCTGAAGAGAACTTATGAACAAAACTGGTCCTGCTTTGCGACGGAGTTTTTGCCACCAAATGCCTCTGTGAAGTCCGGTCAAATGCCGAACGATCTGCTTTCTGAAATATGCTTGTAGTTTCTTCCCACATGGCACAGGTCAATGGTGTGTGATACATTCTAGGCAACAAGCTGATCATTTTCCGAATAGGATTCCCTGCGTCCATTGTTGCTGAGCTATGTAGTGAATCTATGCCCTGTCCTGGGGTTGAATAATAACTTGAAAATGCTTGGGTCCTAGAGATTCGATCAGACGCGAGTATGTCTGATAACTTAGACATGCGAGTGGTGGCAATGAGTTCGTTATAAAGGCAACGAATTGGCAACGAAATTAATGAACTCGATCCAGAAAGCGACCTGAAGCTCTGCCGATCATTAGGTGGTTTAAGTGAAGAATGTACTCGGAGTCGGAGGGATGATGTCATCATGGGATTGAGTTGTAGTAAAAGGTGACGTAATGGTATTCTGAAGAGTTTCATGTTTCAGGATTGATGAGCTTATAGGATTTAGAAGATTTAGTCCATATTGTTAAGATTTGAATTATCATTTATAATGAAAAGTTTACTAAAAAATTGAACTGAGCTTTTTTAACTAAAATTTAATTGTTCATTGAAAGTGAAAAGGTTATTTTCCTTCAAAGGTTTACTGGAATAAGATGACCACATTCTCTGCACCAAAGGCCAATATGATTAAGTTGTTCTAAACTTTTTTCTTTTGACTACAAAATAGAATTGGAATCAATACACAAAACACGTTGAAGACATAATATATGAACCTGGAACACGACGTTATGTACTAGGAGGACTGTGCAACACACAGCAATAGTCAACATGTCCATGTCCAGTCCAACGCTGTCTTTCCATCCTAGCAACTCAATAGTGGACGACAAACTCAACGTGTTGAGGCACCCTCACCCTTGTCTAATCAGCCCTTGGCCTTGGGAAACACGTTCTTGTTCAATGAAATTTCCACGTACCGGTGCTTTACGCACAGCCACACACTCGCATTCAGTCCTTCTCCTTTGTAAGATTAAGAATCATCAACGTTCACCCTTCGCTTCTCTCCTAAAACGCCATCTAAGCGATCCAAGATCTTGTTTAGTTCAATTTTTTGAGAGTAAATGAGAATTTTTTTTATCGTAAAAGTTATTTTTTAAAAAACTGAGTATTGGGTTGTAAAATTCAAAAATATTTTTGTCATAGAAATAGCTATTTTAGAAGTTAAAATATAATGTTTTTAGAAGCTCAAATTTCAAGCTTTTTAAAAAAGCACTTTTTTAAATAGATTTTTCAGTTCAATTAATGAACATATTTTTAGTTCCTTTTATTTTTATATCTTACACATAATTCTCATAATATCCACAAACACATCTTCACGTTTATTTTGATATTTATATAATACTATTTGACTTTTTATATATTTCAATAAATGATATTAATTTTACTTATATTATAATCCATATAAAAATTTTTATTAAATATATTTTAATTTATATTTTATATGGTTTAAAATTATATACTAATTAATATATTGTACTTTGCATATTGTTTAACATATTTTAAATAATATTTATATGCATAAATAATTTTTATTACAAAATAAAATATAATTAAAATTAAAAATATTTTTAATTTTTATGTTGTCAAACAATATATTGTTTGAAGCTCTTTTTAAAATAACAGCCAAACAATCAACTAACTTCTTAGAAAAACTCTTTAGAAAAATTCTATTGACAAAAAATCTACTGCTAAAAACTCTTATGATATAAACACATTCAAACGAGTACTAAGAACTTTCACAATTTTCAACTTCCATGTCCAAATTACTACTATAAATTTTTTATTAACAGGTGTAAATTTATGATTAAGCCATAACATAGCATTTCAATGTAGTGACTTTTTATCTTCATCATATGTAAAAACCTCAAAAGTATCCTTATGTGTACATGCAAGCCATTTTTGTTCAACTGCCATGACATGATCTTTACAATGATGGCGTACATGAACAACATAGATGATTGGTATGTGTCTGAGATTTTGACCGTTGAAACATAATTACAAACTTTCCTATTTGGCAATGAACGATTCTTGAAAAATGGACACGGAATGGCATGCCATACGATTAGCTAACTATATCATTACTATTTTTTGATCTGGAAAACATAATGTAATGGGACGTCTCATGTTTCCCTCTCTTCAGCTGTACTATTTTCTTCTATCCTACTGCCCAGCCTGACGATGTCTTCAACCAGAATCTTCCCATCTGTTTCACATTGGTGGTGAAAGCACTAGTCAGAATATTTACTGCTATGCATGGAAGTAATTGAAAGAACGTAACATCCCAATCAGGAGATAACACTGTGTGCAAAAACTTTCACGTCATCGTATACAGTCAGTTTTCACAAGTCCATCCTTTTCCATTCCCAAAATGTAACTTGAATCATCACTAATATTTAATGAAAATAAATTGTTCTTTGCAATTGAAGGTAGACAACATTGATTTGTTATTGTTTTCGGAAAAATATAACGCAATGATCCTCAATTTATTAGTTTAAATGATCTGTAAGGAAGCATCTAGACTATACTTTGATATCAGAGTAAAAAGGATTATGAATGTTCAAACATGAATACACAGAAACATGTTTTCTCCAGAAGTAAATCACCCAAGGACATATTAGCAGAAAGAGGACCAAGATTCTGAACCCAGATAAGAACATAATAAAAGCAATCTCTGACTAAAATGTAGAGAAGCAGAATGCTATTCCCCTTGTCCAAAAGGGTTTCTAATCTGACCTCATTCAATCTTCAACTTGTATAAAATCACAGGATTGAAAGCCACTGAAATGCATGAACTTTGACTCTATTGCTATATATCCAACCCCACTAGAAAACATGAATATTCCTCTCAACGTCATAGTTTAACAATGCATACACATAGCCAAATCGGACTGCTTACCTCCATCCTTGGAAAGACTGCTGATGAGTTCTTGAACACCTTCTCTGCCCAAAGTGTTTTTTAGGTACATAGCAGCAGCTGCCACCTCTTCAGGACTAACTTTTCCATCAAAATCCCTAGACAAATAACATTAAACATCATAACTAAGCATTAGACAGTACCGTGCATTTCATGAACTGGAAATTATAACACCAATGTTGTCAATGATCGCCAAAATGGATGCAATTACTTGAAAGCCTTTTAGGGAGTGGAATTAATAGGGATCAACCACTATTCGTAACAAATGCATGCACAAGCACGAACATTCATTGTAAAGTTTACATACGTCCCTTCTAAACTTAATTTTTGGATACCATCATATCATATCAGTTGTTTTGAATATGTTGCTTGAGCGTCAGTTTCTGTACAGAAAGTATCCATGGAATGTTAGATATGATGCGTGCAGCATTCAATTACTTTAACATTAGATGCTTATGCTTTTGTTATGCATTTTCATTGTTCTTGAGATATTGAACATTTTCTTAAATGAGTTAGGTCTGCTTATAATGCTTGTGACTCTGTTCTCAAAGAGAGTTTGCAAGGACAGAGCATATACTTTTACAGCATTTCAATGCAGCAAAAATCTCAAAGAGATAAAGAATAAATTGCACAATAAAAACAATGATTCACCTGTCAAGTAGTCGCCACTGGTCACCAATTTTGGCATCGACATCATCGATTTCTTTCTCTAGATTTTGAAGCATTGTGTCAACCTGAAGTTAAAGCACATATAGAAAATGAGGTTGAAGGTACCAAGTGTATAAAATATGCAAATAGCGGCTTGAAAGTATAGCAGTTTATGTGTTTTACCTTCTCTATTAATGCTGAAGAAATCTCATCAGGTTCATCTGCTTCAGAAGAACGATCAGTATCCTCTCGAGCAGCTATATATGCCTTGATTGCCTCCTTTCCATCCTCTGTACCCTCTTTCTCCACCATACTATTATAAAGTTCTATCTGAAATATCAAATCATAATGAGGTAATGTATTAGTTTAGTGTTATAATTGTTTGACAATACTAGGATGAGCGTTCAAAAGCCCTTAAAAGAAAGTTTGGCTCCTGAAACAAAATGAAAGCACTGGTTTCATCAAGCTACTTTATGCAATCATTTGTGAACTTGGGAGGAAAGAAAATGAATAAATAAAGCAATTTTTTGCCAATTGACAATATAGTCACAGTTTTGGATCACCAATACTCCTACAAGATGATTTAGAACATAGGAATCTTTCATTGTCAATCACAATGTAGATGGTTTTGGACGGGAGGGTTTTCCTTCCCATTCAATGAAAAAATTAGTCCAAGAAGTAGGACTAAATTCTTTATAGTTAGGCCTACACACAGAATGGTAAAGATCACTATTTTTCTTGACATATTAACAACAATATGAAATACTTTCATCTGATGTACAATTTCTATATTAATAAGTAGCTACGGTCAGCAAACGATGAAAATCAGACATGCAAGCAATGAGGCAATTCCTTTGAAGTAAATAATCAAGATTATGAATTTTCAAATCAGTTCAACAATGGATCAATACCTCTTTATTGACAAGGCTCAGAAACTCTTCTCGCTCTCTGCTGACTGACTGCCACAATACATAGAAGAAAATATTTCAGGATATGAAGGATCAGTAGAAGTTCCCCACTCTCGGATCAAACAAATCAATATTTAATATAATGACAGAATGATCATTAAAAACATTTTTTATCCTAATTCTTACAGATGCTGAAGCTAGAACAGCTAGAGCCCGACTGAGTTCACAGAGTTGCTCTTGTTTCTCCAATATTTTTGATCTGGTTAGATCTTGTGCTTCCCTTGCTGTCGCAATGGTCATCTCTTTCAATGCCACATCATTTTCAATAATAGTAGACTCTTTCTTCTTGGCAAGTTCTTCTTCCTCTTTTTCTTCCTCCTCCTACATGGTATCAAACTATCAAGTGAAACCAACTAAAGCCTGAGGTAAAGCATGAAAATAATATACAAAAGCTTGATCACATCTGCAAATCACATTCACAGCTCTGAGCAACTTTGGAACTGACATTCCAGACCTGAAACTCAAATTCTAGCAACCCATAATTTTTAATCTCTGTGAGTTTAACTAGTTGATATCTCTTCTATTCGCACTACATCAAAAACTCTAGTTCTGCTAGGAAGATGATGGAACCATTAAATTTAAGTACTAAAATTTTAACTGTGTTAAAATAATTAAATATTATTTCAGAATATTCTCCCTATCAAGACAGTTATTAAAGATAGTTATTATTTAGTAACTGTAAATAGTTATTATCAAAGCAGTTATTTCTGCTTTTATTAGAGGCAGTTACCACCGTGTACTTTAAAAAGGGGTGTATAGTGTGAATGAAACCAGTCTCTCTACAAAACATTCTTTGTAATTTACTGACAAACTGAAAATTTGAATTCTTAACGAATCATCAACTGCAAAGAGATGATCTGACAGCACAATTTTGGAACTCAAAAAAGAGATGAATAATCTCTTATTCAGCAAAGAATGTAAAGTCAAGATTCCTAAGGATAAACCTTGATAAGTTCTTCTTGCATAGCAAGATATTCCAGTTTTCTTCTCCTTTCTGAAACACTATCTTCTGATGGCAAAGCTGTAACACCAACAGTATCCACAACTTCATCAGGAAGAGAAGACAGCGTTGCCTGAACAGCCTCCTCTGGTTTCAACTTTCCAGAAACAGTAAAGGCCCTGCACACCATTTTTACCACATTACTAAGGTTCTTATCTAAATCTAAAGCATATATTGCTAATGAAGCTTCAAGTGAAAATACAGAGTCTATAAAGAACATAATCCATTAAGGAACACTGCAATCACCTTGAAAGGATCAACAGGGAAGATGGCACGGAATGATTCAAAGAAAGATCCAACCAATCACGAAGCTGTGAAAAATCAAGAAGTTACAAATTTATCAACTGTAACCAAGGGTTTCAGAGTACAAATGTCAGATAAAAAAACTTTTCCACCAAGATCACCAAAGCCATACAATATCTATTGATAATATAAGTTGGTCTATCAGGCATAATGCTTTTCTTAGCTTTACCACTCCAATTTCAGATCACGTTTTATAAAGAGAAGGAATGGCTGATTAAAATAAAAAATTGGAGACAAGTGATGGGAAGTAGATGCATAACATGCATCATCATTCATTAATCTAAGGTCTCAAAGGATATCTGGAGCAGGAGAGAAGTCACTCTGGTAGCCTGTGCAATTATTGCACCATTTAGACGAGTGATGGGAAGTTGATGCATTACATGCATCATTATTTATTAATCTAAGGCCACAAAGAATATCGAGCAGGAGAGAAATCATTCTGGTAGCCTGTGCAATTATTGCATCATTTAGTCATCGAATCCTCATGTTTTACAAACTCACCTGGTTGTTCATCTATGCTACTTAAATTAAAGTAACAGTGAGCAATTACTCAATTCTTAGACAGCCTTTCAAATCATAAAAGCATGTTTTGTGTAAGATTGAAATATAAGTTAGAGATTAAACCAAAAAACCTGTTGCCGCATTTCCTCAACTGAGAACAAACCAAGCATGCCACGTTCCCTGCAATCTTCACGAAGTTCAGCCTCTGAAAGAGACCCCACACCCTCTGCTTGAATCAGCATATCATCATTCTTGATCCTAAATAATTAATGATGAAAAAGAACAATGAAAACATAATCTCTTTACTGTCTAATCTCAAACGAAGAACAATTACTCACCCAATGATACCTAATTCCGATTGCTTATGGTCAATAATAAATGAGTAAAATAGGCAACAGCACAGTGCTAGAAAAATCAAACAAATGCAGAAACTCATCTATGTACATATGTTTGCTATTTGGCTGCTTTTGTACACAGATGAGAACGGACATGCAGACTAAAGTCTTTCAAAAATTAGTCCAATATTTTAATGCTGTCTTCTGAGCACCAAAGTGTTTATATTTAAAAAGGAAATGCCATAGTTTAATTGATTACTGTAAAAAAGTACATATTTTTTCTCTTGAAACAATTTAAAATTTAGAAATGAGAACAGGTACTTTAACTAATTAAAGATTGGAAACATGAGTTTCACCTTTGTAGTCTTTTGCGGAGCATAAATCGCAGATATGCATCTGTTCCAAAAGGACTGATTCCCATATATTTACACATACTTACCAATCGAGGCCTGAAAGGAGCAAAATAAAGCAATAGAAGGGAACAAGTCACTAAATCATGAGAGAATACATTGAGATACTGAGAAAAACAGGTAAGCTGATATAAATATGGAAACACTGGCCACAAACCCAACCTGCTGATATTATCTAAAGTTAGTTCATCGTTGAATAGCTTAGCAAAGCTCAAGATCTCCTCGTTGGAAACTGTGCCACCTCTTCGTATCTACATGATCAATATACAAGTATTTGCTAATGTAACAATATGAAAAGGAAAAGATAAACAACAAACAAATAAGTCTAAATAAGTCCAACTGCCCACTGCCCAAAGGTAATTCTTACTCTGTTCAAGAATTCATCAAGATCTTCAGCAGTCTTCTTAATTTCTCCACTTCTAGAGTTCTGAACTTCCTTTGCCATTTCTTTGACAGTATCCTGAAGAAACTTTGCGTATTCTATCCTTGCTTTTAGCTTCCTCTTCAAAGCTTCCTAAATATTGGCCAAGTCGGGGAAAAGGAAGACATGTGATTTAAATGGATAAAAAAGAAGAAAAGTTCTGTTTATGCACAATCCCAAATTTTGCTTTTTGGGTGGGATTGCAAATGAATGTACACCAAGATTTATCACATTCATGCTTTGATAGGATAATTAGTGAAGCATAAAGTTGTGAGCTAAACATAATTTGAGCTTCACAAGTTGAGCTTTCTTATCACATTCATGCTTTGTTAGGAGAATTAGTGAAGCGTAAAGTTATGAACTAAATATAATTCGAGCTTCTCAAGTTGAGTTTCATTTGATTATATCATAAATTCTATATTCATACTCATTTTAAGAGTGTCAAAACCTCAGTGAACTTCAAAATATAAAATCAAATCTAAAACCAAATAAGATAAGACCTCAGAAATATGAGAAAAAAAACTTTAATAACGATAAATGTTGCCTAACCACACACTCGTTTCATTATTCATAAGTGAGAGTAAATCAACCTTATCCATAAATGGATAACCATATGTCAGTAAAGGAGCTTGAAAATGAAGTGCAATTTTGTTTGCTAAAATACTCAAGGATGGCAACCAACTTTCAGGCTCTCCATTTCAGGCCATGACTTTTTTAGCAGTTAATAACATATACCAAATTAATGTCTACTCATATTAAACACGAACGGAGAGACATCCACAGTCACAGAAGGAAATTTGGCCAAGGAACACTATTAGTACATTAACTACCTTTTTCATTAATCTACTCACTAAAAAGAAAAATGGCAGCAAGAATCAATGGTAACTAAAAAGAAAAGAGTGAAGACATTGAAGCTACACTGCAGCAGCAAACAATGTAGAAACAACAATGAAACTACAGCATATACCTTCTCTTTCATTTTATCTTGAAAGGTTGATGGCAACATGCTGGGAAACAATTTCAAGAACACTGGTAGAAGAAACTCCATAAATGGAACTATGATGAAAACTGTAAAAGGTACAAGTCTAAAAATATCTGCAGTAGTTCGAGTTAGCTGTTGCCTCTCTCTTCTTGATAGAGTCTTCCCACTAGAAAGTTTCAATAGCAATTTTGAACTGATCCTCACATCAACCCACAAAAGCTTGAAGCCTAGCCAGTAATGTTGCAGTGTTGAGACAATTTCATGTTTCCAGTGAACAAGTTTTTCTGCCCAATCCTCCCTGGAGAATTAGCATTAAGAAATTAGTAATAGATAAGTATATAAATTGAAGAGAACATAAAGGTAGCATTTTGAACCTGCTCATAGCAGCTACAGCTTTTATTGAAGGACCAAGTCCTAGTAGCACAGTCCATGTCCTTTGTAAAGTGAATTCAACGACATTTTGAGATTCTTCTTGCAACCTTTTGGCTTTCACTTTGGCTTTTGCAGAAGTCAAGCCTTCAACAGCTTGATCACATTCTTCAGGAGATGTTTCCTTTATCGTCTTAGCAACCATTTCATTTTCCTCATCATCACTGCTCACTTCTGGTTGTTTGGCTGTAGCTGTTGAGGCAGTATGAACAGAAGGTAACATCAACCGCATTGGAGAAAAGAGCCCTGATCTCAAATGTTGAAGACCAAGTGCATGTGAACCGTTACATCCATGCCAAAAGTTCCCTGAACCCAAAAACCTGTCTAATTTTGCTTGTCTCACCACAATCTCATTTGGTTCCTTTACACAGTTAGACTCTTCAGTGGACTTGTTAACAGAAAAGCTGTAGTACCCTACATGTTGAAATGTATTCCCAACACAATGGAAGCTCTGGACTGAGCGAGCAGAGGTACTCAGGTAATCAGAGACAAACTTCTTTCTTCTCAAAATTGCTCTCGAAGCCATTTTCACGTATTTCCTTCTTTACAAAGAGATGGTCATTCAAATTGGTATTAAATACCCCGATTATGCTGTCAAAATAGAAGATTCAAACGAATCAAATACACCAACAAAACAGACAATCGAAAACAGACACTGGTAATATTTTAATGAAATATTGATGATTTACAAATCGAAACAAGTAAAAGTTCTATCAACTGTCACAAACAAGTCACTTCATCGATCAGAGAGCCTTCTTCTAAAAGCAAATTGGAAAGGGAATTAAATAAATAATCTCCACGAATTGATATAACCTTTCAGTGGCAAAAGGACTCAGCAAAGTTTCCAATTTGATTCATTATACAAAAAGAAAAATCACTTGCAGAACTTTTCAGCTCCAGAAGAGTTGATTCCGAATCGCAATTTAAAATCTTGCTCCAGGCACTCATAGTTCAAACTTATAAGAACAACAATGAAATGGAAATTGTAGTAGTAAGTACAGAGTTTAGCTATGAAACAAATTGCCTTGCATAACAATTGATAGCATAATTAAAAGAAATGAAATGAAATGAGAGAATCAGATATAAAGGTTTATTGCATACATATTAAATATTTACACGTATCCCTCAAAGAAGAGGAAGAAAACATGTAGCTTAAAGCTGCATTAAAAACGATGGAATCACGAGAAACCTGTAAAAAGGTGAAATTTCCCGAAAAGGGTACCCAAAACTTTGAGCAAAATTTTAGCTTTTGCAATGTGTCGAAAATCTTTCAGTTTTTCTACGGTTGTTTGTTCCTATCCCACCTCACCAACCAAACAATTCACCAACACGAAGCCACTGAGAAAGAAATGAACAGACAACTTGAAGAGACTTACAGTTAACAAGACACGTTGTTTGAAGACAAGTAATCAAACAATCACTCATAAAGAAAAAAAAAAAGGATGGTAGATGGGAAGAAAAAGGTGAGGGGTTTAAGGGAGGGACAGGGAATGCGAAAATGCTTCCGTACTGGGAGCAGAACGATGACGTTTTCCATCATCAGTTTGTGCTACGTTTGTCTTCACTGTGTGTGGGAGGGAGAGCCCTACGTGGGCGGTGATTTGGGGCTGTAGGGTTTGGGCCATGTGGAAAACGTTTGGATTAAGGCGGCGGAAAACACTGAATTACTTGTCTGTACTGGACATACTTATTTTGTTCTTATAAATAATTACATTTTACCAATATCCCGAACTTAGGAAGAATTTTTGGTTCTTATAAAAAATGAAAATTTGATTGTACTATCAAGTATCAACACTCACATATATCTTTAAAATTGACGTTAAAAATAAATGATATAATCTTTTAATATGAATTTAGTGACAATTTTAACTTTTTTAATCTACAATCAGAAGCAAGTTTATTAAACTTTTAGTCTTTGTTTGGATCCTTATTTACACAAGGGAAAGGAAATGAAATATTGAAGGGAAAGGAAAGGAAAAGAATAGAAGAGAAATAGAATTTCCCTTCCCCTGTTTGTTTTCCTAATTTATCAACAGAGGGAATTGAAACTTATATTGGACAAAAGAAATTTTTAAGACCTTTACGTCCTTGATTGATTCTTTTATAAAATAATCAACTATATTTGCAGGTTACAGGCAAGGCAGTGATGCTAGATGAAATCATCAACTACGTGCAATCACTGCAGAGGCAAGTTGAGGTACTTGTGACAAGAATCTACTTCATTCATCCTTTAAATGGTGCCATGAATAACGCACAATACTCTCCACCCATGCCATAGGCAGCTCAATTTCATCACACAGGCACTGTCTGAGGGCAGAAAAACACTATTCTACCGTATGCTATAACTCATAAATTGCTTGAAATGGGCGGGCTGGAAACTATTTATTTCTTCATCTCTTTAATGAGTTGCTTTAAATATGTAAAGAAAACTTGGTAAACTGCAGAAAGCTTTAGAGTACTTTGCTGAGATCTCATCTTAAATATATATATATATATACACCGTTGCAAGTTTCATGGATAGTACTTTGCTGGAAACTATTTATTTCTTCATCTCTTTCCAAGGCTTGATTTTAACGTAAAAGGACTCCTGGGAAAAGATGTAAGTGAATGAGACTACAAGCAAAAGGAAAAGAGAAATGAAAACCAGCTCAAATGAAGCAGAACATATCAACTGAAGATATTTGATTGGAGCTGTAATATGTGTGAAACTGGCTTTGTCTTTTTTTGTTAAATAAGGATTTAATAGTAATTTATTTATATTAGGTATGTCTTGTCCTGAATTTTCCCTCCTTTCCCACCAATTTGGTGGGAAATATATTTGATCCAAATTTTCCCTCTATTCCCTCACTTTCTTTTTGCTTAATTTTATCCAAACAATGGAAAGGAAGAGAAATACATTTCCCTTCCTTTCTTTTTCCTTGCTTTCCCTCCATCCAAAAATTTCCTTCATTAGGCTGTCAATGACCAATGCAACAGAGCAAAAATTTCAGCGTGCGTCTTGGTCTGGGCTTGCAACATAATTCAGTTAATCAGATATCTAGACAGACCACTACTTTGTATATCTAGACAGACTACAGCTGCATATTTTGACATCTGAGAGTTAGGTATATCATTTGGGTCTCTATGTCAACATAATAAACTTCTCTATATCCTTCTAAAGTGCAAATTGATGCTAAATTCTAGAATAATCATCAAAACTTAGATCATACTGCATTTTTTAACTAAAAAATCAATTAACATCCAAGCAGAAACAAGCATCCGAAAGTATTACCTCACCTACATTTGTTACAGGCAGCGACGACATACGCTCCCTAACCACCAAAGCCCCAAGCAGAATCACAAGCAATTATCAAATGTTGGTGCAAAGTACAACATGGGTAGAATAAAGAAGGATGTCTAATTTACGGTTAGCGAAACGAACAAATGCTTACAGTGTACACATGACCGCTAGAATTTACAGTCAGTAAATGCGTCAAATAAGAGCAGTTAGCATTTCAAAAGTCAGAGTTTAAATTACTAATAACCTGTGTGGTTTGATCCACATGCAGCACAAATTACTATTCAGATTCATGATATGTCTTCAGTGACAGCACAATTTACTATTTAGATTCATGAATCTACATCTTATTCATATCAATATATTGAAATCATTTAAGGAATTTGACTAACCCTTCTTCACCGAAACAGAACTAAGTTGCCCATGTTTATTCCAGCCAAATACAAGGGACTGACCCTCATTAGTGACCACTACAGTGTGGCTCTTCCCCACTCCAGCTTTGATAATTTGATGTGACCCTACTACGTGGAAGAGATGGAGTGAAAGACGTGAATGATGGTGTACGCGGTGTTGAAGTAAATGATTAGTGGGTTTAGGATATTCGTTTCTTGATTCTCATGATATTTTGTTTCCTTGTTGATTATTGACTATAAATATAGTCGTGAAGATCCACTAAAGGAATATAATATATTTCCAGAATTCAACTCTCTCTCTATTTTTGCTTTCTCAGTGCATTCTTACTCTATCTGTCATAAACTACTCAAATTAAACACATCATTTGGTATCAGAGCATATTCCTTATGGAAACTAAACAGAAGATCAACGCAAAATTTCGAAACCAAATTACAGATCGATATGGTTGCTAAACAAGATGAAACGCTCGGCAACTTAACAACCTTGGTTCAAATACTAGTCACTAAATTTCAATCCTTCAAAGTTTCCTCACCTGTTGCGCAACCTTCAATCGTCTGCTACCCTAACACATACTCAAGAAGATACCCCCTTTAGTATGGCAGAAAATGCAAGTACGGGGAATGGGCATTGGAAGGCAACCGTGAAGCTCTCTTTTCTTTGATTCAACAGAGAAGATCCCCAGGGATGGCTTTACCAAGCTGAGTAGTTTTTTGATTACCAAGCGGTACCTGCAAGCCGGAAGGTTTCCTTAGCCTCTTTCCATTTGGAAGGCTAGCCTTACAGTGGCATCGATGTGTACAAACAACAACGATAATTTTATTAATAAACGGACGCAAATATAAGACTTAAAATACCAAAAAATTTGTATAAAACAAGATGCAAAGAAGGACTTTGGAGACATACTACACACACTCCACACTTTTCTTACTTTCCTCTCCTTTATTTCTATACACTACACACTTCTCTTCACTTTTTCTATATCACAAAAATGGTGCTTGGATTGCCTATTT
>JANTPM010000001.1:22878452-22894798 GCA_025434745.1 Erythroxylum divaricatum
TTCTTCAGTGAATCTCTTCTCTAAATTATTCATTTTCTACTCAACATTTCAACATGTAAAACAATGTACAAAATATCATTATATGTATATAATGTCTAAATAATATGAAAAAACCCATACAACAACATGTTAATGATGTATATAAAATTATTAAACAACTACAAAATCTGATTATCAAATTATTATACAACTACACAATTCATCTGCAAATAAAAAAGAGAAAAAAAATAATTTAATTGCTTACCAATAATTGGCCATCATAAATATTGGTTAGACCTTGCAAATCTTTATATGTTATATAAGGTCACTGTCAAAACATTGTTCTTTACTTGCTTTCGTTGAATCTTTTTCTATTTTAACATATTCTTCATATCACAATACTGTCTCTTATTGAGTATGTAGAGTCTGATATGCTCTATATGACATCTATGCACAATAAGATGCTATGCAGTGCCATGTAATGTCTAGTATTGAGGATTTGATCCATTTCAGTGTTGAATAGGATTTTGTTGGAGGAATCCCTTGAATTCGTAGGATATACATATGTTGTGTCAGTTCCAGATATAAAAGTGAGCTATGCCTCTTGTAAATTGCAAGGAATGCCTTAATAAAGTTCGTAATGTAACCATAGGAGTAAGAACTCTCGTTGAACCATGTATATATGTATTTCGTGTGAGTTATTTTTTTTCCATCTTTCTTCTGCTAAATCGGTTTTCTAACAGTCTCTAGTTTAACCTTATTTTCTAACAGTCTCTAGTTTGGAACTGCAGCACTTATGGTAATTCTCTAGTTAATACAAGATTTTACAGTCTGGATCGTCAATATAATAAGGACAATCTGTCTGGATTGTCAATATAATAAGGACAAAGATTTTACATTTGTTTATGCATATAATAAGGACAATCTCTACACATATTTAAGGTGGTGGGACCATATGAAGAAAACAAAAAACCCATTGATTATGCGTATAATAATGACAAACAGAAAACCCAGCAGAGGAAAACGCTTGAAACTTACCTCTTTGGCGGGAGCTGCGCAGAAGAAAAGTAGAAGAAAGGCAGTCCGAAGCTGTGCAGAAGAAAAAGGCGGGAGCTGTAATATGCGTGAAACTGGTTTTGTCTTTTTTTGTTAAATAAGGATATAATAGTAATTTATTTATATTAAGTATGTCTTGTCCTGAATTTCCCCTCCTTTCCCACCAATTTGGTGGGAAATATATTTGGTCCAAATTTCCCCTCTATTCCCCTCTATTCCCTCACTTTCCTTTTGCTTAATTTTATCCAAACAATGGAAAGGAAGAGAAATGCATTTCCCTTCCTTTCTTTTCCCTTGCTTTCTCTCCATCCAAACAAAAACTTAACGTGCTAAATAAATTTGAGGTTATTAAATTATAAAAAATTGAAAGAGAAAAATAATTTCTGAACAAACGATTGCTTAACATCTTTGGTTTAAATAATATAGTATGAAACATTTAAAAAAAAATTGGCCAAAGAATCTTACCAAATAGGAAGGGAATTTTGTTTAAAAGAAAAGGACAAATTTGATTCTAATAACTAACTGTCATAGCTCGAAAATATTTATTGTGACTTTGAATTTTTATGGCCAATTTTTTATCTACCTTAAAATTGAGCAAAATGTTAATTTATAGTAGTCAGAAATAATTTGTTATAGTTTGTTAGATCTAATAGTTTTTCAGTTACAATAAATTGATAAGTTGGGCCATTTAGAACCTACTATTTTCATATATATATAAGTCACTCCTCAAGGTAATGCAATGGATGATCATGTTCATTTTTTTCTCCCTATTTTTGGTTATTCTTTGCTTGCTTGATGATAATGAAGCTTTGCCTATATTTGTTCATAATATTAGATCATTAAGATTTTGTTTACATAGGTTTATTGATTTTCTTTTTGTTCGATGTTGTTTCATTAATCATTAACATACTTACGAATGGAAACTCATGTGGAAGATCAATCCATTGTTGGAGATGGAAGTTAGATTCAAGATTCAACAATATACAATAGTCATGATGCTATGTTTCTATAGAATTTTGATCATCTTGGAATGGTTTTAGTTACATCACCATTAACAAAAAATACTTACTTTAATAAACCCGTGGGGCACCCATTAATCATTAACCCATAGGAAGCAATAGAAATGCATTGTTTAATCCAATTGATGAAGATTGAAGGAAAATTCATTATCTCCAATATTTTTAGTAAAAAACCCTAAATGCACACAATCAAAAGCTTTCTGTCGATCAACTTTAATAGTGCAATTTTAAGGATTCTCCTGTAGTTATATCCTTTTAATAGTTCTTGAATAATCATAATATTGTCCCCTAGATCTCTACTTTCCATAAAAGCCCATTGATTCTCACTGATAAGAAATTTCAGTACCTCCTTCAGCCTGTTTGCCAATATCTTAGCAATGATCTTGTATAGGAAGTTTGTACATGAAATAGGTCTGTAATCATTCCAAGATTCTGAGCTAGAGTTTTTGGGGACTAGGCATAGGAAAGTCTTGTTTATTTCTTTTAATAACATCCCTTTTAGGAAGAATTCATGCATTGCCTCCTTTACCAACCCTCCCAAACTATTCCAAGTTCTTTGATAGAAGAATCCATTCAATCCGTCCGAACTAGAAGCTTTAGATCCATTCATGCTAAAGACCACCTTATCTATTTCCTTATCTGTAATAGGTCTTATTAACCCATTAACTTCATGATCCGGAATCTTAGAGGTTACAATCAGACTAAAGTCCCACTCTAATTCAGAAGGGAGAGAATCTGATCCAAGTAGCCTACTGTAGAAACTCATAGCTTCCTTAAATACTTCTTCTTGCATATAGACCTCAACTCCAGCTTCTGTTTTAATAGAGGTAATTCTGTTTATATTTTTTCAGGCCAATACAGAGTTGAAGAAGAATCTTGTACATCTATCTCCCTCTTTTAACCAGTTTATTCTAGCTTTCTGTTTTAGCAAGGAATGTTGATTTTCCACTACTTCCAAGTAGTTTTTAAGAGCTTCCTTTTTTTTCTATAACTAGAGATCCATCCAAGGGGTTTTCTACCAATGCTTTTTAAATAGAAAAGAGTTTATCCTTAGAATATTCAATCTCCTTATAAAGATTCAACCCTCTCTTACTCTTAAAAGTCCTCAGCTCCTGTTTCATAGCCTTGAGCTTTTGGACATAAGTGTATTGCTTAGTACCATAACTTCTATGCTCCAATCTCTTTTGAATAGCTTCGTGAAAACCCTCCATGTTAACTAGAAAATTATTAAATCTGAATGGGTGTTGGATTCTGTAGGAAGTCAACAAGTCTACTATCTTAATAAGAGTGTAATATCAAATACCAAGGTCTAGGAACTTTGCTGAGCTTCTTGAGAAAGAATTTAGCCATTCCACATTTACCAAAACTCTGTCCAGTGTTTTTTGATGTTCCAAATAGAGCTTTGTTTATTTTTTCAAGTAAACTTATGACCTTCTGCTCTTAGATCTATAAGTCCCACTTCTTGCATACAGTCATACATATTCGAGGAGTAGTTGAGTATATTGCAATTACCTTCAACTTCTTACCTGTACAAAGTAGTGTTAAAATCACCATTATACCATCCAAGGGGAATTTATTAAAGGCTTGATCTTTCTTAAGTAATTCTATAGGTCAGTTCTTTGGAATACTGTATTGAACCCATAGACAAAAGTGGCTAAAATCCAATAATTGTCTATTTTGAAATAAAGCATAGTGTGAATATGCTGCTGACTAGATTCCAGCACCTCAAGTTTCAAGAAATGACCATCATAGGCTATAATGATCCTTCCATAGGCATGGCTTCAGTGGTTTGTAATGAGCTGTCAGTTGCTACCCAAACAACCCAATTTATTAAGATTTTCTTCTCTAATTTTAGTTTTTAACATACAAAAAACCCATGGCCTTTCACAAAGTCCTTTAAAGCACAAAGCTTTGAAGGATTATTTACTCCACACACATTCCATACAATTAAAGACATAATCAATTGGCTTTACCTTTGGAGCTTTTCCTATTGCTCTTACTACTTTTATGAGAAGTGACTTGCTTAAAGTGCTCCTCTTGATTTTTTTTTCCTTTTTACATATCAACTCTTATAAGACCTAGCTCATTCTGGTTGACCCCCGAATAGGCTTCAATTTGATTTGCGCCAATAGATTCCAGATCGTTTTCTTTTTTACTACATAAATCTTCAGAAGGGTTTTCGAGAATTTCCTTTGGCTGAGTAGGAACTGTATTTTCCTTTTCTGGGATATCTTTCATAATGTTGGTGGAATCATTTACTGACTGTAACAAGCTTGATTATAACTCTTGGTTCTTGTTTTAACTCCAATATTTGTTGAGTGATGATTGCCTACGTTGTTGAATTGAAGGGTTGTTTTTATCATTGTTTGCCAAAATTCCAATCTACTAACTACCACCAGAATAGTAAAATAGAATCAAGGATACTAAAACCAATGCTCGATTTTTACTTAATAATTAAGAAAGGACTTGTTTTTGGTATTTTAAAATTAAAATGAGTAAATATGAATTGATAGTAAGATAATGGAGTACGAAGAAAAACACAATTAACTAACAATGATAAAAACAACCCTTCAGTTCAACAGCGTAGGCAATTATCACTCAACAGATATTGGAATTAAAACAAATGAACCAAGAGTTATAATCAAGCTTTTAATTTAACAACTGAGTCACCTTAAATTGTTACAAAACTATTTTCCAAAATTTCAATCTACTAACTGCCACCAGAATAGTAAAATGAAACCAAGGATACTAAAACCAATGCTCGATTTTTACTCAATAATTAAGAAAACAGAATTAAGTCCAGCAATAGTTATAAAGATCCAATAATTCAAGCCATTTTGGATAATCACCAATTTTGCTAAAATTTCAATACAAAGTCTTGACCCAAAATAAAGTGATGAAATTAAACCCAAAATCAACACACTGACCTAACCATATCCTGATTTTCTTCTTCTTGGCCTATCTTTTCCTTCTCCTTCAATTCTCCAGCCTCTTTTTTTTTTCTATTCCCATCACTTCCCAGTAATCACCCTTGATGAAATTCCTTACCTTGTGCTCTAAGGGAAGGCTTCCATTGATAAGTCACCATGACTCTATCTTCCCTTAAAGAGTTTTCGTCCACCAATCTTAGGATCGGAATACTATCCTTCAATTCCTTGGCTAAATCCATACTCACATATAGTTGAGTAAAACCAACTCTTTTCCTCAATGCAGTATTTTCATCCATGTAGATTGGTTTCCCCAAATAACTAGTAAGCATACTCAACCCCTTTGTAGTCCAATACTCTAAAGGAATGTTTTAAATATTCACCCATAGGAGAATGTTCTTCATTTTTATTTCTTCAAGCTCCATCCCCGGATTCCAGTTTTGGAGAAATAGAGGAAGTTGAGCGATATGCAAGGGGCACTCTTCTATAACCTTTTGAGCTTCTAATTTAGAAGAAAAGGTAAAAATTATGTTGTCTTCTTCAGTAAGCATCACCTCCATAAGTCCTCTTCCTTTCCAATTCCTCACAACCCATGCTTGTATAACTATAAAAGCTGGCCTCTTTTCCATGAAGAAACCCACAAGAGTAACTTTTCAAATATTAACTCCTTGCTATAAATCTTTTAACTAGGAGTCACCATTAGTTTACCATCCTTCTCTACAGGAGGGCTAAAAACCAAAGAGAAGTATGAATTATTCCCAACAACCTATCTCTAAGTGTTCCTAGTTCATTTTACATTATCACCTTTAGTAGGGTTAACTCCTTCAGGAGGAAGAGCAGCCTTTGCAATGCCAAAGGTAGTTCTTGAATAGGAAGGGGAAGTGGAGGAGGGGGAAGGAGCATCGGATTTAGGAGGGGAGGGGAGGGTAGATTGGATTAGGATTAGGGGTTAGGTTAGGGTTAGGGTTAGGGGTTGGATTTGGAGGGTTTTCTGTTGTATGGTTGAAATTAGTGTTGGAAAATCCATATCCATGTTTGGAGATGAAAATCTGGTGATTTTTCTCTTTTTACAGGTATGGCAAGACATTTGAAGAAAAGAAAGGAGAAGAGAAGAGCAAGTTCTTTTAGTAATTTTGCTGTATGGGAGAGATGGGAGTGACTGGTGAAAGGAAGAAGGGGAAGAAAAAAAGAGTTAACAGGTTCAAGTGGCTGAAATCTTCAGGTGATGGCCATTCTTCAGGTGATAGCCATCATAGGTTAAGGGAAAACTTGCATGATTAATGAAAAAGAGTTAATTGTATGGTAATTTCCTAGATTCTAAATATGATTTCAAAGAAAATTATTGATGCTTTTATATACATTAACTCGACAAAAGAGTTATGGCTAAAGATAGAAGAAATATTTGGGACTTATAACGAGCCTCTCTTATACCAATTGCAACATAAAATCACATCTCTGAACTAAGGAAATATGTCATTGGTTGAGTATTATACAAACAGAAGAAGTTATAAGATGAGTTAAAAGTGTTAATGCCAATGCCTCATTATGGTGGTTATGGAGCTGCGAAATAATGTATTTGTGGAGCAATAAAGTAAATTTCTATTCTAGTTTCATATAATCACCTTATACAATTTGTTTTATAGGACTCAGTGATTCGTTTGATCACATTAAAAATTAAATTATGATAATGAGTTCTCTTCCAACTGTTAATAACACATATTTAATGATATTGTGTATTGAAAAGCAAGAGAAATCTACAACGTGTCTAATGATAATCTTGAGAATAATGCGATGGTTGGGAAATATGAATTAAAAAAAGGAGGAGTAAGAAGAGGAAATATTAAAGAGAAAGAATTTGTAAAATGACCTAATAGGTATTGGGACTACTATAATCATGATGATCATCTAGAGAAAGCTTGTTTTAAACTCCATGGTACATTTGATTAAGACTTGACTCTTAGATTGTTTATACTAGTGTTAGTATTTACAAGTGTGTCAACCTTAACTATTTGACAATTCCTTACACTATTCCTAAATCTACACTTATGTACTTACTTGATGGAAGCATCAATATGGTATCACACATTGATGATATTAGATTGAGCTTCAAAATTACCTTTAAAAAATTTATACTTGCCTAAGTTTAAATATAATTTATTCTTTGTAAATAAACTACTAGAAATATACTTGATTAATTTTTTACTTTCCCCACAAATTGTTTCTCATAACACCTGAAGACTAAGGACATTTTGGCAGTGGGAAAAGTGATTGGTAAATTGTATGTGCTAGACAAATTTTCATTCACCATTTAAACCTTGAAATTGTATACCTCTAAACCAAAGATATCAGATGCTCGTGTAATAAATTCTTATAATTATGAATTTTTCAGTAATTAAGTTTTAGACTATATGTTTCATATATGGCATATCAAACTAAGCCCACCTTTTGTTATACAACTCCTCTATTTACCTAACCATAAACATGTAGATAATTTAGGCCTATGGCCATCCAACATAGAATGAAGTTTTTATGTAGCACCACACAAGTTTCTCATCCTTTTGAACTCATACATTTTGATAGTTAGGGCTTATATAACCAAATTTTGCATCATAGGAGCATTGTGTTTTTTAGAAAATTGATGATTATAGTAGAGGCAGATGGGCCTATATCTTAAAACATAAATCCTAGACAATTTCAACCCTTTAAACCTTTCTACAAATGATTAAAACCTAGTTTCAAACTTCAGTTCACCTCATTTGAGCTAATAATATATCATAATTTTTTAGTCTTAATTGTCAAACTTTATTTTCTCATCATAGTATCATACATCAATGTTCATGCATTTATACCCCAAAAAAAAAGGTTTGTATTCATGCATTTATACCGCTAAAAAAAGGTTTGTAGAACACAAACACCAACAAATTCTTCAAGTAGCTCGAGCACTAATGTTTTAATCTAATTTTCCTAAAAGGTGTTGGGGAGAATCTATTTTAACAGCCACACATTATATTACATGTTTACCCACACCTTTGCTTACGTGAAAACTTCATATGAAAAATTATTCAAGAAACCATTTGATTATAATTTCTTACAAACTTTTGGTTGCCTCTAATTTGCATCAAATACTCCACCTTACACAGACAAATTCTCACCCTATACCTTTGAGTGTGTTTTTAAGCTATACATCAAGCCAAAAGGCTTACGAAGTATAGAACCTACAACTATATAGTATCTTTACTTCTAGAGATGTTATATTTCTCTTACCAAATTATTTTTATTTATTCTTCTAGCACACCTCTACCTATAATCCATCATTTAGTAGTTGATAATGATATTCAATCAACAGTTGATCTACTTACACCTATGTAACAAAGTAGTTCTCAACTACTATATATTAGATCACTCCTTGCCTATATCTTCTCATCCTCCTTTAGAACATCAACCTTCATCAACTATTCCTTTACCTAATTTTCCTACTTGACATAGTACCAAAGTTACCCATAAGCATGTATGGTTGGATTAACTATAATACATTTTGCTATATCGCCATAAACTACTAATGTTTCTTATAATTCTTCATTGCACATATCCAACACATTTCCTTATGTACAATCACCTAATTTTTCTACTAGTTACTTGTCTTTTCTAGCAAACATATCAACAATCTAGCTAGGAACCACATTGATATCATCAAGCTAGAATTCATCCTGATCGGGTTCAAGCTTGAACAATGAGTTATAGGCATTTGAAGATAATCACTCTTGGAAATTAACAAAGTTACTAAAAGTTAAGAAACATATTGGTTCAAAATAGGTTTACAAGGTCAATATTCATATTTTTCCTATCACAAAGTTGGTCACTATTCGTATTTTCTTGGCAATTGCCATAACAAGGAAATGTTCAATTCATCAAGTTGAAATTGATAACGTCTTTTTAATGAATTTCTTGATAAAGAAGTGTACATGTTACCTCTTGATGGTTATGAAAAAAGACAACAAGGTCAGGTTTACTAGCTTAGACGCTCATTATATACCTTGAAACAAGCATTGTGTCAGTGGAATATAAATTGGCATCCAAACTACAAGCCTATAGTTATGTCCAGTCAAGTCACAATTTGTTTGTATACTATGTCCAACAATTATAATTATATTGTTTCAATTATGTATATTAATGACTTGTTAATTACTGAAAAATCGTAAACTAAAATTATTAGGGACAAACATTTTCTTCATGAGTAGTTCACTATAAAGGATAGGATCTTGGCTACTTTAAATATTTTCTGGGTCTAAAGATCAAGGACCTATATCCATCAACATAAATATGTATTGAATATTATTTATGGTGCTAGCCTCGCTGAGTACTAAACCTTATGTTACTCCTCTCTCCAAAGGTTTTTTTAATTTATAACAGAAAACAGTCCCTTCTTTCCTAAACCTGAACGATATAGACGAATAAAGGGCAAATTACTTTATCTCAATTTTACTTGTTCAAACTTGGTTTTGCAGTCTAATAACTAATCCAATCCTTCCAAGCTCCTCTTGTTTCTTGTTAGGAAATTGCATTTCATGTTGTTATACAAAGAAAAGGCGTGTTTTACCTCATGAATAACTCTCTGCCTCTTAAAAACTTATTGTGACGTTGAATGAGCATCTTATCTAGATATAAGAAAAACTCTAATGAGGAATTGCATATATATGAGATCATCTCTCATTTTGTGGAAGACCAAGAAGCAACCGCTGGTATCACGATCCTTAGGTAAGGCAGAACACAGGAGCCTTGATTTCACATTCTGTGAGTTGCAATGAATCAATCACTTATTGCAAGAATTTCAAGTTCCTATCAATATATGGTGTGATAATCAAGTTGCAATCCATATCACAACTAATGTAGTATTTTATGAATGTACAAAACACTTAAAAAATAGACTGTCACATTGTTTAAAATAAGTTCAAAGAGGGATTTGTGTTTCCACGACACAAATTTTGGGTGCAAATATAATGAACAAATCTCCTACAGATCCTCTTTTCAAGTCTTTTTGGGTGTAAGTTAAACTTGATTGACCATCATCGAGGAGACGCATTACAAATGCTAGTTTATATTAGTCAATTGGTTTGTTGTGCAGTAACAGTTAACGTTGGTTAAAACTTTATAGTTACAATAAATTGATGACCTAGACAATCTAGAACTTATTATTCTCATTTATATAAATCACTCCTTGCAATGAATGATCATATGATCATTCATTCTTGGCCGTTCTTTGCTTGCTTGATGATGATGAAGCTTTTCTAGATTTGTTCAGTATTTACGTGAGGAATGAAATTAAGTAGTTAAAATTTCCAATAAATATTGACCAGCTTCTTAATGTGGGTAGTGGTGAGAAGGACGAGGGAGGGTGTACGTCCACGGTCCATCTATATCTATGAAGATAATATTCTTAAAAAACGAAAGGCATTTAGACATATTATACATACAAAGAAAGGACCATCACTGAGATATCCTTTAGAGAGCAGGAGGGTATGGGCAACAACATAACTCGTCTTCATTTTGACTCCACCTTAATCTCCAAGTTCTTCTCTTGATAAACGTTTTGACAGTGTGTTCGTCACCTTCTTTTCTCTGCTTCCTGTTTTCGCCTTTTCTCATAACCTGCACACACAGTCCCATGACCAATGAGTAGCAATCACATATTTACATTTTTAAGAAAAGAAAAGCAGGACACCAATTTTGTTTTTTCTTTCTTCTTATTTATTTATTTTCCACTTTGTTAGATCCCACGTAAATGAATGACTGAGATGAGTTGGCACAGGATTAGTCCAGAGTTAGTGGACTAAAAGATCAGTTCCAGTCATGAAGTCAGTTGGCATATTATTTTGCAACGGTAGTTGTTAATCGGTGGCCGTGATTGTCCACTGTCAATTGTTAGCTTACATTTTCCACTCTTGTCAACCCTCTATTTACTAGGAAAATCCTTGGCGGATACGTTTCTTTTCTTAAGATTGTTGGGCCACAAGAAACCACGAAACCAGAGTTCAAGATTCTGGAAGCTACCATTCAAAGCTCGACGGAGTCATTGAGTTACTGTTATTTCTAAGAAATCTGGTTAGGAAACATACCAGGGCAGCTTGAATGTATCTTTCCACCATCCCTGCTTTGAGCAGTTTGAAACTATTCTGTCCAATCGCACAATGATCTCAGAGAAGGTTGGCCGACCGACAGGTTCTGGATGCCAGCATTCATCAATCAACCTGCAACAATATCATGACATTACCCCAGAGATCAGATTCTAATAATACACTAAATGTTAAGCAGGAAGCCACTTCTTAACCTATTTTCCAATGATTATCGCTGTGTTGGATATGCAAAAGAAGTTTCCAAACCTTATTTATTACTGTAATTAAAGTGACGGGTTCAAATCCTTAATTGCGTGGGATGGGATAAGCAATGCGGAGGACTACCCCTACGTGTAACACATAGCTCAAAGGGCATCTTTTAACACCATGAAAAGAATGTGTGTGATATCTGGTCTTCAAAACTTACTCTCTGAGATCTGGAGGATAACTTCTTAGTTTGACTTTGAATGGCGGTCTTTTCTTCTCTAAGCACATCAATCTCACAGTCTCTTCAGGAGACTTGGGGTTGAATGGCTGTACTCCCTCCATCATCTAGACCAAGCAAGAAAACAATTTTAAAAAAAAAACATAGTGCTGCCGAACGTTTAGTCCTGAGAATTATCCATTGTTAAGGTACTCAACCACACCATTAACCATGCTGATTGAGATATGTTTGAGAAAGAGAAGATACCTCATACAAAATTACGCCGAAAGAATAAGCATCCACAGATCTATCAAATATTTCATCTTTAAAGATTTCAGGTGCCACATATATATCTACAAAACCAACAAAGCAACGTCATTACTCCAAATGAAGTCAAGAATCAAAATCAGGAATATTTCATCTCATGCAGTTCTTTGTAGAGAATGTGAATTTAGTCAGTTAAGGTAACTGAAAAACGAAAAGAAAATTTTTTTTTTGAGAGATGAGAAGGTAATGTTAGAAATTGGGCACCCAACATCACTAGAACAATGATATCTTACCAGAGGGGTCGGCAGAGGTACCAGGTACTAGCCTAGCCTTGTCAGGTAAAATCTGTGCCAACCTTATCAACCCAAATCCAGATACCTTCAACTGACCACCACTATCCAGCAAAATATTTCTGGCACCTTATCGAAATTTTAATAATTAAAGAAGCGTACATTTTAATGAGTAAAAGCGAAACATAATTCACAATGGCATATCAAGTTGAGTTTTTTCATTTAGTTGTCTTACTTTGGCTTCAGGTCACAGTGGATGATCGGATCTGGTTTGCATTCGTGTAGATAATTCATGCCCCTGAGAACAAGAGATAGAACAAGACAGCTTAAGAGTAAAAGAACAGATGGAGAATAACTAAAGAATTGTAAAAGAAACTTTTTTTTTTAATTATTCCTAGCCTTTTATCCGTTTGTTGTCAGTGTGTTTCTGGTCCACATCTCTGTTATGTGTTGTGCAGTGTTTGATACTGAAAAATGCACTGTTCAGAGAATTTGACTTGCCTAGCAATATCAAGAGCAAATCTCAATGCTTTGGAAGGTGAAAAACGCCCTTTTTTTTGAAGATAATTTGCCAAGTCACCCTGAAATCAAGACACTGTCATATTAGAATTTAAAGGTTCAATTGAGGACATAGGATAACTTTTACAAGTGGTAAAGCATTTCTTTGGTTTTAAAAAATTTTGCAGGTCCAAGAACAAAACTATTAAAAAGCAAACCCGCTTTCCCTGATTTGTTTGTGAAGTACACAATTTCAGTTTTCACCCAAAAAAGAAAAAAGTTGAAACCAAATTAACACCAAAGAGTGTTTACCATCCAAAACCTGGAATTGGTGGCGGAATCCAACAGCTACAAAATGTTTAATGCATAGGAGAGAGTGGGAGAAAGATCAGGAGAAGGAAGACTTTTTTTGCTTACTCTGGGATGATACTCTGCAACAATCATCATTGGTATATTCTGGGTGACCGCTCCAACAAACTGAATCACATTAGGATGCCGAACCTTTTCAAGTAAAGTAAGCTCGTGCTTGAAAGCATTTCTGTCATTAAATTTAATCCAAAGACAGAGCAAAATAGAACTATCAACACTGCGAAGAAGCAATAGCTGCACTCATCTTAAGCAGTGAGAAAACAAAACAGAAGAGAAGAAAGAAACTTCATCATGGTAAGACATGAAAATAAAATATTAATCATCCATTATAAACCACATGAGCTTCGTTTCTATACCAAAAGTAACTAGGGAGAAGAATGACAAAGAATATATGTTATGAACCTTACTCGTATTGCTTAAAGCAATCGAAATGTAACAAGATTACAATAATTCAGGATAACAAAGTTTTCAAGCATCAAAAGAATAATAAGACAACGTCTAATCAAAGAGAAAATCTCAACATGGGTTGTAAACGACATAAACATTAACCAAACGAAGGTCCTGTATAGCAATATAAATGGACGTGCGAAACTTATACCAATCGAAGCCGAGTTATCATAAATTAATTGTTTTTTGAAATTTCGAAGAAGAGAATAATTTTGTAAGAGTTCAGATCTTCTGTTCAATTTTATGATATTTTATTATATTCAATAAATTTTAGTCATTTATTTATATAGATCTAGCATAAATAAACACGAGTTTTATATAAATAAATAACTAAAATTTATAAAATATTATAAAATATTATAAAATTAGACTAAAAAAACCTACCCATCTTGTTGTGCCTAAACATATTAAAAACTTAAAAAATTAAAAGGGAAAGAAGCATACATGCTTTCAGGGTCCGAATATCTGTCCTTGTCAAGTATTTTCACAGCGACCTTGGTCCCATTCCATTTAGCCACTTGATATGACCCCTGTTCTGGAAAACATTAGTTAATAACTCAAAGGACATCAAGGATATCACAATAAAAGCCTGGCGGTAAATCCCTATTCACAGAAATAAGGAGAATATGCTATCTTTACAAAAAAAAAAGAGTATATTATATTTAACCAAAAAGTAGAAAAAGGACATATGGTACGGCTACATCCTCATTCATATAAAATTTAACAAGCAAAAAGAAACTAATTTTCACGGCAGATTTCATGTAATCCTAGAATTCCAAGGCATGAGATCTTCCGTCCCATTTTGCCCAAATCTTCTGTCCCAGTAACATCCTAATTATTTAAATTTCCTCTGTCTTAATTATTGTATAGTTGGGATGTTATTGAGACAGAAGATATTGAACAAAATAGGACAGAAGAATTGAACCCGAATTAAAGACCGCACCATCAAATATACTCCCTTCTATTTAAAGTAAGTGTCGTTTTAGAAAAATGTATAGTTATTAAGAAAGTTAGTGAAATATTTGATATATCTTTATTAATTGCATATTGAGTTGTCTTGAAAATATAACTTATATAATTAAGATGTAAAAAGAATTAAAGAGTAATTTTATAAATAAAATTATAAATATATATGAAAAATTATGAACGACACTTATTTTAAATAATTAAAATTTTTCTAATGCAACAATTATTTTAGATGAGAGGGACTATTGGTTTGCCAGGCAAAAGTTATCAGAACAAGCCAAAAATATGAAACCAAAAGGATAAAAGGCATGCCTTTGTGATCCCATCAGACTTCCGGACCTGAAGCTCCAAGGGATTAAGCTCATATTCTGGAACTTCTCGAGGGTTTGCAACACACATTGGTGTCTTCCGTGTTTTCTTAGTCAATAAAAACAAAAGTATGTAAGCATATGAATTCAAAAAAAAGATAAAAGATTAACAATTTATGCTTGAAAGTTAAAAAGATATGCAGGTATCATACCGGGGCCTTGGCTCCTCGGGCTTTCAAGATATTATAAACATCTACATTTCCATAATACTTGGCATCAGCACATGCCTGAACATATATGGAAAGAAATTCTCTTTAAAAACCCGAAATTGAAGGAGATCAAATTTGCAGAAAAATTGACGAAACAAAGAAGTTGTGAATTACCGTACTGCCCCATCGATCACGAGCGTCGATATTAGCCTTACGGCTCAACAACAGTTTGACGACCTCGACGTGACCTTCACAAGCAGCGATATGGAGAGCGGTTCTGCCATCCAAATCAATGCTGTTCACATCAACCCCTTCTTTCAACAAGTCCCCCACACCCCGAACATCCCCGCGACAAGCGAGGAAGAGCAGCTGCATGGTGCAGTCGAGATTCTCAGGGACGGTGAGCTGGTCCTCGTTGGCGGGGATTCGGCGAATGGGGTCCAGGGAGGACTGGCGGCCGAAGCTGAAACGCATGCTGTTTCGGCGGGTATCCAAGGAGAGATTGCGGGAAATCTGTCGACTAAAGCTACGGCGAACGGAGCCGGTGGAGAACTGGCGCGAGATGCCGCGCCTGAGCTGCTTGGCAATGCCGTCCATATGGGTTAGTTCTGGTTGGTTGAATGAATTGAGGAAGATGTTGGTATGATGCTCTACATAAGGAATGAACGATAGCGTTGGAGAGCTGAGAAGGGAATTGGAGCTCTCGATTTGCGGCAGTTGAGAGGAGGGTGCTAAATAGAGACGTCCCCATCCCTCGCCATACACAGAGACATGAGAATTTCGCTGCGTTTTTCTTGGAAGTCAGAATAAGGATTTTTATAAAAAAACATAAAAAAAAAAAGAAAGGTAGGTTGGTTTAAGTTAACTAACGTTAACGTTAACGAAGAGTGCAGACTGATGGGGATGGGACGCATATTATTGTATTCGATCGCCCGAGTCGGATTAAGATGCACAGATCATACCAGTCAATCTCGGCGCTCAGCATTTATTAGGGATGGCAATTGTACCCGAATCCGATGGGTACCTGATAAAATTAACTGAACGGGGATGTTAACAACAATACCCGTTGGGTATTGGGGCGGGTATAGGGGGTTAACAACAATACCCGTCGAGTATCGGGGCGGGTATGGGGATACCACCCCCATACCCGTTTACCCGTTTATTAATAATTATTATATAATAATATAATAATTATTATATTATTATATAATATAATAATAATTATATTATTATTATATAATATAATAATATATAATATTATTATATAATATAATAGAGGCGGGTAAACGGGTACCCGATGGGTACCCGACCCCCATCGGGTACGGGTATGGGGGACTCAGAAAAATCCCCGGCGGGGATGGGGGCGGGGATGGGGGGTGGGGGCGGGTTCGTGGGGCGGGTACGGGGGATGACATACCCGCCCCATACCCGCCCCGTTGCCATCCCTAGGTTCGATTTCATGCTAGTCCCCCTTGTA
>JANTPM010000001.1:22934327-22947570 GCA_025434745.1 Erythroxylum divaricatum
TATTTTTAATATAAATCACATAAAATAAAATAAAATATATTAAATAATTAATACTAATATTTTTATATAATTAATAACAAAATAATAAATCTCTTACAACAACCATTTTAATATAAAGGGAATAAAAGTCATTTATTATATATTACATTCTATTACATCCATCTTCCAAATAATATTTCAGTATATTACATTATGAAATCTTTTATCCTTCCCAAACAGCTTTTTACTATATTACATTTCATTTTATTATAAATCATTTCATTTCTTTTTATTTTATTAATTAACATCCAACTAAACAGGACGACGAGAGTAAAGTTAGGATTTAAGTTTTATTAAAACAACATTTTGGCGGCTTCAGATCTCCTGTAGCCATTGCCTTGTCCCTTCCATGCCATAAACTATCTCAACTATTCAAACCATTCAAATAAATAGTTGAAATAGTTTGGGGCATAGAAGGCACCGGAGAACATGTACAGGAGATGTGTTCTCTGTTTTGGCATAAGAAGAGCGATACTGTACAATTGATCACAGGGTTTTAAAATTTGGACTGGACCGGCCGGTTTGATCGGTCTGATCAGTGACCGATCGGTGGTTCGGTCCGGTTGATACCTTAAAATCGGTCTCTAATTGACCCTGTGTGAACCGGTCAAAATCGGTCAATTGGCCGATTTTTGATCGGTCGGACCGGTCCGGTTCGACCGGTTCGTTAATTTTTTTTATTTTTTTATTTTTTATTTTAAATATTTTAAATATTATATATAATTAAATATAATTATTACATAATTATTACGTCATACCAGTTCGACCAGTAGTTAAACCGATCGAACCGATCAAATCGATAATCAGTAAAGCTACCGGTTTAATAACCGGTCCGAATTTTAAAACATTGATTGATCATATGCCTAGAAATTCTCGTTCCGAGATGAAAAGGCTGGCTAGCATCTCGTATGTTACTGAGACGAAGGTGTGGTCACGAAAACATGCAAATGTGTAATGATGGCAAAGGGCGTGCTATCACTACATATGAGCCCCATTTCCCATTCTTTTAATTATCTTTTGGTGGTGACGGGAGTCTCACTTTCACTTTCATGTGTAATAAATCAGGCCTGAGTTAACTCAGACTGAATTCCTTCTTCACTTTCCTAAAATTTTATTCTTATTAGAATTAAGTTTACAGTATTCTATTCTCAAAGTATTATATTTATTTTTGCATCTTTAATTTAAAAAATTTAAAATAACAGAGCAATTACATTGTCCGAAAATTGCATTACGAACAAAAGATGAAGAAAAGGAAAAGCCTCCGTCCGAAGATCCAATAACAAAACAAAAAACTGCAACTGATGAACTAGTAATAGTATAGAAGAGGCAAAGGGCTGCTAATTCTCTCTCCCCCATTACTCTCTCAATTTCTTACATTTGAGGTTTCCTCTCTTTCTCTCTCTGTTTGTTCTCTTATTACTATTTCTGGTTTTTATACCTAGAATCTTTCTTTTGCTCTGTCTCTCTCTCCATTATTTTCTCGCTTTTCAAACGCCACTGTTTTCTTCTTCTTTTAACCGCACAAATTGTTTGGTAGCCGTTTCTCTCTCTCTCTCTTTTTTATAAATTTTGTTTTTTCATATTATTTAGACTTTTGTTCTCTTGAATTAACATCGAACTTAATAGCTTGATCGTTTCCACCTTGGGTATTGATGCAAATGGGGTTTTACGTTTCAGGGATTGGCTCTTGGTTCATTTCGATTTGATCGGTGAAGAAGGGTTTCTGCTTTCTGGAGTGTTCTTTTGTCGACGATTATTGTGTTCGGATGTTCTGTTGATGTGGCCCAGAGTACGAATTTTGATTTAGACCCTAAATTGTCCCAGAAAGAAAGGGTTTTCATTGGGTTGTTTTCTTTAACTTTATCTTCCATCGATTGCCGTTTTGCTTCTTATTTTGTTTGGAGAACGCTATGTGGTTTGTAACTTATCAACAATTTGTTTTATAAGAGTGTAGTTTTTGGAGGAGCAAATTATCGTTTATATTACAGCAAACTTTTCAGTTTATGTTGTATTGAAACAATGTATTGGTTTACTGTTTGGATGAAATAAGTGCTGCTTGATTAAGATACTTTTCATTCGGAGAAGCAGTGTGGTTGAAGAGTGAGAAGAATGCAAAAGGAGATGGCACTTATTGATGATGCTTTTATGCATATGGGGAATGAGATAAATGCTGAAGACTCGTCTTCTGCTGAAATGGACACAGAAGAGAATGAAATTGGAAGTCCAATTAATGAGAGTCAGCTTTTTACTCCAGAAAATGGTGAGGGAAGTAATGTGGTATTTTCAAGAGAAGCACCTCTTATTAGTAAAGAGTCAAGAAGGACTCGTGTCTGTGATTGTAGTTCCAAGAAGCTCAAATCACATATGGTTGGAGTGGAGACCGGCACTGGAAGGAAGGAGACTATGGGTTATGAGAAGAGGCTCAGTAGACAAGACAGGGTTGAATTAGGTCGCTTGTTTCAGGGTGCTGTGAGTTCCCATGATTGGGACCTTGCAGAAAGCTTGACACTTTTGGCAGATCCGCAGACCCTTAATGATGCTTTGTGCATCACACTGGACTCTATCTGGTTTCTGAGCACACAACAAGAGCTTCGTGGAATCACTGGATTGATCAAGAAGATCATTGCTAATGGTGCTTATGACTTCACTAGAGCTGCACTTAGGACCTCGTTTCTTGCTTCATGTGTTTCAGCATGCCAGAGTCGAACAATGAGTCTTGCAGATACTGTGACAGTAATGGCTGAAAGGTGTGTCATTGTGAGAAAGGGGGGAAAAAAGAGAAAGAAATCACTGTTTCATGATCAGATAGATCATTAGTTGCTTTGTCTTATCATATGACTTTTGATCACCTTCAGAAGTACTGCTTTGTAATGGAAAAATATGAATGCTTGTTGGCACCGACATGTGTTTCTATGCATGAACGCACAGGTAGGGTGTGTCTTGTTGCATGCTTCTTGATCTGTGATTTTGCAGTTGGTGTGGCAATCTTTGTTGTCTTGTACTACCAAATCTGGCTGTCAGCTAGCAAAGTACTATTTGTTGATTGGTTTATTTACTTTGAGAGGACCTTGGAATCTGAGCTTTGTATCTTGCTATTGTATAAATCATTCATCATTGAGAAATAATCAGGAAAGAAATGAATTTTTATTGGTGCGTAGAAACGGAAGGCATGAGATGATTATCTTCTATGAAAAATTAGATTTTCTATGTTTTCCATTCCTTTCCATTGACATGTAACAGAATACTTACAGGAAGTTTCACATATTTCTTAGATCTTCATGAGCTGTAGCTTCCAACTCGGATGCCCTCTATCAGTTTACTAGTTGTAGTTGTGTATCTCATGCATACTCTGTTTTTGCAATTGTTAATATTATTTTTTGCCCTCCCTTAGTTTGAGTTGCTTTTGATGATGCAAAGTTAAGGATTAATGTCGGCTTTTTCTCAAAATGGAATGCTATGTTTCAAATTTCATGTGTTTCAAAGGCTGCTTCAATTAAACTCTCTTTTTTTCATTTCAATGTCAATGTATATATTCTTTGATCAGTCATTACAAGTCAAACAATTGCTTGAGGTAAGAAATATCAGTTTTGGAATGTAGAGGTTGGAACTTAGTATTGACTATCCAAATACATGATATTTGAGATTTAATCTCTCTGCTTTAATGTATAAATAAAAAAGAAGGAAACAAAAGGCTGCAATAGCAGATTGTTAATAGGATTGCTCTACTTTGGTTTCTCAAAATGCTGTTGATTGACATCTTTGTTGACATTTTATCTTGATAAGGTTGCATGAGCGTCTGCAAGAGTGTAACGGGGATGATGTCTTGAAGGCCGAAGCTGGTGCCAAGGTTCAAAAGTTCACTGAATGGGCTTTAAAATGTATAGGCTTCCACTCCCGTTGTGAGAGGAAGAGGGGTGGTAGAGTGAGCCATAGCTCAGCTGTGGAGATTCAACTCCAGTTATCTGCATTCAAGACATTTCTAGATCTTGCTGGAAATCAACTTACAGGGAAGGATTTCACTGAGGCGTTTGACGCAGCATGTTTTCCTCTCACTGTATTTTCCAGTTCATTTGATCCTGGCTGGGCATCTGGGATATCTGCTACTGCAATACAGGGATTGCTGGCTATGTTGGTTGAAGGTGGTGCAGACAATGTTAATCAATGTTTCCTTGAAGCATCTCGTTTTGGAAGTACAGAACTTGTGCGGATCTTATTGAAGGTAATGTTTAAGGGCCTTAGTAGAACAAGAATACGCTCAACTTCTGCTAATAAATGAGTAAACTCTGTTGCAGAACTTGGAAACTAGGAAAGAATTTCTCACATCATTAATTGCAAATGTTGGTAATGAGATAAACGGTTAGACTGTGGAAGTGAGGCAAGGTTGATGCTTCTTAGATTTGAGTGCATTGCATGATTGTAGGGAGCTTAATGATGAAGAGAGTTTTCATTAGCAAGACTGTCTAGTTTTATTTAAAGCTTTTAGCAATTTCCAATTTCATACAGATGCCAGTAGTTTCTTGTGGTTAGAGGCTGTGGTATCCTTGAAAGAGCAGATGGTGGAACACATCTGTGAGTTTGCTTTTTTTCTTTTTTCTGATCGTTGGACTATATATTGTGATTGATGATGAGCAAGCTTTATAGGTGAGATTAAAGGGCTGATATAGAAAAATAGTGTTCACTATAAATTGATGCAACTCCGCTGAAGCTTTCCCAGTTAACTGATCAGTAAGATATTTTCCATGACTACTTGACTGACCAAACACTGCATTCTACTTCAGAATTTAAGGAGGTTTCTTGTTCTATCCTTGGAATACACTATTAATAGGTATCAATTGTGTGTAGGTGTCTTGTGCATATTTTGTTAACAACTGGCTGATGCACAATTTGCTTTATTATTATTATATTTATAGAAGCCTTTGTTTGGATGTTGGAGTATACTCTATATGTGGATGCACTTCGTAAGGCCCTTTACAGGTCATCTCACTGGGCTACCTGTCATTTGGTAGGCGGCTGTATGCCACTACGTTTACTGTTGGAGCATTTAAAATGACTCACCTTCTCCTGTAATTCCTTTTCGACGATGATAAACATAATCTTGATTTACAGTTCAGGTGGGTTGACGATAAGATTAAGAGTAAGATGAGTACCTATGGAATAACAGTATTTGGTCTTCATGAACAATATGACATCATTAAGTTGTATAACTATATGAGTTCTCTAATTGAGAAACATTTGAATTCAAGGGCAAAGGATGGTGTACACTAATGGCTCAATTATTTTACCCTGTTATTATATTGTAGATGTGGCATGCTCTGATTAGCTCATTTGGAATCTTTTCCCCTACTTCTGATCTACCAACCTACTTATTTTAGAAATATACCTAATTAAGTACTTTATTTGCATGTCAGGGAGGTTAGGGAAGGGGTTTTTAAGGGAAGTGAGGGATGTATGATCTAAGAATTCATTCTGTGACATTTCTGACATTTGTTCATGCTGCCAAATCTGAATATTCCTCTATAGATTGCACAAAGGAACAGCTTGGATGTTGATGTCGATCTGGCTCTTGGATTTGCTTCACATTACTGTAAAATTGGTACAATGGAATGTCTTGTTGAAGAGGGAAATGCCATGGCTTTCTTGGGTCCTTTAATGAGAGCAGCAGAAAGGGGCTGTATGCAAGTTGTTCAATGGTTTGTGAAAAGGGGTTGCCGTGACATGGAACTTTGCCTTGCACTTACTACTGCTACTTCCAGTAGCCAAGAAGAAGTCGCTGCTTATCTCCTTCCTCAGGTCCCTCACCATGTTCTGGCAGCTCTGAGCATTGAAATTCTCAAGGCTGCTGGTGAGAGAAGTGGTGGGTCGCTTGAAGGTGTGGCATTTCTCCTACGTTCTAATTTCCTGGGGGATCCTGCAGCTACTTATGCTGTTGCGGATAGTATTGCAAGGTCTGATGATGGGACTATTGACCCCGAGTTAAAGGCTTTTCTGCAGGAGCACTGGTCGGAGGCAGCATTCTTGGATGGATTAAAGCAAGGACAAGTGCATTATATTAATTTGATGAGGATTTTGAACTGGGGTGGATCTGCTATATGCTTGAGGGACCTGCCTGGCCCTCTCAGGGTGGTGATTGCTTACCTGCCACTTTATAGAGAATGTGTTGCTGCAGGTGGTACTTTATTTTCGCAAAAGCTAAGAGGGCAGCTTGTTGAAGCTGTGGGAAGGCTTGGAGGTGGGTTCATGGCAGAGGTGAGTCAGAGCAGAGATCTCTTGGCTATTTTGGAGCATCATCTTCCTCCGTTTTTGGTCCGAGCCCACAGTGTTGGCTAGTAAATTGTATTGCAGATTTTCTATACAGTTCCTCTGATATTTACGATATAAGCCACACGAGGACAGTATGTCAACTCTAGCTAAGATGACAAAATTTGAAGTTTTGGCGATTCTGCTTCCAAAATATGGTGTTGCTAAAAATCTAGTTCTCTCTGCAGTTAATCATGTATCATCTTTTAGTGGACGCACATGTTTGATCTTTAATGTGTACAACAGATGGCATGGCAATCACTGTAACAAAGAGTTGAACTTGAACATGTCATGGCATTGTACAGTAGATAGCTGTAGGATGATACCTGCTTATCTTCCTATTCTTATCATACTTTTTTTCCTTGTTTTTTCTAGTAATAATAAATGTTGGCAAGTTTCACCAGGGGAGGCTTTTTGTTGCAAGTTCTTGTATGCTTCAACATGTTCCATTTTGTACGGCTGGTGGGCTTGAAGGTTTTGAGCCTTATTTGGAGTAGCTGCTGTAGCCATTGGGGAAGGTATTCTCGTAACTCCGAATTAATTATGTTTGTGGCGATTATCTCTTGGGGCCATCTTAATGAATGAAGAGGTCATTTGACCAATTTAAACTCTTTTTTAAATAATGATTGAATGAATTATCAAAAGATGAAATCATTTTTAACATTTGTTTAATATTATAATTCGTATTAACTTCCTTTTATATTATCATTTAATGTTATAAATGGTGTTATTAAATTACTTTTTATCTTGTAATTGAATTTGAATTCTCTCTCTTAGATTTCTTTTGACAACATTTTTCTCTCTTAATTTTTCTTTATCATTCTTTTTTTTAATCACTATTTTCTTGTGTCTCATATATATAGCGTCCAAAAGTGTCTGTCTTTGGTTGATTTCATTGACTATAAAAATTAAAAATAGTTAGTAAAAATGAAAGTTGATTGTGATTTATTATTTGACATTTCGTTTGTATTAATAAATTGTGATTTATTATTTGACATTTCGTTTGTATTAATAAATTGTTTAACTTCCTTTAGTTTGTTATGTCTGGATTTGTTGTATATTTGGATATGTCCACCTAGGTTGTTCTTTATATTATGCTTTTAGATTTGCTGTATTTTCTAAGTTTGTCATATTTTTTTAGTTTGTTATGTTCATGAGTTTGAATTTAATGTGTTCTCTTTTTGCCTTGTTTTTGTAACTAATAGGTACTTATATTGTTATCAAAATTTGCTTAGAGAAGTTGAAGATGCGTAAACATATATGTGAATCTTTTAATTCTACTTATATAATAATTTGTAGAAGCAATAGGAGGTACATAAGCCACAAATATGTCTATATCTCTATATATATGTATGTGTGTATATGGTTACCAAAAACTATCGCAATGCAAATGAATGTGAGTAAATAATTATAATTATTGTATAACTAATGAACGAGTTGCCTATTCAAACAACTGATTATAGTTAATTCATATATGATAATCACGAAATAATTATAATAATAATAATTAAAGAGAGTAGAGAAAGACAATTGATTTATAGTAGATCGAATAAATAATCATTGTCTATGTTTATTTTCTAAGCTCCATTTAAGAATTTACTATTTTTCTTTTAATAGGTAAAGAGCAACACTTTATATAATATTTTATTTGCTACGTATGAAGAGGAAACCTTGTAATTTCCTTTTCTTTTTTGATGACTGAAGAGTAATATTTTACAAATCTTGTTTAAAGTCAAGAACTCTCACAAATTATATTCTAAGCAAATTTTCCAATTGTAATAATTATACAATTTAAAAACCCATTCTCTTGCTCATATGGACAAACAAAGGCTCCATATTTGTTATTTAATGCAAACATTTATTCTCCGGCTAGAAACCCTTTGATATGTGGCTTATTTTAGAAACAAAAATTAGTTGTTATAACGACTAGTAACATTAGCATTAATTGACCAACTTGACCTATTGGTTAATCAATGTATTATATTGATCGAATACTGTATAAACCAATATTAATATAAATTCATGATATATAACTTAGCTGCCTTTCAAATCACAGTGATCGACCACATAAGCATATCGGTCGATCAATATGTTACTAATCGATCATTGTGCTATATTGATTGACTAATTTGCCATACTAATCTACCAATATATCGACTACTTTGTTTATAAATTCACAATACTTTCTTTTAAGAGGCAATGTTTGACCTCACCTACATTTGTTGACTAATGTACCTAGAAACCTAACATCTATTGACCAACTCATTTGAAATTAAGTTTTTCAAAACTTCTCAAGTTCTTTCAAAGATCAAAAATACCCCTCTGACAAAAACTTGATTAAAAATTATTTTAAAAATATTTTGATTCTTTAAGAGACTTTTCTTTAAAATATTCCTAAATTTCCTTTTGATTATGATAAAGTATATGCAATATGCCTAAGTACAAAAATGATCACGCAATGATTGAATTTCTAATTAATTAAAGTGACCAGCACAAGGTTAAAGGAAAATTTATGTATTTGGTTCCTTTTTATTCTTGGTTCCTCACTTTAATTGCATATGTACTCCATATTAATCATTTTCTCCAATCCATTGAATTTTTAATTTATTCAATTGACTTTTTGCTCTACATTAAACTTCATCATTCATATAATGTTTGATTACATTATAATAGAGTTAATAATATCACTAAAAGAAAATTCATTAACAATAATAATGTATTTTGCTATCATTAAGATCATAAGTTAAGACCTCAATAAGTCAAAAATAGAAATGATCATCCTATTCCATTGCAAATTGATGAAAAGCAACTATATATATTTAGTTAGATACGTATCAAAAGGAAAAAGATTCCTTTAAACATAATTCTCAATTAGATCTCTTGTATTAATAGGACATAAAAGGGATAATTAGAAACAATATTAAAATGGTTATTGTGATGCCTATTAGAAGTAAAAGGAACTAGAATGGTAGTGAAGGTAATGTTTATACTACTAAAAGAAGGATCAATAAAAATACAACTACTTGTATAAGCACAAGCAATAACTTTAATCCAAAGTAGCTATCAAATAATATCCTTGTGAAGTTATATGAACTTTGAAGATATTACTCTTTTTTTTATCCTTTTCTTTACTATAGTAGAGGGACTGAAAGGTAAAGGGGGTTTTCTTACATCCAAAATATTCCTTGAACAAAAATTTTAGAATATGGTGTTGATTAAAAAGAATATGTCTATATGATAAAAATATACTGATTAAGAATATGAATAAGTTGTGCTTACAACTTTTCCGGTGAATATAAATAACCAAAATCAATAAGTCAAAATAGTGATGTCCTATTATTATCATCATATTATTATTAAAGAGGAGAAGAAACCAAAAATAAACAAGAAGATAGTGAATGGATAAGTTGGAAAGATGAATAGTAATAAGTTGTCTTTATTTACATTATTTTCTCATACAATGTTTTCCTAGTATTATCATCCAACTTGTTATACTCACAAACTTATTTGATTTTGGTTAGTGAATTCCCTTATTATTGTTGACATAGATTTGGAAAGTGAGGTCATGCTATAGTTATGTTTTTATTGGACCTTGACACCTATTAGAACAAATCATTATTAATAAAGACAAATAAAAAATAGATAGAGACAAAGGAGGTGATGGCAAACACTTGTATCTATAGGGCACTATGTTTACTTTTTGGGCGTCTTACGTGACTTAACTTTTCTTGTAATTCCTCTTTTATTGAGTCAAAGGAGATTTGAATTGATGTTTTAATGATAACAAAATATAAATACCATCAATTAGAAAGTTGATAAGAAAAGTTAAAATTTGTAGCTATTGAAGAGAAGACCAAGTCACAAACAAAAGAAGATCAAGGCACATCAAGATCATTCTATATTTTGTAATGTTAATTATAATCTTATTTAATTATTATGATGATCTTAAAGGCTCACCATGCATAGATATTTCATCTTACTTCATTATATAAGTCTGTTCATTCATTAAGAGATATTGAAGCTTTTGTTCTTAAAAGAATAGCCTCTTGAGCTTTCAAATATTCTTTTGGACATATTTTGGAGGTTATTTTAATTATAATTGAATTAAACAAATTAAGTTTGAGTATTTGAAGTTGTTTAAATCATATTTTTATGGGGATTGATTGTCTAATATAGATTAGTAGTTGACCAATATAAGTTAAAAAGTGTGACATGTGAGTTTGTCATTGGATGACTAATATAGTGATGTGGTCTACCAATTTACCTTTAAGAGACATATAGGACGACCAATATTTCCTAGTATTTGATCAATGTCTCAACAACTAGTGAATCTATGTATTTAATGCACACTGGTTGAGTAATTTGCTACATTGATCATCTAATGTTTTGTAACTAGTTATAACAGTTAGTTTTGGCTCAAATGTCTAGTAAGTGTCCATAAATCCTATAAATACTTGTATTCTCATTAGTTCTTGAATCGGAAGACATTTGGTTGTCTTATACCCACATTCTTAAATGTTTATCAAGCATTTAAGTGTCATTTTCTCATATTTGTATACATGAGCCTCTTCAATTTTATCAAAGAAATAAGTGAGATATTTTTTAAGTTGTAAGCATTTTTTAGGGTTTTATATATTGTACTTGAGGGTGTTCCAAATAGTATTGAGGTTCCTCTTCACTATGAAGAAAGACTGTAAAAGAGTTCTTTGTCAATAAAAAATTGCACAGAGGTTATTCTTCATCTTGAAAAAAGGATTACAGTGGAATTTTAAGAAAGTCATATGAATGGATATAGGTAAGAGTTATCTGTCGAACCACTATAAATTAGTTTAAATATCTCTTTCCTTATCCTTTTTACATTATTTCTCAAGTTATTGAAATATATTATTTTATATCATGTTCTTATGTTTTATAAATTATGCCCATTAAACCACTTAAGTTAGTAAAACTTGTCCTCTTGTGTAATGTTATGAATATTGTACTATACTTAATAGTAGACTTGGTTCTAGTATAATATGGAACTGATATCGACCTATATCTAGGTACTTTTCAAAATTATAAAATATTCTCTGAATTTTATAAAGTTACAAAATAGTTCTTCAATATATTATACTATATACTTTTGAATTTATGTTAATTTTGTCTTACAAATCATGATAATATAAATTTGAAATAATAATTATATGTTTATTTCTATTTATCTTACTTTTCACACATAAATAATAACCATAATTACTGTAAGAAAAATATCATTTAATTATCATATAGATGTAAAACTAAGAATAATATAAAATACTTAAAATGTTGTGATTTTTATCATGTAGTAAAGAATAATTATACCAAAACATCATGTAGTAAGAAGAAAAAAGGGTCATTTTTATCATCAGGTTTACATCCGTTGACAAATTTAACTCTAATGTATCAGAGAGTACAAATTAAACCTTAATATTTATAAAACTTTTAAATATAAACCTAAAGCAACGGAGAAATTAATGACAATATATTTATAATATTTTAATATTAATGCGAGTTTCATGATGCCAAGTGGATCTAACGTGACAGTGTGAGACTTACGTACTTAAATTATAAAATTTAAAATTTAACTAATGTTTAAAAATGTAGGGCAATTATAATTATTTAATTCTAATTTTTGTTAACCTAACAAATTAACTTAAATGTTAACTTCATTAACTTTTTAATCTTTGCAGAGGAACCTTAACTCTAAGCATCCTCAAGCTTCTCGAAGACGCTCACTCTAACAATGGCATCGTACGTTTCACCTGCGACCTCATTTATCCCTAACTTTGGCGCCAGTAACGCTTTATACTTTAAACCCCTCAGATTGCAGGAATCCATCAGACACACACCTTGGTTTTATGTTCAAAGACTTTGAGTTTCAAAGAGCAAGATATGGGTTGCTTGCCTAAGCTTGATTCATCAGTATCAACTTTGGTCAAAGCTTTAGAGAGTTTCTTCGACTTCAATTGACTAATATGCTCATCTCTACATTTCTTTCTATTCTTCATTGTATTGGTAATGTCTGATCCAACTTTTTTTTCAACACTTTCTTTTACCTACTTCAGTATCTGCCTCGCAAAGTGGCCCTGGACTTCTGTTCTCTTCATCAGCTTTCAGTTCTTTTCAGATACGAGACATCACAAGTTCTTCTTCAATTGCATTTAAATTCTCCTTGTTGATTTGAAGCAGTGAATGGTGATGATGTTCCATGTCTGATTTTCCAACAGACGATATTCTAGGCATCTCTGGCAGAGAATGAAAACCTGTGAAATGATCACAACTAGTCCTCTAGCTAACTGATTTGTTCTAAAGAGGTTGTCAAGCTCAAAAATGGTGGTGCAAAATTGGACTTATTGCCTTCTGAATTTGTAGCTTTGAGGTTCAATGAAGAATGATACTATTAAACCCCATTTCCAGAGCCTAACAATCGTTTCGACTATCATAACACATGAGCGTATTTCTCTGTAGAGTTATTTCAATGAAATCTCCTTAGTCGTCATTCTCATAACATCTTAAACCACAAGGGCGAGCCCACATAGCGGAATCACAATTTGACTTCATCAAAATAATTGTGACTCTAAGTCTCTAGTTTATTTTGAAGCAAGAACCATCTCAATCGGAGCTCTACAGTTCAAGATATCAGTAAAATACCAAAATATGTGTGGTAACAACCAATTCATGCTCTCTCAATCAATTTTCTCACTTTCTCTCCATCAATCTTTTACAAATCAACACCAAAGGATACCAATTTTTATGGAGAGGTATAAAAATGTGTTAGAAATCTATTTCTTTAAGAATCACTCCATTTGGAGGTCGGATGATGAACTTGTGTCCAAAAGAATCAAACATGTTTATATCCTCAATCATATTGTACCTATCTTGGGACAAT
>JANTPM010000001.1:22948294-22965593 GCA_025434745.1 Erythroxylum divaricatum
CCCATTTCACTTCTTTCTCTTTTTATCTCCCATTTCTTCTTTAGGCCCAAAGCCCATTTGACCATTAATACACTTAAATGCCATTACTCTTACCTAACTAACCAACTAACATATTAAATTTCATTAATTCTTCACCTAACATCTGTAATGCTAACTCATCCTAATTATTATCAAGTTAATTAATGTTAGCATAGTTTACTGAAGTCATGCTTAATTTTTTTAAAAAAAAATTTTTAGGCTAACACAAATATTGTCTGCTTTGGGTTGTCTCTAGAGCCAAACCCTTCATGGTTTTCCTCTTCCCACCCTTAGAAAAATGCGTCTTTAGGGGAGAGTTATCCATACCCTTATAAGGCGTACTTCGTTCTCCTCTCCAATTGATGTGGGATCTCACACTTTCCACTCCCTTAGGGCCCAGCCTAATTGACACAACAGTTTGGGTACCAGCTCTGATACCATTTGTAATAACCCAGACTACCCGCTCACAGATATTGTCTGCTTTGCATTGCCCCTAGGGCCAAACTCCTCACAGTTTTGCTTTTCCCACCTTTGGGAAAATGCATCTTTGGGAAATAGGTATCCATAATCTTATAAGACGTACTTCGTTCTCCTCTCCAACCGATTTAAGATCTCACTCTTCCCTTTAGCAAAACTACTAAGATCATGAACTAGATAATTATTTTTTCCCAAAGGGAAAGGTAATCTTTATATAAGACTTAGGAGAGGTATAAAGAGATATTAAGTTTGTTCCCTCATCGTTGTTTAGAGAAATAGCTAATAGTTTAGACATTTTATGACTGTACATCAAATAGCATGAAGATCTTAATAGATATTGCTACTAATGGAGCTCTCATTACAAAGATTATAGATGAAGCACGTACTGTGATTGATGACATAATAAAACCATTACTAATGGTCTAATAAAAGAGTCACCTTAGAGAATGTCCCAGCTAAGCATGATCTTGATGCGTTGAATCTACTAGTTACTATAGTAGATGTTTTATCTCAGAAGTTTAATCATATGACTGTTAACTATATTGGTACATCTAATTTTTTTAAATATTTACGGATCCAAGGCATTTAGAAATTGACTATCAATTAAGAAACATATTTTTCCATGGCTCATCTAAAGAACAGGTTATTTTTTTCACCCGTTTTCCAATCATTATAGCCCTGGTTATGGAAACCAAGTCAACTTCTCCTATAGAAACATGTTTACCTTTACGCATTAAAATAATATCATATACATTCATAGGCATCATATAACTCCTCTATACTTTTTCCCTAGAGATTGGTTAAGCAAAAATTAAATAGGGAATTTGAAAAAGTTTTGGAACTTCTTCGAAAATTATATGTTAATGTTCCTTTTACTAGTGCTTTGAATAGATACCTTCTTATGATAGGTTTTTAAAGAAAATCTTATCTGACAAGAGAAGGCTCAAGGAGTATCGAGTTATAACTTTGACTAAGGAGTATAAAACTATAACCAAAAACAAATTTCCTACTTAATTTAAGGACTCATTAGCTTTTCTATTCAATGTATTATTGAAAATATAAGCTTTAATCATGTGTTATATAACCTAGGGCAAAGTGTAAACATTTTGTCTTATGTATCTAAAAGAATCTCAATATGGCCAACTTAAAACCTACAAATATTTCATTGCAATTGGTGGACCGTTATATTAAGCAACTAGTAAGTATATTAGAGGATGTGCCTAAAATATTTTAAATTTTTGAAGACTTATGGTGATAGATATGATTAAGGATAGAAATGTGCCTTAGATTTTGTGGTGATCATTTTTAGCTATTTCTAATATAAGTTTTTTTATTTTTTCATATCAACGTTACCAAAATCAATAAGGAAAAGAAACTCTATAATCCTTCTTAAATTAAGCAAATAACCTAACCACAATAAAACTTGTTAATTGGAACCAAAGCTATAAGTTTATCACTACAAATTACCTTGAAGAGACCAGATTTAGTTATTGACTAAAAAATTAAGATAAAGCATTCTAAATAGAGAAACACTCAACTTTTATTGATTATAAGATGATTTTAGTAAGACACTAAATTGCCTCTTTAAATAAGCACCAAATGATGAAAAACCTATAACGAAATGTCTTCTTGAATATTCCTAAATATAATGAACTTCATTTATAAAATTATTGCTAAAATCTTGACAAATTGTCTAAAGGGGGTTCTTAGTCCCATCATATGTAAAAATCAAAATGCCTTTATAAGAATAGAAGTATTGGTGATAATATTCTTATTGCACAGGAATTTCTTAAGGGTCATACCAGAAGGAATTCTGCTCCAAATTGTATGATTAAGATTGATTTCAATAAAGCTTTTGATTTCAGTAGTTGGTCTTTCCTCTTCCATGCTATTAAAGCTTTCAGTTTTCTTGGTATTTTTATTAATTGATCAAGGCATGTGTCTCTACAAATGCCTATTATGTTTTGATTAATGGCTCCCTCTTTGGTATTATTAAGGGGAAGAAAGGAATTAGACAGGGCGACCCTTTGTCCCCCTATTTCTTTATCTGTATGGAAGTGCTCTCTGAAATGTTGATGTTCAATGTCTTTTATAATAATAAGTTCAAGTTTCATTCTAAATGCAGAAGAATCTCTTTTTCTCATCTTAGCTTTGCAGATGATCTAATTCTCTTCTCAAGAACCCATTCTGATTCTATTAAGCTATTAATGGACACTCTCAATAGGTTTTTTGGGATGTCAGGACTCAAAGTGAACCTTAATAAAAGTCATTCTATGTAAGATTCTATCTCCTCCATTACAGGAATGAAAAGGACAATTCCTTTCTTGAAATATCTTGGTCTTCCTATAACTACTAGAAGACTAACCTTCAGCGAATGTCTACCACTCATTGAAAAAAATCCAGAAGAGAATCACTAAATGGACAAATATATTTCTTTCCTTTGGAGGTAAAATTCAGTTAATTAAATCCATTTTATGCTCCCTTCACTTATATTGGAGTTCGCAATTTCCTTTTTCAATGAAGTTGATCAAATCCATGGAGAAATTGGTGAGAGATTTTCTATGGGGTAAGGCAAATGGAAATCCAAATTTTCCTAAAGTTAAATGGGAACCCAAGGAGAAAGGAGGGTTAAGTATCATCTCTATGAGGGTAGCCAATAATACTTCTTTGATTAAAAGACTTTGGAGGGTAATTCAAAATAAAGATTCTCTATAGATGAGATGGTTTCACAGTTATCTTTTAAAGGGAAACAGTGTATGGTCTCTTTCCCCTAAACCTTCCTTCTCTTGGTTTCTTAATCATCTTATGTGAAATCTACTTTTCTATGGCATGATAACTGGACTAGTGTCGGCACCCTATCCTAAAACCCTGATGTCGTCTTAGCATTTGCAGGATTGGATAATAAGGCGAAAGTTGTTGTACTCATCAACCACAATGAGTGGCTACAATTTCCACAAGCTATTCAGCAACTGAAACTATCCTATGCTCCAAATCCTCATTCTGAGGATAGTTACTTTTGGATTGGAGCTCCTATATCGAGATTCTCTAGTAAAACCTATAGGAAAAAGGTTATATAATTCAGATCAAGATGTGCATTAGGTTAGAGTGATCTGGAATAACTTTCTAAGACTCCAACACATCTTTTTTCCAATAGTTAGTGATTAAAAATAGAATTGCTAAAATGCATAGACGTCACTACTTGATAAATTTGGATGGGACTTGTTGTCTATGCAAAGAAGACCTGGTGTTGGACCCCGTTTTCGGAGCCCAACATTCAGAGTCATAAAAACATGGGCAAACTCATTTATTATAAATTTAGAGCATATTTTGGGAAACTTCAAATCAGAATTTTAATTTGGATTCTTTAGAACAATTGTTTCTATTGTCTTAAGTTTCTAATGACACCAAAATCGTTCAATTTGGTTAAAAAATTTAAAAGTTATAGCCTAAACATTTTCAGGTTGTTGCTAAACTGAAACTGTACACTATACTCAACTTCCTCCCAGAAATTGAAAGTCTTAAGGTCTGAATTAAAATTTGAATCCTCCAGATAATTTGTATATCTATGTCTCTATTTTATTTATAGATAAAAATCATCTCATCTATAGCTCTAAAAATCAAGATATCATCAAAATACTGAAGCATGTTTAGTGAAAATATCTAACTCATGCTCTTCAAACGAAAACCCTTACTTTGATTCGACCAATATTTTTCAAATTAATTCCAAAAGCTATAAATATTTTTGGAGAGATATAGGAATGTGTTATAAATCCAATGCTTCAAAAATTAGATTATTTGGAGGTCGAATGAAAAAGTTATGATCAAAATAGTGAGAGGTATTCAGTTTAGGGAAACCAGCAAAGTCGCGATCGCGACTTGCTTCCTTTGCTTTTCTTCTTCCAACATCCCAACTTCTAAACTCCATAACTTTTGATCCAGAGCTCCAAATTTTGAAAACTTTATATCAATGGAAATTTAAAAGAAATATCTACAACGTTTATTAAGAACTTAAAACAATTTCTACCTTTAAAATGGTCAAAATTCCAAATCAATGAAGTTGTCCTGAAAGTTTCATCCTAAACAGCATCACAAACTTATAATGATCATATCTTCCAACTCCATTGTCCAAAAATTTCATAGTTTATATAAATGGAAAGTTAAAAAGATAAGATACAACTTTTATGAAGACAACTTTGGTTAATTCTACCTAGATAGATACAGTTTTTCCTTTGAGTTCAGAACACAATTTCTATATCTATGAAAGCTTGCAAAATGCAATACCTCTTCATATCAATCCACTACTAAGTACCTTTCAGTAACTCTTGAACCTCACCTAAAGTAATTCATCCCACACAACCTTTCCAATCTCTAACATGCTATTTTAAAACAAACACCCATTTGCAATTTCAACAAAGAAGCATATGCACATACACATCCCTCTTTTATGACCATCATACTCAACCTATAAAATAACATACTCGTACACAAAAAGGAAGTCCTTGAATTCTCATTCTCATTAGTAAGCAAAGTAAATATTTGAACAAGCTTTATTTACATATCAACATACACATCACTAACTTAATACAAGATACAAAATTCATTGGATGCTCAATGTTTGATATGCTTATAAAGCTATCGAAAAGTCTAGCCACTAACTTAGTTACAAAAGTCTCTAATATCTTGGAGTTTTCGATGCCTTGAAAGGTTCAACACTCGTCCTGTTTTGTACCTGAGGAGTGAAAAATATGGGATGAGCTACAAAGCTCAGTAGCTAATATATTTATAGCCGTTGGTAATTACCACAAGTTCAAGCATATGTGTTTAAATGTCTAGCAATTCATTCATTCACTAATTTAACTCAAAACTCATAATTAAGCAGTTAATACATAACACATAACATAGACTTTATCCATTAAGCAAATCATTCAAATGCACCATACTTAACAATTTAAAGATGTAATGCATAACCAAATGGCTCGAGGGGTCCCATGGGTATGAAATGGGGAAACCAAAGTTTTCACCATGAACAAAATGAGTCCATTTTCGGAACTCATACGCCACAAGTAGGCAGCTTGGAGAAGGCTCTTGTCTACGTGCGCATGATGAACGAAATGGTTCATCTCTCGCCCAAACCCAAGCACATATTCATTTTATCATATTCTCATAATTTCATGCTTTTTCCTTCTTTTCATTTAATTCAAAATGTTACAACCTCTTTCAAGGTGTAACATACTCACAATGCATCACGCATTTCTAATCAAGTCACAACAATTCAATTTCAAGAATCAACATTCACACACATAACAAAGAATTTGCATAATCACACAATAGCTATAAATAAATTACCCACCTAATTAGCTTGCAAAATTCAAGTCAAGCTTGCCCTTCCTCTTGCTCTTGGATTGGGTTCCCTTGACTTCCTAAATAAAATCAAATTTCCCATTTAATCAAATTTCCAATAAAATTGATAAAGCTTTAAAATCACAAAAATGAAGTAATTGCTAAATTGAGCTCAGCACTAACTTACCCATGGTCTATCTAAGTTAAAAAGACCAACACCAGTTTAGAAACCCTAAAAATCAAATGGGTCTCTCAATCATCTTCTTCCTCCATTCATTACCAACACAAAATCCATCTTTTCTACTTCCTTTTTCAAACCAACAAGAAGGAAACAGCATGGAGCTTACCTTAACAAGATGATTCCTCTTCTTTTCTTCTTCTTTCTCCCCTTTCTCTCTTCTTCTACGATTTTTCTCTTCTCTTCTCTCTTTTCACGTTTTCCCTTCTTTCTCTTTGGCTCTCACGATACTCTCCTCTCTTATTTTTAAAATAAGACAATTTTATGTCTTGTTTTCCAATTATACCCCTCATTAACCTTGTTCTCCTAATTTTGCCCCTTCTTCATTTATTTGTTTCATCCACTAACTCCTTTAACCCATTAAAATGCCATATTAATTCTAACTTAATTCAAACACTTCATTCAAATTTCAAATTTCAAATTTCAAATTTTTATTTATACTTGCTAATTTAATGACTCCACTCTAAAATAATAAAACAAATAAATAAATAATAAATAAATAAATTTTGGGGTCTAACACTTGGAGTTTAGGGAGCATTTGTTCTTTCTTTGCCCTTTCTCTAATTCAATTTGGAATTTAATCAAAAAACACTCCTGTTGGATTGAACTATCAAATTTCTTAATGGAGATAGATGTTATCCTTACTCAAGCTTAAGTTAACACTTCACTTTGGAAGCGAAAAGTGTTGATTCTTGCCATAACCTCTCAAGAATTATGGAAAGAAAGAAACTGAAAGAATTCCAGAACAAAGAACATTCAACTGAAGCTCTAATGCAAATAATCATAAGGGATGCAAGAGAACAACTAATAAGCTAAGAGATAGAAAGCACATTTCTTACTTAGTATGAAGTTGACCGGCGATCTTCCAGCCTGTAGCAATTTTGAGAATTTAACCTGAGAAGATATAAAACAAATGAGTAACAACAAATGATTATTTATAGTTATGAGCAAGGGAAGGAGCAGCTAGTGAACGCTTTCCCACCGATGACCCGTCTGGTAGCTTCCATCGTTGTTGCATCTCCAACCCTAATTGGGAAAGCGTTTAACTTCGAATCGCAGAGGCTTCTCTTTGTTTTACCCTTTTACTATCCATGTTTCTTAAAACGTCATCATTCATCTGTAGTTGGTATTTTTGTCTGATATTTTCTAGTTATGTTGTCGTTTTGTATTCCAAGGAGAGTATCCCTACTCTCTTAATACTAATATTGTACTGTTCTTGTTACTATTGCTTAATATATATTCAATTTTAATTATAAAAAAACTATATATACTATATAAAAGCACCGGAAAATTTAAAAAATGGTAAAACATAGCATAAACTTTTAAATTTCGGAAAATGGTAAACACAGCGTAAACTTTTTTTTTTAGTTCATAAGGAAACGAATACACATATTACGCTATCAAACGGGGAAAGGAAACCCTAGCTATATCCTCTACTAGGATATTAAAGCAACCCACAGGCAGGTAGTGATACCAATGGATACCAAGATCTGAGGATCTGGCATGGTGCGCTAGCCAATCCGCGGCTCGATTAGCCTTTCGGTATATATGCCTAGATTTCATGATCCAATCGCGGTTGAGAAGTTGTTGGATTCCCAAAATTAAATTTGTATGAGTTGTATATGTTGTAGCGAATACCGATAAATTGTGAAGAACAGTTAACGAATTCACTTCGAGTTCAATTTTCCGGTAACCTTCATTCCAAGCAAGAGTGAGGCCTGAAAATACCTCCCATAGTTCAGCATAAACTGAAGTGCAATACCCGATGCTATGCCCAAAGCCTCCTAACTATTTGCCTTTACTATCCCGAAGAAGGCCCCCCTACTGTCGCTTGCGAAGTCGATGAGTGGTAGACTCCATCCGTATTAAGGCGTATCCAGTCCTATTAGGGGTTGATCCGCCCCACAAAAGTCTCTCTCCCCTCACTTGAGGGTTCGGTAGGGCTTTGCAATGTCATCATTTCCTGCCTGTCAATTCATTGCATTAAAAGAAACAGAAGACTAAGAATAGATTAGAAACAACTCTCATCTCATCATCCAGACGCTAACTCTTTGTTGGTACTTGCATCTTACTATTCGGACAATTTGGCAGCCTGGAAATTTCCTTGGGTCCACATGTGATCACTTCAGCAAAACAAAGGAGATATTTTTGACCTTTGTGTATTCATATGGATGCAGACAAACAACACAGGACTTGAGTTTAGAGTTTTCCTTTTGGTATAATTATCAAGAATAACGTCTTCTTCGCTGTTCTATTTCCTTCCAGTCACTTGAGCACAGGTTTTTACTATTTCCCAAATCCATCATCATCATCATCATGTAGAAGTTGAACCTTCTCACTTCGACGCAATCAACCACAGATTTTAGCTACTTCTTTATGTTCTCAGATGTCTTTTGTGCTGATATGTCCCGTCTTTTGATGATCTTTTGTGGTAATTATAGTTTGAGAAACAGTCTGAGACTGTGTCATGCCACATGTCCCAATCTACCCATTTTAGCTGTTTAGCAGCTTCTTTACGACAGTTCGCAGAAATTTCGTATAGAAACAGTCCTCAAGTTAAGCGCATACTATTGTTGTTGCTCGATCCTAGTGCTTTTACAGCTGGAAGATAGTAGTTCTATGTTACTGACTGCATGTGAATCTAGTTCCTCTAAGATCGTTCACATGTTCTAGTTCAATTATAAGTAGAACTTCGGTTTCTGATTCCGCCGCATGACAGTTTTAGCTATCCATATAATACCTTGTTTCGTGTCCTTGTGGCAGGAACTCATTCCAGCATGGCAATCAGGATTCCGCAGGAGACTTTCTGTTTATGGGTTTTGACATGTTTGCTTATTTCCACCAGTTCTAATGGTTTGGTGAGAATAGGTCTGAAGAAACGTCCTCTGGATATTCAACTGATTAAGAGTGCTAGAATCACAAAACACGAGGGAAGATATGGATTAGGTCCAGACGTCAAGCCTCATGATTCCAGGAGTTCAGATGTTGATATAGTACCACTTAAAAACTATTTGGATGCTCAATATTATGGAGAAATTGGTATTGGCTCACCCCCTCAAACATTTACTGTCATTTTTGACACTGGCAGTTCCAATCTTTGGGTCCCCTCTTCAAAATGCTACTTTTCAGTAAGCTCTACTTGCTTGACTTCTTTTTAAGCCATCCTACAAAACAGAATCAGCTATTAATTCAAGTATTTGCAGATTGCATGTTATTTTCATTCTAGGTACCAGTCAAGGCGGTCCAGTACCTACGAGAAGATAGGTAATCAAGCGCTTCTTATTCTTGCAGTCTCTTGTCTCTTTGATTTAAAATCCACTCGAGTTATCATGGATATATATAAATTTTCGGTAACAGAGTTGTGACTGCTGTTGTTTCTTGCTAATGGTAATCAGGAAAGTCTTGTGAAATAAATTATGGATCAGGAACGATATCTGGTTTCTTCAGTCAAGACAATGTTGAAGTTGGGAATCTTGTCGTCAAGAATCAAGTGGGTTCTCATTCCATTTTTATTTTTACCATGAGAATAATTTGTGTTTCAGTTTCCAGTAACGAGTTTCTGGATTTGTTGCCATCCAGACTTTCATCGAGGCTACACGAGAAGGAAGTCTTACATTTCTATTGGCGAAGTTCGATGGTATACTCGGGCTTGGTTTCCAGGAAATCTCTGTTGGAGATGCTGTTCCTGTGTGGTATGATATTAATCATATAATCAGAAAAGTTGTCCAAAAATTTTCCTCTCGGTGAAAGATCAGTTTAGATCTTTACATCAGCAGTTCTTCGAGTCCTAGAATACTGAATTTGATAAGAATACAGGTACAATATGATGCAACAAGGCCTTGTGCAAGAGCAGATCTTTTCTTTCTGGCTCAACAGGAATGAAGAGTCCAGAGATGGTGGTGAGATTGTTTTTGGCGGGGTTGATGAAGACCATTACAAAGGGAAACATACCTATGTTCCAGTTTCAAGAAAAGGATATTGGCAGGTAAACGTAAATCTTGTAAACAATCTCTATCACTTTCTTGTGTCTATTTAAAGAGGGTGAAAAACCTGACTTCCAATTGTGTGTTCCATTTTCAGTTCGACATGGGAGATTTTCTCATTGGGAACCAATCAACTGGTAATCTTCATGTAGCTTTAGAAGAATTTACATGCCATGCTGTTTAGAGTTTAAAAGCTTCATTCTTACTGAAACACCTTGTAATCATAGATGCTGACTAGATACTACTCTAACTTAGGTACACTCTGAAGAACATCTATTCTAATAGTGAAGATTATGTTAGTATTTTCACCTGATACTTCGATCTTTTGCAATTGAAAACTCTTCATTCCTAGCTTTTTCCAATACAACAAATTATGTAGAGAAGTCCACATTCATTTAACATTTGAATAGCATCTATTGGAAACTGAAAGTCGTGATTTATTCAGGTGTTTGTGAAGGAGGCTGTGCAGCAATTGTGGACTCAGGGACATCCTTGCTTGCTGGTCCAACAGTATGTTCTTCCATGTGCTAGACCGTTTTCTAACGGTTCCATTTTAAAAAATCTCACTCTTATTGTTCATCTTTTAGTTTTTCCTTTCCTATTATATGGTTGCAAAGGTACTAATTTGGTAATGCTTTTAGCCTATTGTGACTGAAATCAACCATGCCATTGGAGCCGAAGGGGTTGTGAGTGCCGAGTGTAAGTTAATAGTTTCTCAATATGGAGACATGATATGGGACCTTCTAATATCTGGGGTACGCTTCTTTATCCTATCTTTTCATTTAGATCTATTTGAATAGCACTAGTTTTGCATATAGCTTTATATGCGTTTTGGTTTTCAGGTTCAACCTGACAAAGTATGTTCCCAGCTTGGTTTATGCATTTTCAATGGTGGCCAGTTTGTGAGGTGAGGAAGTCCATGGGATATATCCAGTTTGTGCTTCCACCTTGTATACAAGATGCTTTCTTTCCTCCCTTTTTTAGTAGTTATTAGATTTAAACAGAAGGCTTTTAAGTTTTTTCCAGTCTCCTGACAAGATATTTAACCACAGAAAAGTTCGAAGCTATGTTTATTCCAGGATGCTTGAAGCATTTGCAACTGAATTTTCTGATTATGTGCAGCACCGGGATCGAATCAGTAGTTGATAAGAATAACATGGAAAAATCACCGGTTCAGGATGATCTTCTATGCACTTCCTGTGAGATGCTTGTTATCTGGGTCCAAAATCAACTTAAGCAAAAGCAAGCCAAGGACTCAATACTCAACTATGTGAATGAGGTAACTTATTAGATAAATTATAGCCAAGTAAATCTTGTGTGTTGCACTAAAAAATTCTCGTTATGTTTGTCCTCAACAGCTTTGTGATAGTCTTCCAAGTCCTATGGGGGAGTCGATCATCGATTGCAACAGCATTTCAAGCATGCCAAGCATTACGTTTACCATAGGAGATAAACCTTTCAGTCTCACCCCAGAGCAGGTTAGCTTTTCTTTGAAATGCTTTGTGTTCTCATTTCAGTATGGCTTCTTTCATGTGATGTTTAGTTAATATTCGTAATTAAGATGATGGTGAAAACGAGTGTTTTTGCAAGTCATGATGAAATGTTGAACTAGAAACCATATACGTCTGAAAGCATTTCTCTTTTTCCTACTGTCAGTATATCCTCAAAACAGGAGAAGGCATTGCTTCAGTTTGTATCAGTGGGTTTATGGCATTGGATGTTCCTCCTCCAAGGGGTCCTCTTTGGTATGCATCTTGAATCTTGTCTTTGTGTCCTTCACTTTCAAGAAGGGTTCTTTTTCATTTTCATTTCATGTTTTTGGGTTTTACTTGAATTGCAAAATTGGTGGATGCAGGATCCTTGGTGATGTTTTCATGGGAGTGTATCACACCGTCTTTGATTATGGCAATCTGCAGATAGGATTTGCCGAGGCTGTATAATTAGCACCTTTATTACAACACGCCGTTCTATTAACGTGTTGTGATTAGTTATTTCAATACTTGGGTATGTCTAATGAGTGTAGTATCTATTTATCGACATGAACATTTCAGTTGTAAGTAAATAGGTACTTATATGTGACATAGTTGAGCAGAATCATGCAAGCACTTATGGTGCTTGTGAACCACACTCACGGCCACTGGTACCTCTAATAGGCGCAATGCATGGAATAAATGCAGAAGAGATGTAAAGTTCGAGTGAGCTCGGACAAGGCATAATAATAAGAACGTTAATTATTCAAAACAAGTTAAAATTTTGTCAATTTTTTAATTATAAGAGTAAGTTAAAAAAGTAGAAATAAAATGTAGCAAATTTTCAATTTATTTTTAAAAAATAGTAATAAAATTTTCAAACTTTCGAAATTTTTAATTTCAATCCGACTTAGTATTTCTGTAAAAATGTAATTTTTATATGTTTTAGAAATTTTAATTATTAATATATATAGAGCAAAATTAACATAATAAATAAAAATTAATAAAACGATGTTGTTAATCGTATAATTAAAACAATATTTTTTTAAAAATAATCTAAATTAAATTACGCAACCTCTCTTACGTTTTAATTTTAATTTTTTCCAATTTATTCTCTTGATATTCTATCTTCCGATTTGTAGATTACACAATCATGGTATTCTCACACTGAGAACAAGAGGCCGAATCAAACAAGAGTTTACCGATACATTACGATATAATGCGAAAATAATTTGAGAGGTTAAAAGAATAAACAGGAAAATAATTTGAGAGGTTAAAAGAATAAACAGAAACAAAGATATGAAAACATAAAAAGAAAACAACAGATAATATCCAGCCAGAAATTAAAAAAAAAACTGAAATTTTGAATATTTTATTGTAATTTTTTAAAGTTAAGTCAAAATTGAAAAAATTAACTATTTTACTACTATTTTTTAAAATTTGTGTTATAATTAAAAACTTAGATTAAAGTTTTGAGTTTTTTTTTTGGTAATTAACTCTAATAACAATAAGCATTCAAATATACCAATCGTTATATGAAAATCCTCATATTTTCGCATCAGATATAAATATTCATATTAACGCGAACCAATCATTCCAGAACTCCTGAAGAAATGACAGAGCTTGGGTCTGAGCTTACATATTGTACATAAAACGAAGACAATGTCAAAGGAACATGAAAGTACATCGCATGCGGCTAGCTGAGGTATCACGTCACTGTTCTTCCTCACTGTCATTGCCAAAAACGGAAGCTACAGCTACTTTTTGCTTCTTTGAAGTATTGCCAGAACTCTGCGAAATCAGTGGGGGTGAAAGATTGACAAACAAATTACGATAAATAGAAATCCACTATACACTAATCTATGCTCAAAATTTCGACATATCTATGCTCAAGGGGATAGAAGATAAATTCATGAATTACTTTATAGAACGCATTATTCATGTAGTTCTCCAAGGAAATATTCACCAGTTGATATCTAACGATAATTGACCATCTCCATGACCCAAAGATGAATTATTAGTAGACATCATTAGACCCAAAGGACTCAGCCACAGCCAAAATTACATCTGAGAATGTAGACTCAAACACAAACAAAGGGAGATAGCTTCTTACAGTACCAAATGACTTATGAAGACACATAATGATTATATCATCACTAGAGTCCTAAAGCTAGATCAGCTTCATACCTTGGAAGACACTCCCTTAGACGAAAAACCAAATTTCAATGTCTTTCGTTGATCCTGATCAGCTAGTGCTGTTGCACTTTTGACTGAAGTAGAAACCTGTGTGGAGACAGAATCTTGCTTCGGCTGTGGTTGATGTTCTTCTTGTTTACGAGCACCTGCCCTGTATAGCAGAAAGAAAAATAAAACAAAGAGAATGAGGACACGTGGTCTAATTATGATGAAACATATGAAATGCTAAAAGATAAAATATATCTTCATCAACATAGTATCCATGTAGTGTTACATCTGAGCAAGCTTGGCCATCTCCCTCTCTTGTCGTTGCAATTCTCGTTTTTGCCTATCATCACGGCTGCTTGAACCATGCATCTCTTTCATTTCCTTGAAACGCTGAAAGCCCATCCAAAAACATTGTTGAATCAGACAAAATTATAAGTTAGCATGATACCAACTATATTTGGTCCAAAAGAAAAAGAATTTGCGATAACCACTGCTGTTAGTAGTGCAGTGTTGAGTTCTAGGGATGGCCAATTGGGCTCGGGCTGCTGCGCCCTAGCCTGGAGTCAACAGGCCTGGCCAGGTTTGCCAGGCATCCTTAAAAATGTTGGGCCTCGGGCTGGGCCACAGTCCCAGTCCGATGTCGTTTTGTTGCTTGGGACCCTAGCTCGAGCCCAGCTGGCCCTATTGCCATCCCTAATGTTAACAACGTATTCCACAAGATTTGAGATTAAGGGTAGCATCTCCACCTTACCCCTTGTCCTAAGTGGCAATCTAACAAAAGAAAGTGAAACGGAAAAGTACCTTTCTGTGATTGTGATCATATGAGCTCAAATGCGCTTCAAATTCAACTGCCAATTTGTATTGCTTGTTGCAGAGGTCACAAAAGAACACCTTCCTTATTTCTTTAACCTCAGTTTGAATTTTCTGCTCACGTTCTGCTAACACCTGAATTTTCATAATGTGCACGAAGCAGGCAGTAGAAGCCACCAGGTAATAAAAATTGCAGGAAATTCTCAAGAGCTTCCAAAGTTGATGTTCCCCTATGATATACCATTCCCGTCAAAAGACATGCATATATGCTATATGCTGCCTTCTGCTATTAGATGTGGGTTTAAGAAAAAGATAAAACCATCAACTCCTTAGGATTGTTTCTATTTAGAACACTTATGGGAATTATCTACAAGCTTATAGGCATACCTCCCGCTTCTTTGCATGTTCCTCAGTTTCCTCCAACTCAATATCTAGTTTTCTTCGCTGGATATTTTCTTCTGCAGTAAAGAAATCATCTTCTTCTTGTTTCCCAATCCCTAATTTTGGATCTCTTATCCCAGATTTTATTGGTTCGGTTATTCCTGACCATTAAGCAAATAAAAAGGCATAAATGCTCAGCAAAACACTAGATCCAGTATCAAGTAAGCATTTTCACTGATAGCCTCCAATATCTCTGGGTTAAAGAAGAAAACAAAAATCTAAATTAATTCCTACTAAGACACAAGAAATGAACACATTTAACATACAGCGCCAATCAATGATCAAAAGTTCCAGGTTTCAAAATTTATCTGCTTTTTGCTGCACGCGGTTGCACATCAGCTTTCGGCCAGCAGAAGCCATTTATTTTTTCATGGCTCTGGCAGATCTCAGATCCAGCAATAACAAGAATCGCTATCAGCAAAGTTCAATCTTATAGAGCCATGATGATAATTTCCAATGTCATTAATAAAGATTTGCAGAAGTCAAAACCAGGAAAATGAAAATCACCAATCACCATAGACTACAGAAGGATGCTGAAATGACTGCCTCATACTTTTGCATCAAAGGCATAAGAAGTTTGAAACTATGCAACCAAAATCATGTCATTAAGCATCCAATATGTCAAAGGTTCAAGAATAGCACACCTTGTTCATTCTTTCCAAGACCCTTTCCTTTCCATCCCATTTTTTGGAGAAGCCTAAACCCAACATTAGATGCTGTCAACTTTGTATCTAATGATGCTTGTTCAACATTATCCAAGTCAACATTTTCTGTTGGTCTGTGATCAATTGGCAGCTGAAATTCTTCTGCCAAATCCTCAATTAGAGAATCCTAACCCCCAGAAAAGAAAAACGCAGAGATTAATACATTGAAGGAACACAATTCCCCAGTATTAATGCACATGATAACAGCTAGAGATTTGCGACAACCACAGTCCTTATGGTCAACACAAAACACAAACCCAAGTCCAGAAATGATTTTCCAAAGCAAGAAAATTCACAAACGAAACAATTCAGACAACTCCCAGAACGGAAGCTTGCATTTCATTCACATAATACATGAAACAAACCATACCTGCTCCATGTCCTGCAGGCGTTTATCACCCATACTTGCTTCCCGCTTACCATTGTACCATCTGTAGTCCATCTCTATGCAACCAAAGGGGAAAGTTAAGAAACAATAAATCACATAAGATTTCAACAAATTAGATTGATTGAACGATTCCTTCATTAGCTTCCAACTTTTTTACTTTTGTAAATTAACATAAAGAAGAAACTCGGACATACAAAGACATCTCCCCCGAATCAAATATGGATATGTAAAGTAAATCTGAGAACAAAAGTTCGGTGCAAAACCCTAATCCTAAGACTTATCTGCACAAAAGATCATTACTTCAAAGTAACCCAACCCCCAAAGCCCCCAAAACAAGGGGAAATAAAAGAAGTTCACAACTTTTCCGAAGCATATTTTACATTTTTTGCTTCGCAGGAAACTAAGATCGAAAACCAAACACATATTTCATAATCAGATTTTCACATTAAAACGAAAAGAATTATGATACGAACCAGCAATCAATTTGGTAGTCAAAGACGAAGAACGATCCAGCCAAAGATATGCAACTGAGGGATGTCTCTCTATATTTTGACTTTTAACACTTAAAAGAGACTCCAAAGAAGAGAGAGAGGCCTCTCGGATCTAGGATTGAAGAAATGATATTTATTTCTCTCCTTACATTTAGTGTTATATGATGAAGTTAGATTGGGCTTTCGGCCTATTACGCAGCAAGTAACCATTATGTGCCCATTGGACAGTGATCCCATCCCAGGCAATTTGACTCGGTCAACCAGAGTGTAAAAATAGTTTGCAAATTAAGAAGCTAATGTCAGGCCCTTTACATACAAAGGAATTTTACAATTAGCTAGAAACCGGCCATAGGTTAAATGTTGGTTGGATCATACACGTAACAATAGCATACGAGAGTTTCAAGATAATAAGTTAGATCAAGCGTCGTGCAAGTTTTGTGAAGAGTTTCGGATCTTGTAGAGATTGACTTGACTAAAATTAAGTTTTTGATGGATTAAAGATTTAGTATATGCTTAAATAAATAGATCATAACTAATGTACTTAATATGGGTAAGTATATGCTTAAATAAATGGATCATAACTAATGAACTTTATGGGTAAGTATTAGACTAGACCAGTATGTTATGAAAAGTTCTAGGTTTGGATGATTTATTATCAATAGATAGAGATGTACTTAACATGGGTAAGTATATGCTTAAATAAATAGATCATAACTAATGGATTTGACATGGGTAAGTATTAGACTAGACTAGTAT
>JANTPM010000001.1:22975150-22988905 GCA_025434745.1 Erythroxylum divaricatum
TTTTTTAGAAGGTGGATGAAAACATTTGTAACCCTTTTGTGTGGAGGAATATCCAATAAAAATGCATCTAAGAGCTCGTGGATCTAGTTTGCTCCTATTGCGAGGAAGGGAATTTCTTTCTAAGGCATTGGGATTAGAAGAAGAAGAAATACTTGAAAACGCCATTGAACAAATACCTGTTGGCTTATGAAAAGAGTCCACAAAGGTTTTTAGTTTCTCCATTTCTTCGATACTAAACTCAGGGATAGGTTTTTTTATATTTGATCCTGTCAACTAAACCTCTAGCTGACATTGAATATTAAACATATATTGTTAGACACTGCTTGTAATGTCTTATTAAATTGTTTTGTAGTTTCTACTGGTAGGTATTGCAATTTATTATTCCCCTCCATAATTGATAGTTTTGATTTCTTAGTATCATCAAGTATTTTCCAGATTGGATTACAACTACTTGAATTCTTGTTTTGCTGTATTGGTTGTCACAGCTGGCATTGTGCTTTTCCTCCTAGTTGAGAAGGTGGTCAGGTATGTTGAAAATAACTCCACTGAGACTAATGCATGGAGTCATGGTCATCGCCACCATCTTCATAAGAGCAGTAGGAAATTGAAGGATGCGTATGAAGTTCACGAAAAGAGTCAACCACACTCTTCAAAGGAATGTGGAGCAAAAGGTTCAGAAGACGTATCTGACAACTCTTTGAATGGTGTTAGTATGACACAAGATGCATCTCTTTTATGTAAGGTAAGGTAAGGAGATAATATATTTTACTTCTAACTTTTTGGCAGTCAAAGTTCGCTATGATATCAAGCATCATTCTTAGGTTTGGAATGATGCAAAATAATCTGAAATTTGAACTTTAGGCAGTCGAGATTGTAGAATATCAGGAAATGTGCTACAGAAAAAGGTTTGACCTAACAATAAATGTAGGTGGCTTATGTGCATATGCAATATCTTGTTATGCTATTAGAAGCTCTCTGGTACTAATGATTACTAAATTTGAAAATATACGGTGTTGACATGTTGCATTCTAATTATTATGTATAGTAAGGAAGCCTGAATGACTCTTTCTCTTTCTTTATCCTCTGTGCTCTGCAAAAGGAGCCCTAAGGTTCAGGATGACTCTAACAAACATAATTTTCACCCCAAATGGAATGTGACCAATTGACTTCCTTCGATTTTCAGAGAAACACTATGTTTGACAGCATGGATGATGAAACAGATAGAGATGCTTCAAGAAACTCTAGTGATAGTATCAAATCCTTAAACAAGAAAGATACTGATTTTCACCCATCAAGCCTTGTGTTTGGTTATCTTAATCTCTTCTCTGATGGCGTTGTAAGTATGGGTTCCTTTTTCCTTGTATTGCCTTATTCTCCTATTCATAAAGCATGCCGCAGTACTTGTGTCAAATTAAAAGTTTCTTAATTTGTTTGACCTAAAGAACTGCATACAGTTTCTATATGCAAGTTATGTTGATATGACAGCACAATTTCACTGATGGAATGGCTTTGGGAAGTGCATTTCTGGTTTATGGATCAGTTGGTGGATGGTCTAGAACTCTGTTTTTGCTTGCTCACGAGCTTCCTCAAGAGGTTTGATTGCTCCCTTTTGTTCATTGATGTAAAAAAATTTCATTAGTTTGGTGGCATCTTTATGCTGTTGATGTAGGACAAGGACAGCTATTTCAAAATTAAATAAGAACGCTATCTCTATAGGTTGTGAAAAAAGTAAGTACACATATTTCTTTATTAATTTTATTGAAGAAAAAACCTAAAAACTTTTGTTTCAAAAAGATAGTAGTTTCACTATAGCAACTCCTGAAATCACATCTAGGACTTGTAAAGAAATAGGCATTACGCTTAATTTCTAGGAATCACTCTTAAAATGAGAAAGCATCACACTTTCACACGAAAATTCATAACCTGAAAAGTATCTTTACTCCCATGTCATTGAAACATTTAATCTTACATATGAATTTTGTCCTCTTGGTCTTAATCCTACCTAAATAAGAACTCTTTAACTTAAAGTACTCGAATAGAAATTGGATAGGCTCTAATAAGGATTCTTATTATTTCCTAATAAACTTAGATCATAGCCCAACAAAGATAAACTAAAATAAAAATACTTCAAGTCTGTTTTTAATTAAGGAAAATTATTAAGTAAAAATACAACTAAACTAACTTTTGTTTTGCATTACTCTCCCTGATTTGTCGAGAGTCAACCTATGATTAAAAGTTGTTATCCATTGTCTCTAGCATGTATTGTCTAACTTCCTTGTCCTTCATTATCTTCAGCCCTATTGCTAGAATTTTCCTCGTCTACACTTCAGATTGCTGGCCCACTAGGTTCTCTGCATTAGGATTTGTCCTCTTTAAAAACATTTGTTAAGGCTGTTCAAATTCTCCAGAATTTGCAAAATTTGATTCGTCTTGCTTTTGGTCATTGAACAGTCCCTTTTACATCACTCTACAATGTGTTGACATTGCCAAACACAAAATTTGATACCAAATTAGTTTAGGAGGTATAGAAGATATATCTAGTAGGTAAAAAATGATGAAAATTGGAAAATTTGGGCTGCTGGATTTCTGTTAGGTTTGCTGAAATTTGAATTTCAAGTTTGAAATTGGAGTACAGAATGCTGAATTCTAGCCTGAAAATTCTCTCTTCTCCCTTCGTAATTGATATATATATTTGTTTGAATATTTGGTCACTTAATCCTAATCCTACCTGAACAAGGACTCTTTAACTTAAAATACTCCTCAAAAAATTAAATCTTAATCTAATAATAATTATTCTTATTATCCTTCTTGGAAAAAGGCAAATTCATGGTCAAATTTTACTGTTAAGTGCACTTTGGTCCCGTGAATTTTATTTTTGTTAAATTGACTTCAGATTGTTAATTAGACCTACAATTCATCAGTATATGGAGGAAAATTTTGGAATTTTAAGAAACTTGAAATTACCAAATAACAACGTTTACAATGTACAATGAATTGCAAACCTATACAGGCAAAACAAACGAGAAAAGTAGCTTTTCAGGACCACTATCACAGATTTGCCACTTTCACAGAATAGCCAAATGGATTCATATCACAGATTAGCCAACATCATGCAACATCTATATACACCAACGCCTCCTCATTTCCGGACGTAATTGATCATGCTTCCCATGACAACAATGCAAAAATTTGAGGTCAGTTTGGCAAAAAAAAAATTTAAGGGACCAAAATTTTCTTAAGGTCAAAGTTCGAGGACAAATTTATACTTCTTTCCTTCTTCAATAGAGTTGAATCCTAGTTCAACGAGAACAATCTAACCAGTATCAATACTTCAATGCCTTTTCCATTTAAGAAAAATTAGTAACGAAAAGAGTAACTAAACCAATTTTTGTCTGCATCAGTTGTATTATTGATAGTTGTATTATTTATTGTGCTTGTTACTATCTATTTATCCTCTGGATGAAGTCATCTCTTGTCCCTCGATTCTTATATTATTTTAACCAGTTAGGTCAGGAATCAAATTGATTTTTGTTTAAGGTGGGGAAGGTACTGGGGGCAGAGAGGGAGGGAGAGAGAGATAGGTGGCAAGGGTTGCCAGGAGAGAGTTGCTTAGTGAATCCAGTTAGAGCTTACATAATTTAGTCCCTCATCGAATCAGTCAATAACTATTTCTAATTGGATTTGCCAAATAACATTTTTGTTGCCAACTTCAGAGTTTTCTAGTGGTTCATATTATACTTCCTCCAGGAACATACACTGTTTCATATAATTCTTTGCAGGTGGGAGACTTTGGTATCCTAGTAAGGTCAGGTTTTAGTGTTTCTGAAGCCCTTGTTTTCAACTTCCTATCTGCATTGGTGGCACTAGCAGGAACTGCATTGGTGAGTCATTATTTTAGTAGTTTCCGTTAATTCTACCAATGTGAATGGTGATCTTTAGCATGGAAGGGAAGGAATTGAAAAGATACTACTCTTTTAGGCTTTGCTCTGGGGACAAGATCCAGGACAATCAGCGATAATCGAGGTGAAGTTGCAATGATGAAAGTTGCATTTTAGCCTTACTTGCATATCTATACTTTCATGTTAAATATGAAATAAATCCTCATTTTTTGCAGGGCTTCACTGCCGGTGGATTTATTTACATTGCTGTTGCTGGAGTTCTTGCAGAAATGAACAGCAGCAACTCAACTTTAAGAAATACGGTTGTTCAGGTAACCTCTTTGGTGTTGGGCATGTCTGTTGCACTCTGTATTTCTCTTGCAGAATGAAAGTGCATTACAAAGCTTTCGAACAGGCCTCAATTACAACAGAGCTAGCACCTTATCTTTGTCCGTTGTTGAAATTTTTTTCCCAATCCTTGTGGCCATAAGATTAAGGTAGTGGGCATGGCTGTTGCACCATTTCCAATGTGTAATGAATATTTTCCATGAGCAAAACAGCTGTGAAGCCCATCTCCAAACGTTAATGGTGAAACTGTAACCGTCAGGATCATTTCGAAACAAGTAAAATTATGCAATTTATTCTGGAAATTGCAAGATCAGCACATTTATGATAATTCAATATGCTGCCGTTCTCATATTTGAGCCAAAAAAAGGACATACATATGAGATTGTCAAATAAATTTTTTTTAATTTATGATAACTAGATAATGTCTTTATTTTTTGAATCATATGTAAATGTATGATAACTATCTGTTTTTTTGTTCTTATTCTGTTTTTATCACAAGCTAAGTAATTAAGGAGGCTTTGGGTTTAAGGGATTATTTACAAAGAAGTTCAAACCATAGGGCATATCCAGTGTTGTTACTGAAGATCTTAAGGCAAGATTCATTTGTGAAGGCCACTTTGGAATTAGAGTCTTGATAATGTCGTCTCCCCTTTTCCAGTGAGGGAGCTAGTGTAAGTATGCTGCTAAAGAGGAGAACCCTTGGGAGTTTCCAGACCAGTCTCCATTTTGAATAAGGAGACTTTGGCATCAATAGGAATTATGTTTCTCAAGTGGAGGATTTCATTTCTTAGTGATAGAGGGCTAAATTCTTCCGATCAATTGTCATACCAAAACCATGAGCTTGCTCCTTTCCCATCTTGTGTTTGATCCAAAGATATACCATATTTCTCAAGTTCAGTAGATACTAATGTCCAAGAAACTTCCCTGGTGTTTGATATCAAACAAAAATTTCGATTCTTGAGGTAGACTTCATGTTTCCATTTAGTCCATAGGGCTCGCTGATTTGTATATAGTCTCTAAATCTTCTTAGTCAGTAGAAACTTTTGCATAAGTGGTATGAGAATGATCCCCAAGCCCCCTTGTTTTTTTGGAATAGTTGGTTCATCCCATTTAACATTTGATCACTTCAAATTTTCAGCTTTCCCAAACTATAGAAAAGCTTTTATAATTCTATCAATTTCTTTGATGAATCTCTTTGGGAAGATAATATATGTTTTTTAGTGAGTATGCAAGCTATTGAGCACTAAATTGATAGGAGTTAATATAGCAACAATGGAGAGGAACTAATACGTGTAGGCTTAAATTTGTGTTTATAGGCTTAAATTTGTGTTAATGTGAGTGTATTTATTCTATGTGATTGTGATTGTTTGGTTTAGAGCAAGATTTGGATTTTAATTTTATGTTTCATGAAGTATTTGATGTGTTTGGGATTGTATGAAAATTGGAAATTGAAGAAAGGAGAAGTCAGATGAAAATATAGTATAAAACGAAGATTCAAAGCACAGAAGAGATGCATGACTGTGCATCATCCCGTGCACGTCTCTTAGGTTAAACAAATTCACAATTTTCAGCATTTTTGGTGATGCACACTATGCATGACTATGCATAATACCATGCATCTACTAAACAACGATTCTAGTGAATTCTCTTCCTCGACATAGAAAGACAATTTGAAAACAATTTTCAAATTTCATTAAAAGAATGTTTACTGATGATGGAGAGCTAATATAAATGGTGAATTCTCTTCCTCGACATAGAAAGACAATTTGAAAACAATTTTCAAATTTCATTAAAAGAATGTTTACTAATGATGGAGAGCTAATATAAATAGACTCATTGGAAAAGACATTAATTCCTTACCCTATATTTAATTGTAATATTTTACAATAAAATGATTGAATTATATGAAAAAAATCATTTATGAAAAAGTTAGACAAAATTATTTTGACATTCTTAATATTTTAGAGGTTATATAATATGTTTCTAAACATCAATTTAGATTTATAGATATAGATTGTTTAACTAGAGAATTAAAGATAAATAAAAAGAATTTAATTTATATTATCCTAAACGTAGTTTAGGTTATAATTTGTATAACTTCCAATATATCTAGGAATCAAATAGGCTACACATATGGATGGAGCTGTTAAATAGAGAAACTGTGATTTGATAGTAATGTTTTAAAAAAATTAAGGTTAAATATATAACATTTTATAAATAAGAACCAATATTAGATATTAGATATTATTTTAATCTAATTGGCATTAAACTATAATGAAGTTAAATTTAAATTTAATTGAATTATCAAAAAGTTCGAACCTTAATTATTATTGCGTAGGCTTTTAAGAACTCCTCTCCAAACTACACGTAGAATTTTATTAATATCTTTGTTTGGATAGATACTGGTGTGATTATCCTATTTTAAAATTAATTCAAGGGGCGGGGTTCATAATAAGGTACAATTTATTTTTCATGTTTTATTATGTTTATTTAAGTTTGTTTTAGATTAAAGTGATCTTAACATTTAATAAATTTAAAAATATTTTTATTTTGTCTAATACAGCATTAGATTTTGCTCTAATTTCTAACACCAATACCATAAATGTAGGCTACTATTAACTCTCTAATTGTCATTGTCTTCATATATTGCTACAGTCAATAGGAAATTGATTAATGATATAATAACAACATTTAATCATATCATAACTGGATTTTAGGATTTAGGATTTCCAATACTCAATTCAAAAACTAGGGTTGTATCTCATTTTGTGCACAGTGGACAAATAAAAATGTTCATGCTTTTTTTGAATTTTAAGTTCCCTTTAACATATAACTTGATTAATGTAAAAATCATAATAAAATATGAACCATAATTATACCTTATTATGTAACTTGATTTCCTTTCTTGTAATTCCTCTTAAACCAATTTCTAAAATAGGGTTTATTGCAACTATTATATTAACATAAGTATCAAATCTCTAATGATATTCATACTAACAAGTATGGAGAATTTTGTAAGTGATGTAAAAAGAAGTGATTCAAAAGTCTCAACTTATTTTGAGCCTACGCCTATTAGTAATAAGGTATGAACTTTTTGGTAATTTAATTTAATTTAATTATAATTGTAATTTAAGTTAAACGTTAATTAAATTTTTAATGAGTTCTATATAATTACAAATTAGGTTTAAATAAGATCTAATATATAATATTTGTCATTATTTATTAAATATATTATATTTAACTTTAAAATTTCTCATACTTTACAAGCTCAATTTGATTAAATTACCTCAAGCTCAATTTGATTAAATTACCTTTTTTCTCTTCCCATTAAGTTCTTAAATATATTAGTAATAGATATAAACCATAACTTAAATTGTATTTAGGATTAGATAAATTAAACTTATTTAATTTATTTTTAATTTTTTAATTAAATAATTTATATCTATTTATCAAAATTGGCATATAATAACACATTATTACTATGCAAATATAGGAATATGAAAGTGATTTCAACTAATTTTTGTGTGCATGATCACATACTATTCAAGATTGCCTTTAAACTTATTATATACTCAATTTGGAGAGAAAGAAATCTTAGACTTTTCTAACAGAAAAAAAAAAGATGCAACATTGGACCTTCAACTCCATCAATGAAAGCAGAGAGTTCTTGACCATTAAGAACCTCTAAATTAATCTCAGTAGAAGTCTTGCAAATAGGTGGAGGCTATAAAAAAACTATGGCTCTTTTATAGCCACGCAATGAAATTGGGCTATATATAATAACTTGTGCTCAGCAGAAAGAACTATTTAGAAAAAGAAGAAACGCTAGTCACTAGAATTGAACTTTATAAAAAAAGATGTTGTCAAGGTTACTCATATAATTAGATTCTCAGCATCAAACTATAGCCTTATTTATATAATATAAAATACTTAACCAGTTCTATAGATGGTATAAACAACTATTTCTACTTAATTATAATCCTAAAAAAGACTTTTAAGTACTGGTTAAGGTTGATCGTTGTCCCTGTAAAGATCCATTGACCATTTGGTACCTTAAAACTAGCATCGGAGCTATTTTGTTCTTATTGTTAAGCTTGTTTTGATATTCTCTATAAAGATTTTATGTTTAATTTTTTAAAAATAATTTAATTAGACATAGAGTAAGAAATTAATATCTAATTTGTTTTAATCCATTCATATTAGTTCTTTATCATTAGTAATTGATTTTTTTTACTAAGATTTGAAAATTGTTTTCAAAATTTCATCCCACTTTGCTTAAAGATTTATTCAATCAATGCCAATTGAAATTACTTTGGGGAGACGAATACTATATTAATTACTAATACTATATTAATTACTTAATTTTCTCTTTATAATTTATGTCATATCTAATAACGACTAATCAAAGCATAACAATCCCTGTATGAGATATTTTACAAATCTCAAGTCAAAAGAACATTTATATAATCATCATAATAAACATTTCTATAAATACATAAGTAATTTTCCATATGAAATTTTCATGTTAGGTCAATTCAATGAAATTATTCTCCAACAAAAAAAAATCATATATTTGTTTAACTAACTTCATACTTTAGTCTATAAGATCAACTACTTCCTTTATAAGAAAGAAATATTACATATATTATTCTTTACTTTGTATTAATGTTTAGTCTCAGCAGAGTAATTACTAAGAATAATTTAAGAATAAAACATAAATGTAAATAAAAATTGATAGTTGATAATTAATAACTATGATCTAATCGTAATTTCATGTATGAAGTATATTTGTTTCATGAATTTTATCATATATGCTAATTAATTAAATAAACATATATAGCATAAGAAGACGATGTTATTGAATTCCAGACCTCTTATCCTGTCACTGAGTTTGAAGTTCTTGCTTCACTGCCATCTATAGGATAAATGTTGCTCTATGAATGCAATCTTGATCCCAGGGATAAATCATCCTAAAATTTGGCAAGTTGTATTTGTGAAAGTACCTTAACCAGGAGCAGTTTAGGTGAGTCTATCCTGTCTTTCATTGTTGGGGTGGTAGTCTAGTACATTAGACAGGATACATGTGAAACACCACAATTAACAGCTTCAATCCCTTTCTTTAACTTTTCTGACCTGCTTGCTTGAGATTTTTAAAGCTAGGGGTTTATACAAAGGGCTATAATATAATGTTACCAATTGTCAAACTTTAAGGAAGTATTCTCTCATTATGCTTTTAATCTTCTAGCTCATGCTGTCTCTCAACTTTAAAATTCGTATTAAGAGTCCATAAAATATTCACTAGATGTTAATACCCAAGCAAGAATGGAGTGATGTAAATTTTTAAACCGTAACCAATTCCACAAAAACTCGAATCATTTGATCAGATTGTTAGGCATGAGAAATGCGAATACAATTTAAAATAGTGTAATCCTCTCCGACCTTTTAATTCCACCACTCTTTTTGGATATGGAGAAATCATGTACTTACTTCCTTTGGTTATGAGGAAGTTCGACAACAACCCCTTGCTTCTGAAATTACTGTAACAGAAACAATTTCAGTCAAAAACTTTCATAATTACTGCTAACGAAATCAATGCACTCAAATCTTAACCTTTTCTTTGTCTTCCATCAATGGCAAATTTTGGGCATAAAGCTTTTTAGAATAAATTCTCATAATCGCTGGACAATTGTAAGCTCATATAACCTTATTAACAACTTCAAACTTTCATTTTGAAGTCATCAAATAAGAGTCTTCAAAACTACTCGATATGATTGCTGTCCATCCCTAACAATTGATCCATCGCTATCGCTAGTAGCCTAACCTAATATTACTAGTTACATTTATTGTCTAATTTTATCAGATTTTGCATCATTAGATTAAACATAGTTATTTCATCCCATACGCTTTACTGGATAGTATATATAAACCTATGACTGTGGAAGTAGATTAATTTAATTTAGTTATAAGTTAAAAGACTTATATTTCAAATTACACTTGGCATGGTGACAACCAGACCAATATGCAGAGCAGCATATGGCTTCCTGTCCACAGCTCTTTAAAAGCCAGAGCGTTCCACACTACGTAAGATTTCTTATAATGTTATCATCAAAGTACAAGCCTTCTTCCCTTTATGTCCCCTTAAATAAACGGTCTTTACAGTACGACAGCTTGCTCTTCATTCCACATGAGAGAGACCTCCACCAGTTTCAGCCTTCGTCCTGCACAAGCCAGCCAATTGTATAAATAATCTTGGTCGATCCCCACCAACCCCACAAGAAGAGATAAAAAGTAATCTAAGGGAAATATCACAAGCCAGCCAATTAAAGTAAGAATAAAGTCGCAGAAAACAAAGCAAAGAGTCGTTAATGCAAGAGTTTATGGCTTTGAAGGCAAGATGATAAGTGGAGCTGAAGAGAAATAAACAGTATTCTAAGTAAGGGAAACATCGCAATTGGTAGGATGTTAAAGAATAAAGTCGCAGAAATCCGTTAATGCAAGAGCATAAAGCTCCAAACGCAAGATGACATGAATAGGCTTGTGAGAATAGATAGGTTCATTATGCGTATGAAGCCAACATTCGGGTACTTGCCTTGAAAATGTTCCTACGGAAACAAAATTGCTAATCATTACTCACCACTTCATGAGTTCTACATGGAAAATGCACGTAGCCTAAGATTGGCATCTCAAAAACAAACCTATAATCAAGCCTAGCTGACAATGAACCTAGGAAGTTCAATCATTCCTGCAGGCAGAAAATGCTAAAAGAAAATTTGAACTCTTATTTAATTAGTAAACAGAGAGGAAAACCAATCTAAACATACTTGTGGTCAGAAGGATTGGGTGTTAATTCATAGACAATTGTTGCAACAACATCCCTCTTCAACTGCACAGACAAAGCGTCACTTATGGAGACAACACTTGCATTTTCAAAGGAGATCAACAACAAATATCATCCAGTCTTTGACGCTAGTACCTGTGTTGCTTCACCTTTAAAGCCAATGTAGTGTATTTGACTAAAGTCTCCACCAAAATTATCTGGGAAATGCAAAGTGATACTTGCGACACTTTGAAATTTTGAATATCTACCAATAGGGATTTACATAGCTTCAGCAAACAGCGATTAGTTGCAAAGATACATTTTATTAAGAACTAATATAGCAGTTTGCACTACACTATACCCAACATTTGAAACAAGTCATTGTAAACCAAAATCTATCGGGTAATGAGTAGTAACCTTGTCTGGTACTCCAATACTCCTTGTAAATTTTCAACCAAGTCCCATTCCTTCAAACAGTAGATCTAGTGTAAGAATTCTTGAAATAATTTGAAACCAATCAATACCAATGTGAAAGAATACCTGGATAGCTTGCATGCTTTGAGCATCTGAGAAGTCAATACCATCACGATTGATAAACCTAAAATATATTTCCAAGTAACCAACATCAGTTTTTCTCTCATAGGAAATGAAAAGGAAGACCACGAATGAAAAGAAATTGAAGGGAATATTCCATTCAAAAACTGCCCCAATAACATTTTCAATATAGTCGACCATTGTATAACAAAATTAACAGTCCCAACAAGTTTGGAAGAACTGTAAAAAATGTATACAAAAACTGATCTAGGTTTTCATCTGTAGCATCATAGAAAGATGTTTCAAATAAGCAGAGACAATAGCATCACGTATCTCATCACTGTAAAAGATGGGAAAATGACAATTAGCAAGTAAGGACACCTGAACTCAATAATAACATATCAAGTGTCATATGACCACATCTTTCCTGGAAAGAATTCTAAGAAACACCAAAGACTGCAACAGACAGTATTGGCACTTAAAAGATGAAGGATCATATATTATGCAACACTGGGAACCATATACTTATCCAGACGACAAATCTATTCATTCATCTGTAGTTCCAGGGGGAATATGAGAGAGGCAGGACTATAACAACTTAGAAAATGGATCATGTATACACAGCTAGATCACAAAGCTATCACATCTGTTGGGAAATATCCAGTTGGATATTTTATTGATATTATTGACTCCTAAATAGTTAGAAAATCCGATATGATATTATGTACAGATATTAGGATATTATGTAAAGATATTAGTTTCCTAGAATAGGCCCCTCTATTTCTATATATACTTGTATCTATGTACTAATGAAAAGTGAGTGAAATAGAATAGTTTAGAATTTCTGCATGGTATCAGAGCGATACCTGAACATTCAAAAAACCCTAGTCGCCACCTATTGTTTCTAATCTTGCCAATCTATGTCAACCATGTCTAACATTGGTGAATCCTCTAACCCAGTTCAAACACCTCCTCCACACAATACTACCTCAGATTCTCATTCCATTCAGATCACTACTATATGACTGAATGGAGAGAACTCTCTTCACTGGTCCCAATTAGTGAGAGAATGTACATCCGTAAGAGAGGCAAGATTGATGATCCTACACATGGAATATGGGATGCTAAAAATTCTATGATGATGACATGGTTGGTAAATTCTATGGGGGAAGATATTAGCTCTAACTATATGTGTTATCACACACCTAAGGAGCTATGGGACGACGTGAATCAGACGTATTCTGATTTGAGAATCCAGTCCCAAGTGTATGAACTAGCTCTCAAATTGGGTGAGATCCACCAAGTTGAGGATAGTGTTATTAAGTACTTTAATTCTATGAAATGTTTGTGGCAAGACTTAGACTTGTTTAATGACTATGAATGGAAATCCCTTAATGACTGTGACTATTTTCGGAAAACAGTAGAGGATAACCGAATTTTTAAGTTCTTAATTGGACTTAATATTGAGTTTGATGAGGTTAGAGGCAGGATTATTGGAAGTTAACCCCTTCTTACCATTGGAGAAGTCTTTGTAGAAGTCCGACGTGAAGAAAGCAGACGGTTTGTGATGCTTGGCAAATGAAATCCTATGTCTACTATTGAAAACACAGCATTAGTTACTGGGAATACTACTGATCGTACTAGGAAGACTGAGGAAAAGTCATGGGTTTGGTGTGACTATTGCAATAAACCATAGCAAACCCGTGAATCATGTTGGAAGCTCCATGGCAAGCCAGCAAATTGGAAGGGATCACATGAAGGGAAATTTAATAAAACTTCCTCTAGTGATTCAACACATGAGGTGGATGCTAGATAGTTCTCACAAGAGCAGATCAACTATACTCTGAAGCTTCGGAAACCCAAAACTGAATCCTCAAGTGCTCTTAATGCCTTTGTGGCGCAAACTAGTAGGGATTTTACTGCTTTATCATGTTCCTTTCCATATAATTTCACTCCTTGGATCATTGATTTAGGAGCATATGACCAGTTCTTCTAGTTTATTTCTTACTTATGACCCTTGCTCTGGTCATGAAAAAATCCGTATAGCTGATGGATCATTTCCTGCTGTAGCTGGTAAAGGTTCAATAACTCTATCCTCAAATATCTACCTTAAGTTTGTCCTACATGTTCCAAAACTAGCTTGTAATCTGCCATCCGTAAGCAAACTAACCCATGACT
>JANTPM010000001.1:23054060-23065758 GCA_025434745.1 Erythroxylum divaricatum
AGCTAGCACTTCATGCTTAACCCTCTCTGTAAAAGTTACAGAGTTCTCTCAACCTGTTCTGTGGATACCGTTAGAGGCCGGACACTTGTGCGGCTACAGTGGTTGAGGCGGATCAATTTCGGAAACAGTTCGAGGGATACGACAAGATACAGATCAAGCTTCGGAATAAGGTACGAATTAATTTTCCGTTTTATTTTGATTCATATTAATCATTTTATAGAATTAAATAGATCTTGGTTTTCAGGAAATCAAAAATCACGAAAAAGTTTTGTGATTATTCCACTGCGGTCGGATCAGATCCGGACCTGATTTCCTAACAAGACTTGCTGGGGAACCGGGATTTTGGGGATGAGGATGAGAAGGGTTTGATTCAAGTCCGATTCCCAATGATCCTGATTGAAGATCTTCTGAATAAAATCCACGATGGCTGGACCTACTGTCCCCCACTGAGTCTGGAAAAAGAGTGCATTAAACCCATCGATCCAGACTGCTTTGTTGGGGTTCATATTGAAAACCGCACTCCTAATGTCAGAGGCAGAAACTGGTAACTCCAGTTCCTGAATCTGGTCGGGGGAAAGGGTAGGGGCCGCCTCATAGAAAGAAAACGGGCGATAGGCCCTATCGTCCTTAGTATAGAGTTGGGCATAGAAGGTGTGTACATGGTGACGAAGACAATCTGGGTCTGAGATCCGTCGCCCAGCGGAGTCAAAAAGACTACTAACCTGCAACTTCCTACGCTTCGAGAGGGTGACCGAATGGTAATACTTTGTATTACGATCCCCTCGCGAAATCCACTGACACTGGGCTTTCTGATGCCAAAGTAATTCCTCCTCGCTGAGGACTTGCATAAGATCACTACTCAATTTGTCTTCGAGGTCCAACAGCGGATCAGTAGGATTGTTAGACAAAGCACGTTGAATGCCTCGTAGACGAGCCATCAGGCGACGTTTACAATGCATAATATTGCCAAACACCTGAGTGTGCCAATGCTGAAGATGGCTAGAGAACTGGCGAAGCGAGGTACTCATCGTCTCGTCAAGAGGGAGCCAATGCTGCGCCACCAAACCTGAAAACGTCGAATAAGTGACCCAGGCATTTTGGAAGCGAAAGACAGGAGGCGCCGACTGACGGGAAGGAACCGGCCGGATCTGAAACAGCATAGGCCGATGATCCGAACCAAGGAAAGGGAGATGTTGATTGAGCAAATGAGGGAAAGCGTGCAGCCAACTTGACGAACCAAAAACCCAATCCAGACGAGCATGAACTGTACCTCATCTCCAGGTAAATCTCGAGCCCACAAAACCCAAATCATGAAGTCCGCATTGGTGGACCCAATCCTTGAAACGGGGGTTAACGACTCTCGAGGTACGAGCCCCACCCCATTGCTTCGAACATTCCAGCTTGGCATTAATATCGCCGCCCACCAACCATGGTCGAGTGTAGCAACCGCCTAACTAAGTTAAGAGAGGCCAAAGCGTGGCCTGAGTGGATTGCTGAGGACTAGCATAGACGGCGGTAAAGTCAAAGGACCCCTGCCTCGAGTTAACGGTGGTATGAAGAAACTGCCGGTGTGCCATAATAATGGAAAGATCATAGTTCGCCGTCCACAGGAGCCAAATGCCACCCGAAAACCCAAGCGCCTCAACGCGAAAAGAAAAATCGAACCTGAGCGAAAGAATAACTGCCTGAGCTCACTCTCCACTGATTCTGGGTTCCAGTAACACCAGAATGTCGGGCCTATACAGCCGCAGATTGTGACGCAGAATGGTCTGAAAACGTGACCCTCCTGCTCCTTGACAATTCCATAGAAGAATCGACATAGAAAACAATGGAAATGAGACCTAAGGCGAGGCACCAGGTGGCCCTCCTTCTTGGGCTTCTCAGGTGGCACCCTCCTGAGGGAACGGGCCCATCTCTTCATCCATACCCTGGTTCTGTAAAGCAGTCGGGAGGCACGCTTCTGGGGATAAGTCGGGAGGACCAGTAGGAGGTGGTAAAGTACCCGCACTCCTGGACCGGTCCCCGCTTCCGGACGCCTCAACTGCCTCCATAAGATGGGAGTGCTCAGCAGAATCCGAGAGCTGTTTCGGAACTAGGACTTGGTCACAGACCATTTCAGTACGTGACCGGATGTCGAGCACTAAATTATTAGTCGTGGCAGTAGGTTAGAGGGGGATTAGATTATCCGTCGACGCCTGTGCAGCTCCACCGGGGGCCGGTTCCACGCAGTTCGAAGTAGTTGGGTCGATCTCCTTACCCTTGGAATGGGCTGTAAAGGTGCTGGCATTGACTTTAGTTACCATAAAACCAGCCTGTATCCTAGGGAGTTCCTTTGGAACCAAAGAGTGAACCGCCACACGTTTCCCACTCCCCAAAAAAAGGAAAGGACTAGACTTAGCCATAGGAGGTGTCATGTCCTCGGAGACCTGCTCAACGTTCGCCAGCACATTGAACCTAGAGCCACCACTAACGATCGACACTCCCCTGGGCACTGTTGGGTGAGGAACGTGGCTACGTGAGCCTCGTTGGACCGCAGACGGCGGCGCTGTCTTAGAGCCACCAGCTCGCGGGTGGAGTGTGCTACGCCCATTTGGGCGTGGCGAGGAGGTTCGGGGGGCCGACCTAGTGACTGGAATCCAGGGGCGCTCGCCAATGTTGTCTTCAGCCCCAGGCGCTACCGTTGCAGTACCGAAGAGGGGTCGTTGCTGGTCCACCGAGGTGTCCTCCCTGGTTGGTTCCGTGTTTGGGGCCGAGGAAGATGCCAACGTCGGACAGTCGCCAGTGGCATGCCCGGTGAACCCACAGCTATAACAAACCGAGGGAAGGCCCTCATATTCAACCACTAAAGTTTCGCCATCCAATTCCACGCTAGTGCGAAGAGGCGCGCTGAGGCCAATCTCTACTGCTAGCCGCACAAAACGTCCTCGCTGAGCAGTAGTGGTGGCTTCGTCGATCCTCCCGAGGCTGCCCACCATATTCCCTAGAGCTTGGAGAATTTGTGGATGATAGCGCGCAATGGGGAGGTGCGAAAACCGGACCCAAACCACCACTCGAGTAACCTGCGCCTGCGTAGGCTGGAAAGACAGGAGCCAACGTTGGACCGCCACGACTTGTCTGAAGAGCACCCATGGGCCACTGGTTAAGACCTTAAGATAATCTGACTCTTCCTTAAACTTGACAAGGAAGAAATCGTGGTCCATATCCACCAGCTTCAGTTGTCCTCGAGGATGTCACAAGCTTTGGAGACGACTGCTGAGGGTGCAGAAACCTACCCGGCGTCCTAGGAGTTTGACAACCACCGCCTGCTCCCATCGATGATCTAATCGAGCTTTGAAGGCTTGGGACAGCCATAGGTAGGGGCCACGCTCCCCCTCTTCGGACGTAATATCTCTCTCTTCCACGGTATAGGTTCCTCAACCGTCCAGGGAAGCATCGGGGCAGGAGCAAGCACAACAGAAGTCCCTGCAACCACCACACTATAAGTCAGTCTTGGAGTAGGAAGAGCTTCATCTCGTTTCCGAGTCCGACCTTTCTTGGTCGGGTGACCCTCAGGGTCCATGGAGGCCATGACCTCCAGAGGAAAGAAAGCAAAACCCAAAGGAAATCACAAGGGAATGGTAACTGAAATCACAATCGTTGTGCGTCGGTAGCTGCAAGCAGGAATGCCACCTTGTAGCACTCAAGATCGCTTTCTCTCACTATGAAACTTTTTTTCCTGTTGTTCTTTCTCTCAACATCCTTTTTTTAAACTAATGAAAGAATCCAAACTCCAGTAGGTGAGTCGGTAAGAGATTCTTCTGGCTTAAGTGAGATTACGAGTTCAAACCATCCTTATATATGCAGCCATTTAGAACTTGAGGTTAGAGCTTTGCCTCCTGCAAGGGACCTATCTGACTCGAGCGAAGATTATTCTGAGTGTGGATGACTTAAAAATACTTTCCTATAATTGAGACCCTTATAAAATACCTCGTGAGCAACAACAAAAATTGCAGTTAAACTGTTGGTAATGTAACATCGTGATCCGTTAACAATGTTAAAGAATCTCCTTTTTAGATATCTTGTGAACTCATAACCAAAGAACAAATGATCAAATGTCTCAATTAAAAAGTGGCATGGAACGCAATTTATGGTGGGGAGGAACCAGTTAACCTATTTTTAGTTGATAGCCTTCCATTAATTGCTAACCATAGAATACAACTTGCTTTTGGAATAACTTAAAGGGTACCATACGAGTATGTATCGGAGAATTGTCTTACTTATATATCTTAGGTCATCTTTACACGATTTATTTTGGAATAACTCGGAAGCGTTTTTGTCTCCATATAATCACCTGAAAAGAGTCTCAATTTTGCTTATAACAGCACTGTTAAGCTTCCTATAGTCTGTTGATCAAGATTAAAGCCATTACCCACAATCACATGCTTGAATATAGTATGAATAGAATGAGAGTCCTTAAATAAAAGAATCCATCCTATCCAATTATTGGTCCCAAGTCACTCCAAAAATCAGTATAGAATATGGTGCTGGATCCATCATCTAATCTAATTTTGAACCAGCTGCTCAACTGAGTTTTTAGTCTAAACAAATGAATCATTATCTATGACGCATCTTGCTTAGGTTGATAAGTCCAAGAATCCCATTGATTCAAATGATAAGAATGCATTTACTTGGCCCAGAAAGATTCCTTGTCTCTTAACGATATCAAAATCCTCTTAATAAGAACTCTATTTGTTAACTTCAAAGGGATTACTCCCAGGCCACTCTCCTTCCTTAGCAAACAAACTATTTTCCAAGCTAATATAGCTGTGTAAGAGGAATCATAGTTGCTATCCCATATAAAGTTCCTTAGGATCCTTTCTATGGACTTTATTAGAGGAGAAAAAAGGGCTATGTGAGCAGCAAAGTTAATATGCAAAGAATGCAAGACAACATTAATTAATTAAACTCTACTAGTAAATGATAATGCTTTGTTGCACTAATTGTCTATTATTCTCTTTTCCTTAGTAATTAAAGGAAGGAATTGAACAAGTGAAGTCTTCTTATGCAAGATAGGAATTCCTAAATAAGTAAATGGGAGATCATTTTCTTTTAAACCAATAAGGGAAGAGGGCCAGTTTGTCAGATGAGCAGTAGATGAAGAGAAAAATAAGCAACTTTTCTCTTTGTCCATAGACAAACTTAACATATTTAAGGCATTCATTAATGCCTTAATTGAGTATCGCTCAACTCTAACAAAGATTAAAAAAAAGTCACCATTAAAGGTTAAGATGTGAATACCTAACTCTCTACATTTTTTGTGAAATTGAAAGTTTGATTCTAAACTGATACAATGTTTGATAAGCCTAAAGAGAACTTCCATACAAATGGAAAAAAAGTAGGGAATATAGGTCCCCTTGCCTAATGCCGTTAACACCTTTGATCATTTTAGTAGAAGAGTCATTTATCAAGATGCAATAAGACACAATAGTAATACATTGATATATCGATCTAATATACCTTATAAAAAAGCCAATCAATAAAATTGAACAATCAATAAAATTGAAGGCCTTTCTAAAATCTAACGTGATTGCACAGTTCTTAGGAGACCGTTCATTTTATAATTCTTAAAAGTACCTGAACTAACATTATGTCTATGCCTCTAATTTTGATAGCATATGTTTCATTGATTAATGGTTTGTTAGCATGAGATTAGCTTGAAGTTCTCTAGTGAGATAGGGCTGGACATCTTGGGAATAAGGCTAATTAAGGTGTTATTTAATTCTCTCAACATGTGACCTTGATGAAAGAAGCTCAAACATGAATTTATAACCATAACCTTTATATGATTCCAAGATTTAAAAGAACAATCCATTAAAGTCATCATATCTGGGGGCTTTATTAGGTTTTAAACCAAGCACTACCCCCTCAATATTTGTTGGGATAAATGGAGCTTCCAAATAGATTGCACGTTCACTAGAGATTTTGTCAAAAATAAAAGAATTCAGTGGAGACGTTAAGAAACTTATCTTATTAGCAAATCTAAGAGCTCTACAAAAATAATGGAATGTAATGTCTAATAACTTTCTTTATGAAGATACTGTTATTCCATCTTCTTCCTACGAAGAAGAGATTCTATTCAAGTTTCTTATAGTAAGTGAAAACTTACAAAAAAAAGGAGTTATTCTTATCCGTATCTTGTAGTTATTGTACCCTTGATCTTTGCTTCAAAATAAAGTATTGCAATGTCAGAGCTCTAGCATATTCATTCATAGCTCTCTTCTCATCATCCTAAAGTGTTTTATTTGTAAGATCCATGTATAATAGTTGTTAAACTCTATCAAACTGATCCTTAAAACTTGTAACAACTCCATATATGTTATCATATCTAGACTAATTGAGTGACTTGATGTCCCTATTGACACATTTGAACTTCTCATTACAAATGTAAGAAGGAGAACCATAATTAGAAACTTTGTGACGAGTGCTTAATTGATTGTTTATTTATTTCCTAATGCTCAATGATTAATGTTTATTTTAGCCCTACGATATTTATTTTGATTTGGTATAAGCTGGGGAAAAAGAAGCAAAATGAGCTAAATTCACAATTTTGGGTTATTTTACTATTATTCGGTCATATTTGCCTTCTTGAATAAAAAGGAGATTAATTAGGATAAAATTGGGACAGAAAACGAAAGAATTGGAGTTATGTTAAAGGAATATGTCGATTTTAAAGAAGGACACACCTGTGTAAGTCATTTACACGACTATTTGAGGGACTGTATAAGTTTATATGAATGTGTATGGCTTCAAAAATATTATTTTACCTATATAAAGATGGGCATATCTATTTAAGTCACTTACATTATTATGTTCATTGCCTACGCAACTCTATAGGATTATATGTCTATGTAATTTTTGAAGAATTGAAGCAAGATAGAGAGGGCATGGTTATGCAAATAGTCATATGGCTGATCGTGTCCACTCTATAAACCTTAGTTATGAAGTATAAAGGGCACTTATGAAAAAGGGATATGGAGGAGAATACAGAGACATTCATTTAAGTTTCTTTCTCCCTTTTGACATATGATTGGAAAGGCTATGAGTGACTGATTCTCTTTTCTCTAGTTTAACGGAATTTCTACGCCTTATAACATAATTGTGCATTAATCAATTCTAATAACATTGTTTATATCTCTCTTTTGAAATTGATTATGTTATTTTACATTTATTGTTTAGTATTTATGTATGATCGATTTAGATAAGGCTTGCTAGATCATTCATGTGTAGATTTAATACCAAAATTATGATTCAAAGTATAATTATTGTCAATTTGATTTGTGTGTGACAAAATAATGATCATGCGCCATTAAAATTAACATATCATAAGTTAAATAATCCGAGCTTGTATGATTATTGCTTGGATTAACTTGCTTTCCTGATTCTTAATGTTGTTCCTAGACTAAATTTAGAGAGCCTATTCTAGGTTGTTAGGTAGTTAGATCTAATCAAAAAAGTTTTTTTAATTAGTTATGATATAAGAGAAAATTGGAGCTAATAGAGCTTGTTGTTAATCCATGGTTAATAATTTCAAGGAGAGAGATGGAAGCAAAATTACACTTAATTATACATGTTCATGTGAGGGTAAAGATTGAACAAAGTATTGGGCTTAAATCTATTGATTACTCTTTGCAAATTTGATTTGTTTTTATAGTTTAATTTTATTTAATTGCATTAATTAGATTCTTCCAAACTCTCTCCTATCTTATCATGTTGATTAGTTCAATATAAAAATTATTCATGTACTCTCGGTGGATACGATCCTTTCTCACTATTGCTATAAGTTTAGTGGTGTAGATTTAGGTTTTACTTTTTAATGTGATTGGTACACATGATATTGAGGCCCTTGAGTATAGCGTTATGGAATACATGATCACTAGCTAGATAATTATTAAATCGAAGACCTAACCTTCACCCTAAAATTCAATTAACTTATAGTAATTGGTAGGTGATTAGAAAATTGAGGGTTACTAAATTCTAGCTTAATAATGGGGAGGCTTGAGAGCCAATTAGAGTTAATTATAACACAGTTAAGTTTCTTTCTAAAAAATCATGGATGTTGTTACTTATTATTACTCCAGGTGAAGAAATTACCCTCAAATTTGAGATCATTCATCTTAATGTTAGAAATAGAGGTGGCTAAATCCTCAGTGAAGTTCCTAAGGCTTACATTACCATCAGCTTCTTGTGGACTATTGAAGTCCCTCATTAGAAGCCGTAAGAGTTAAATATTTGATTGGATTTCCTACAATTTCCCTCATAAACTAGACCTTTGAAAGGTAAAATTACAAGCATAGATAAAAGAGGCTTAGATCATTACATTAGCGTTTAAAATAAATCTATATATACTAATTGATTGTTGATGGTGATATTCATTATCATTGTTTTCCTTGAATCATATGCAACCAAAATTCTACCATAGTGATGTTCCATATGATTAAATAAGACACTAATTGGTATTCAAAAAACCAAGTTGTTTAAGTCCTTTATAGAGCTTGGTATTTAAAAAACCCAAATACTATTAATAAGATAAAATCCTTGAGCAATAGTTACTTCCGAACACTATTAAGCCTTTAGACATTCCAACATAATGTTGTCATTTAATGATATATTTGGAGCTAGGACTCCTTTATTTCCTGTTAGACATCCTCTTAGAAATTGGAATAAAGTCTCCTATAAAGACTTGAGTTGGCTTAAAAGAACTTGATAAGTTTATTCTTTGAACAAAATTGTGAGACTCTGCATTACCTACTTATAATTCGTCCTGTTTTTGTAATATTTCGATCTCCTTCGATGACTTTTCTCTATTGCTTGCTTTTAGTGTCATTTTATTCTTCGAGGACAGTTTGAACTTTTTTCTCTCTGAAGCACTTTTCTTTTTTCCAAACTCATATTTGTGGCTGCAAATTTGTCATAATAACCTGTTTTAAATAACTTATTCATAGGTTTCCACTCCTTGTTTTGATGGTGAGGTTGGGGCCTCCAATGATATGTCACTAAGGCAACACCTTCAACAAGTTTCCCATTTTCATCCATTTGCATTAGTGGAATAACTTATGGTAAATCTTGATTAATGTTAGTCAAAAAAACACAATCGAGCATAGCTAATCCTTCTCAATGTTGCAGTTGACTCATGTATAACTGTAAGCTTTCCTATAAAGATTACAATGTAGCTCAATCTATTTAATGGGACATTGTGGAGCTTGATCTATAGTTATAACATTCCGTATCCCATGTTAAGGGGTAGGACCCTAGAATAGTGTACATGAAAGTTTATTGAAGGGTTAGGAAATACATTTCATGTTTATGCATAATATAGCATACATATACATGTGAATATTGATCTTTGCATATTAAAATAATTGTGCATGTATTTATTGACATTTTTTTGGTAAAATTGATTATTTAAATATGATTATATTGAGAATTGTGGTTTATATGTGTTAAAAAATGATTTGGTGATAATAATTACTGATTTGGCTTTTTTGGTAAATTTTAGAAAATTTTCAAAAATTTTGGGTATTTCTAGACTAGAAAAAATGTTAAGTGACAAGACAATTGATAAATGGTAATAGAAACAAAAATCAAATGACAGTGGAAAATTTTATAGATGACTTTGGGATTTATTGACAAATACCATTGAAATTTGAGAGATAATTAGAGTAAAAATTAGAGATAATTGGACTGGTTAAATAAGATAACCTAGTTTAAGCTTATAGAAATTGAACAAGTGACAAGTGTCACTTGCCAAACTTAGCTTTTATTCCTACAAATATATTAGAAAGATCAAATTAATTGTTTTGATCTTGCTTTCTTCTTCTTAGTGACTTTCTTCATCCTCTGTAAGCTTACTACTCCCAGAAACTTTATCACCCTCACAATGCAAGTTTTGGTCTCCCTTTTTACTTGTTATTTCACTATATTACCTTCCTCACTGTCACTGAAATATCTAACCTTATAACCTTCAACTGTTGATGATCGTGTTGTATTAGATAGCAACGGTTCACGTGATTTTGAAGAAATTGGAGTTTTAAACAAGTACCGTATGGTTTTCTTGATATGTAGGATGAAATATGCATTGCGTTAGTTGAAAATTCGGAGTTTATAAAATGAGCATGCTTATTTGTTGAAACATGAGTGAAAATTTTAGGTATGTCGCATATGTTGTTTTTGTATATTTGATGATCAATATGTTATAATATGGTGTTTAAATGAATTTTGATTTAGAAAAATCATTAAAAGTGTGTATAAAAAGAGTGCAGAAATTCATGAAAGTTGATACACATATATTCTGTTTTCACTGTTGATAAACATGAATTTCTCTGGGTATTTGAGAGATGAATTAAAATGAGTTTAGAGTTAAGAATGAAGGTGTAGATGAAGATGAAAAAGTGCAGTAGAGAAAGAGAATGTAGGAAAATGAAATAATTGTAAAAAACATGATGAAGATGCGTGAGTGATAGGTTCAGTTTTTAATGTTTGTGAACAATCATAGATTGTGATTTTTTAGGAATAAATTGAGCTAAATGGGAGTCAAAATTAAGAGAAAATGATAGACATTAGTCAGAAATGGCAGATTAAATAAAAGAGAGGAAAGAGAGAAGAAACATTTGCATTTTGTGATTTTGGAGAAAAAAATGAGACAGTGCACGATTGTGAATTGGTGAGGCGTTTTGCAGTGCATGATCATACATGAGCATGATCGTGACATTGCGCTATTGATTGGGATTGCACGATCATGCTTATGCACGATCGTGACAATGACGACTTACCGAAGGTTGACAGTTTTGAACATCCTTCATTCTTTTGACTATAACTTCTTCTCATGACCTTCAAATAACTTGAAATTTAAACCAAAAAACTCCTAACACATTTTTATTTCTCTCAAAAAATTTATGACCATCTGAATTCATTCGAAAAAGATTGAGTGATGAATTTAGGATGAAAATGGTGAAGTGTGCTAGAATATGATAAATGGAGTGTTTTCATTGAACATGCTTCAGTATTTTGGCCATATTTTGATCTGTAGATATCCAAATGAGATGATTTTTAATTTAAATTAAACTATATATATACAGATACAATTTTCTTGAAAAAATATAATTTTAATTCTATATTTAAGAGTTACAAAATCTGGATTGAAGTTGAGTACAGAGCACTATTATAATTTAAGAACATTATGAAGTATTTTGAGTATAAATTTCAGAATATAGAACAAAATTGTATGATCTCAGTGTCACTAGAAACTTAAGACATATAGGAATATTTTTTTTAGAAGAAAGTGTCACCTAAATACTTTATTTTACTTGTTATAATGATCATGCAAAGTTGATCCGAAAGTTTATTTTGAGAAAAAGCTATAAAGATTAATTAAATGATGAACTTTGAATAAGTTTGTTTTATTGAGGTGTAAACCTAAGTTCAAATCATACATATGTCAGTTTTGATATATTAATGATTATGTGATTATAATAATGGAAAAATACCTAGGATTTTCATTTGAACATGTGCATAATCCATATATATATATATGTGTGTGTGCATAAATGAGTACGTATATAATTGTGCAAATTTGTGATATGTGTAAATGTATATTGCATGATATAGAGGAGCATTTAGAGCATCAACATCTAGACATTACCAGGACTTCAAGACATTAGCT
>JANTPM010000001.1:23336256-23356320 GCA_025434745.1 Erythroxylum divaricatum
ATTTTACAATCTCCAATTTCTCATTTCTTATACCAATTAAATTTCTCACAGCCCAATTAACCCAAATCAATTTCCAATTCAAATTACCCAAATCTAGTCGGAAACATGTCATATATGCATGTACGTACAAATACCAATTATACAATATACTATGATGCATGCTCATGTACAAATACGAGTGCAATGAACTGTACACATCCCATTGGTAACGGGATGTTACACAAACAATTTTGATATTTGTTTTGACGTTATGAAACAAGGATGGAAGCATTTGAGACCAATTTTGGGATTGATGGATGCTTCGTGAAGGTATAATTTTAAGGGCAATTGTTAAGTGCAGTTGGTAGAGATGGTGATGGATGAATGTTTCCATTGGCCTGGGCAACAGTCGAAGTGGAAAACTCAAATACTTGGTTCATAAATTTGTTATCATCTGATTTGGAATTAGAAGATGGTCAAGGAATTATAGTTGTATATGATATGCTGAAGGTATGTAAACATATTTAGTATTGAAGGTAATTATATGAAATATGATCTGATATCTTTTGCATTTGTTGTACGGATTAGTCAGGGCGATTGAGGACACTTTGCCCAATGTAGATCACATATTTGTATATCACAATTGGTTTGCGAATTGGAAAGGAAAATACTAAGAAAGTAGTTTTGGAATTGTGCATGGTCAACGTATGTTCAAGAGTTCGATGAACAACTAAAAAGACTTGACAGAATAAGCCCTGGATGTGTTGCAGCATTGCTTGAGTATCCAAAAGAGAGGTGGGCCAAATGTTATCAATCCTTTCAAGTAAATGTCCCATTTTTGACCAAAACATGAACGAAACCTTTAATGGGTGAATTCTACTAGCTAGGGAGAGGGCAGCGATTAGCATGTTGGAAACTATTAGAATATTGGTTTGAGGAGGCATGCTGAGAGAAACAGTTTTTTATTTGGTCGAAGCAGATATAGCACTAAACATAATGAAGAAGTTGGAGAAAAACAAGAAAGAAGCAATACAATGGAGAATTGTATAGAATGCAAATGTTGGTTATGAAGTTTCAAAGGGTGATGGGAAGCATATTGTTAAGATCGATAGACAACATACATGTAGTTTTCAAGCATGGGACCTATATGGTTATCCATACAAGCATGCAATTAGTGCAATCCATCACTTGAGATAAAGGGTTGAGACATTTGTTGATTCGTGCTATTGGAAGGGTCACTTCTTGAGTTTGTATGAAAATTTGGTACAATCGATATAAGGAGAAACTTTCTAGCATTCAAGTGATGCTAAGTTGATACATCCTCTAACTAAAAGGGTTGTGCCCAGTAGACTGAAAATTACAAGAAGAAAATAGCAAGATGAGCTAAAGAAGATGAAAAATCCAAATAAAATGAGTCAGAAAGGGCAAGCGCATAAATGCAGAAAATGTGGTCTTCAAGGTCATAACTCTAGAAAATGCAACAACAATACATCAAGTCAAAATTATGAGGCTTCTTCATGGGTGTATACACGTAACTTCAATCATATGAATACAATTTTATAAAAAAAGCAGTTACTAATGTATATAATTATGTTAATTAGGTTAGAACAGAGGGATCTTCACATGTATACAATTTTCGATTTTATATTACTTATTGTTTAAACTAATTACTGATAAACATGTATGTCCTTATGACTACAGTTAAGTGACAGGAATTTGGTTAATGATAATGCTGGACTAACTCAACCAAGCAATATGTTTGTAATATTTTTCTTCCATTTTGTAGGTTGGTACACCTACAAATGCCCATATAAACTAATTTGGAGATGTTGACCCGCACATGCTTCAATTATCATTTTAGCCAAGGGATTTATAATTTAGAGAACGTCCCAATATTACTTCACAACATTTACAAGATGAAGCAAGTACAAGGAGAACCTCTTTGACTTCATCGTCATAACTTAATCTTACGTAGTGTAGTACAAATGATTCAAACATCGATCAGTTGTACACATATATAATGTATACATTTTTATGTCGTACACATATGAATGTTTTTGTTGTTTAAATACAATGTAAATATTTTTGTTAATTAATATGATTTCCTACACAAACTCTCTCTCTCTCTCTTACATTACCTTTTTTCATATTTGACAACAGATGCAAATTATTCATTGTATATTAATTCATATACCAATTTTATTATTCATATACAACATATTCATTATATGAATTGTGAATTGTTATACTACAACTTGTCCATTATATATTGGTTATATATAGTAGATTTGTTTATTCAATTAAGCTACATAATTCATTTCCAAATTTTATTATTCATATACAACATATTCATTATGATTTGTTATATAACATAACCATTGTTTATTATTTATATATTCAAAATCAAAATTTTCATAACCTATATGAAATTAATATCGACCATTACATTGCTCAAATTCAATACAATATCCTCATAACATATTGACAAATAAAAAGTAGTACAACCATAAGTAATCCTCTTACAATTACAATGTTCATTAACATACACTTAATTTATTTTTTTCTCTTTTGTCAATAATGTATTCCCTCCTTCAAAAGATTCATTTGTTCTTCAAACTCCTTTGTTGTGCTTCTTTTAACCTCTTCCTTTGACATTGTAAATCACTCCTTAAATTTTGAAACACTTCAACGGCTCTCTCACTAAATTCTTCATTGTACCATTTGAAAACATTGCATCTCCCAACTTAAAACATTCAATTCAATTTCCATAAACAACATATCTTAAACAAAGTTTAACATTTAACTTCATTAATCTAATAACAATAAATTCTCACTGAATAATTAAGGAGTCCATAAAACCTTGGGCCAGGATTACGGTCACTCCATGAAGTGCTCAATGGGGCCTTTATCCCACAATAGCAAACAACATTGCTAGATTTTGAACTCACTATTGTATTCATTAATAATCATGATTCCATTTGGATACTTAAAAGATGATAATTAAGACAATATATGATTCGGTTAAAATGAAATCTACGACCTTGTTAAACTCATATATTAGGACATTGAATCTATGAGGAAAAAGACAAGATAAGGGAGGAGGTGAAGATGATTGCAACGCATAAAAAACAGAAAATTTACAGTTTTTTGAACCACAACAACTAAAAGACCTACTTTATTTGCAAGATGTAGTGTGTGAATCACTAAGACTCTACTCTATTATTCTCAACATCAGTCCAAGTCCATCCATCGAGATCAGCTGCAAAGCATTGAAAGAGAGCATTTGTAAGGTTAATACTGAACATTATGGCCACTTGATTGAGGAAGCAAAATACAATCTGCATGCTTAGACAAATAAGCATCATATTTTATTCCCGTATATCAAAAATGGATACACTAATTATCTTTTGCTTCAAAGGTGTCGAGAAAAAGATAAAGAAGGAAAAGTTATGAAGCATAAAACCAGTTTGATTAGTTAAGTACATTAGTGAAACTGCAAAGAACCACACATCAATCCATTGTTTAGCTAAATTGTCCCTATGCTTTTGATCATAACTTATTGTAATGGAAGATATAAATTTGTTTACCAATAGCCAATTCCAGCAAAGCAACCCTAGTAGAAATATACACTTAAGTATGCATTTTAGTAACTCCTAAGAAATTATATATTCATTAGTAATAATTGGAATGTCTTTACAAAGAAAATTCTCAAAACTTTACAAGGAATACTTTCGAAATTAACATATATCACAATTGTAGATTGCAAGTGATAGATTACAAATTAGTTGATGAAACTACTACTTCAGCTTTACTTCTATCTATCCAAAATAATGAAATGTTAATTAAATGTTGTTATACATGACGTTGCCTCAAGTTATCATGTCAACTGTAATCCTAAAAGATTGCCATGTCAACATCACACATGACTCTCCTATCATCTCACTAAAACCTCACATGCTTGAAACCCTAAAATGAATATCTAAAAATGCAACTCCTTTACCCATTCCAGTCCTTCCTGATGATTATTATCAATCACCAAATTTCTTCTACAATAGATTCCACTTACAATTGAAAGCTAGAAAAATTGCATGATGCCTTTCTTTATTATCATCACATAATAGCAAAGCTAGTTCATTGCCAGAGATTATAAAACAAAATAAAGCTAGTTCATTGCCAGAGACCATAAAACAAAATGAACACTAAGCATCTAAAAGCAAAATCACCATACCATTCTTTACATTTTTACAATAGGTTACATAACAACACGGAACATACTTATTACAAGGAAAATTGATAGTTAAGAGGGGCTAAATGCCCATGAATTAAGCAACTACTAGTTCAAGTATGATAATAGTTACCCACGCACAAAATCAAATCTCATCCTAATTTCTCAATAGTAACGCAACACTTATTTATTCAAAGTCAGTAATTCAACCACATTACATAACCACCAAGTTTTTCCTTCTTCTTTATACGATGCAAAAATAGTCATGTCAAAATCAGGTAAATTAGAAAACTGTTACATTATTTTCCTATCAATGAAAAGCTACCTAATCATCAGAAAACTGACACTCACCTATAAACCATGATGCTTGCTACAGCGGATTCTATCCTAAACAGATGGTGACAGATTCCACATGGAGAATGAAATGAGGAGGGTCAAACGATGACTTACCTATAAATGATGACACTTGTTGCAGCAGATTCTCTTCCAAACAGACAATGACCAATCTATGAACGATGATGTTCGTGTTAGTGTATGCCCCGCAAACCAATTATAGAATGTACTTTAATTGAACAAATGTGGCTCAGGTAGTGTCATATTCCAATCGTATTTAATATTGGGTAGTTATTATATCTTACTAAAGATCACTTATAACTTGTGGGCCTAAAATAAGTTTGGGCTTCTAGCTAATATTAAATAAGCCTACAGCGTCGCACACCAAGCAAACTGAACATTCATTGGGCCTTAATCGGACTTGGGCTTTGGGCTTTGGGCCGTAGGGTTTTACTATATATATGGATATATAGTATGACTTGAAGATAGAAGAGACTCATCTGCCTAAAACCCTAAAAAGAGATGCCCCCTGCTAGAGATAAAGAGAGAGAGAGAGGTATTAGAAAGCAATGCTAGCACATTAGAAAGGGTTGTTTAGTCTCACGAGAGCGTAGATATCGATAGAGGTGCAACACTTGATGTGCTCTTTCTGACACTACCAGTTGCTCTACATATTTTTGTTGGAAAAATGTATAACTTGATCTAGATTTAGTTTCGACATTCACAAGGGTCTTGATGTTTCGGATGCTCAAAGTTGATAGATGTTATTGTTGTTAACAGTCTAAAAATTTTATAAGCTTGCTGTGGTAGATTCCACATAGAGAACAAATTGAGGAGGGTCAAATGCTAGGTAAACAAAACCAAACCTTCATCATTTTATTTACCACTCATCTAATCCCTCCTTTTAACAAAAATGATGGGTTAGAGTTACTCTTAACAAAAATCATCGTTAAGGCTAACGATAATATGAATGTGATCGTATTTGTTTATTAAAAATTAAAATTTTAATTTAATTAAGAAGTAGGTCTCACTTGTCCTGCCAACAATGACGTGGCTAATAGAGTAAGTGAATAAAATAATAATTTTGAAATATCAGGTCAGCACTGACTTGACACTTAACAGACTCATTTAAATATTTTGTTAAAAATGGGTTATAATATAACATTTTTTAAATGTTAAGATTAGAATTATTAATATCTGAATGTTTGAATTAAACTTGTCGATTATGAAAAAATTTAGGTCAAAGTGACCCTTTTGCCTATTTGTTTGGGCTGGACAGAAATACATAAATGAGATTGAGCTAAAACTGGCTGAAGCCCGTAGTCTATCGTTAGTAGAGGATCCGAAAAAACACGGCGCCTTACAACCCTAGGTAACCTACTATATTTAGTCACCGCATATGATGCACGGCCGCTCTCCCTCCAGAACTCTTGAAACCCCGCTTCTCTATTTTGAGGCAAGTTCCCCTTTCTTACTCCTAATTCTTGCCCAGTAGTGTTGTTATCTCTCTGCTTTCTGTCTGTTATGTTAGACAACCCATGGTAGTAGTCTGTTAGACTGGTACATAGATGGGAGTTAATCTATGGGCTTGTTTGAACCCCTCTTTTTCTTTTTTTAATCTATGGATTTTGGAAGTATGGGAATGTGGGTCGTTCTGAACTAAAACAAGAGAATACTAGGATATGGGTAACTGAAGTTTGGGTTGTGCACTCGAATTCGATTGCAATCTATCGTGGAAGGATTATTCTTCGAAGTGGATTGCGTATAGTGGGTGTCAAAAGATTAGCCAACTGTCCAGTCTGTGTACAAGTAATTGTAGGAAATGACCTGGAATAGTTTGAATCTTTCTATTCAGCATTTACTACTACATTCGATGTTTACTTACTTTGGAACATTTCGCTAATGAAGTTTCGATTTATGTGATTTTGTTACTGAAACGACTGACTTAATAGAAATGCTATATATGTGGTCTTGTGTGGTAACACTGGACTATCATGTTAGTCTAGTTAACATTTGTGTGCATTTATAATATACTCTTTGATATTGATTGTCTTTAGATTTTGATTCTGTCTTTTACTACTGAGTTAGCTTTTGTTCTGTTTTGTACTATTTTGTGAATTTATTTATGATTTCTGAGTTAATAGATGGGAAATTTGCATAATGACTGAGCCCTTTGTTCTTCTCTTGAAGAATGATTTAAAGCAATAAATGTTTATTCTGTCCAAAGTTTGATGTTCCTGTAGAAGGACAACGGATATGTGAATGTCTTTATGGCTTTACAGGTAAGACATGGTTAAGCACAACAATGTTGTACCTAATGGGCACTTCAAGAAACATTGGCAAAACTATGTGAAGACATGGTTTAATCAACCAGCACGGAAGACAAGGAGGCGCATTGGCAAGTATTTCAAATTGTTTTGTTCATTTCTTTCCTCTTATTGTTCTTGAATCCATGGTGCATGCAGTAGCACAAGCGTATGATCAACTGAATGGAAATACTTGGTTGCAATTTATTGGATGAGTGCAATTTTAATAATAATGATTGAAAATGTTATTCCAGATTGCGATTTTTTCTGATCTATGTATGAAACTTACCAGCTCGTCAAAAGAAGGCAGTCAAGATCTTTCCACGACCTACAGCTGGACCTCTTCGTCCCGTGGTTCATGGGCAAACCTTGAAGTATAACATGAAAGTTAGAGCTGGTAGAGGGTTTTCTCTTGAAGAGCTTAAGGTTTGCAGGTTTAAAGCTTATTTTCATACTTGTATGTGTTTGTGGTGATGCAAGTTAACATCTGGTAATCTTACCAGGCTGCAGGTATTCCAAAGAAGCTTGCCCTGACCATTGGAATAGCTGTTGACCATCGAAGGAAGAACTGGTCGCTGGAGGGGTTGCAGCACAATGTTCAGAGGCTTAAGACCTACAAGGCCAAATTAGTAGTCTTCCCAAGACGTGCCCGGAAATCTAAGGTAATTTCTATTTTTAAGAGCATCCATATTGTGTTCTCTTGGTCAACATTTTCATTATAAATGTTTCTTGGGTCACAGGCTGGGGATTCTGCTCCTGAGGAGCTGGCCACAGCAACACAAGTCCAAGGCCAGTACATGCCTATATTGCGTGAAAAATCACCTGTGGAGCTCATTAAGGTTACTGAGGAGTTAAATTCGTTCAAGGCTTATGATAAGCTGCGGGTAGAACGCATGAATAAGAGACACATTGGCGCCAGGATGAAAAAGGCCGCAGAGGCGGAGAAGGAAGAGAAAAAGTAGGATGCTTATATGTTGTGTTATTTTCAGTTTGTTAGATTTTCTCATTTTTCAGTTGTACTTTATTTCACCAAAAGAATTTTGTTTACATGTGTCCTGTCTTCTCTTTGTTGCACAACTAGGGCTCAACGTATGTTAAGACTGCTGTGATCTAGCCGTTATATTTAAAATTGCCCGTGTAATAAATTAATTGCAGCGATCAGAAAAAAAGTGATGTTTGATTCCTCATATCGTTTTGTTTTAAAGGTGTAATGGTCAACATAAATTACTCCTTTTTTGAATGTAAAGAAAAGTTTTTGAGTAATTATAGTGCAAAAAATGATCAAAATATGGTATTGATTATATTACTATAACGTCCATATACTTACAGATGCAATATGCATGCATCATTTATCTTGTCATTTAAACATTGTAAATAGTATGAAATTATGTTGTTTAATTTATACGGTGGAAGGGGCTGCCTTCCTCAAACAAACCTGCACTTTTGCGTGGTGACAATTTAATTACGGAACTTCATAATCTAACAAGGCACACGTATTGTGGTCGGATTTGGAGTAATTGTCTCTTCAAAAGAACCATTTTTGCCCATATGCATGCCAGAAAAGAACTTTTAACCCATTGCACATTCTCACTCCCTCTAGCCTCTCGCCAGTTTTTACAACCAGAAACAACTTGCACACTAGAGCTCTTGTGAGAAAATGAATAGACTATGAAATTTATCCTTTAAAATTTCTACAACATTTATGCAAATCAGTTCAAGAAGAGAATGCCATTATCTTTCAACTCAATATTTTGTAATCTTGAAGACATTGTGCACAAGCCGACAAGATCAACCAACACCTATTAGTTTCAGAAGAGATAGCTGTGGCACCTCTTCTCCAAGCCTTTTCCAACAACATATTTTGGAATCTTGAAGACGTGCACAAGCTGCCGAGAACAATCAACACCTATAGACCCCAGATGGATCAGCATTCTGAACAATCCAGGGATGCTCAAGGAGCTTATGCAATGGCAGACGATGTGAAGAATCCTTGACAAGCATCTATTCAAAAGGAAAAGGTAAGAAATTTCAGCAATTTTTAGAATCTCAGAATCTGAATATTAAAATAACAAATGTTAAAAATGTAAAATGTCAGTTAAATGATGAAATTCTACCTGACTTATGAGGTCCTTTGCAGCAGAAGAAACAATGGGTTTGGGAGGAAACTTTAGATCCACTTGCACAATCCTGTTAATATGGAAGATGAAATCAGCAATACAAAATATAGCACCACAAAAAGCAATGCAAAGTATAGCGCCCCAAAAAGCATATTAGATGTATGAAAGCAAATTAAAACCACCCGTTTTTCCATGTATGAGGAGCTTGCAAAGAACAAAGCTCCGTGTTAAGTTTGATAACATTATTGATTCAATACATTTTGAAATTCATGCTTACCTTCTATATGTGTCCGAGTGTTCCTTAGCCTCAAAGGGAGGGACCCCGTACAAGAACTCATAGCATAGAACACCCAGGCTCCATATATCAACGCTAGCATCATGCTCTACACTTTCCACTGCAGGAAAAATATCAAAGTAATTAGAGCATTCCAAAGTGAACTTAGAAACACAAAAAATAGTCAACAAATCAATTGAACCCTTAATATGCTTGAACATTGATAGTTTTCATCCGTACCCATCTCCGGTGGGAGATAATCTAGTGTACCACACATTGTACGCCTACGATTAAATGTGTGCACCGACCAACCAAAATCTGCAATCTTCAGTTCTCCCTGTGAAAAATAATCAAAAAATCATCCTCAGCATCACAAGCACAGATGTCTATTAGGTGTCCAAGAAACAGACATAACATTGCCACAAATTACCTGTGCACCTATTAATAGGTTCTCAGGCTTAATATCTCTATGTATCACATGTTTTCCATGGCAATAAATCAATGCCCGAGCTAAGGATGCAACATACTGCCAAGAAAACAATATCAATAAAAAATCTATAAACAATAAGTGAGAAAATTTATAATAGCAGAGTGAAAAATTTTGTAGCTGTAATGCAATAGTCTGCTCCTAGTATTATTTGGCTTACTTGCTTGGGAACTTCGGCCAAGCCAGTTATTATATCAAAGGGAGGAGAATTGTCATTGAGCTAGATTCAGAGGTGCTTTAAATATAATCGACCAATGAGATAACATCTGAAGGATATAGATTTCATATACACTCTATAATCTGTTTGTCTTCATATGAAAATCATTGGGCTGACAAATAATCTGAATTCAACTGAAAGCTATAGATCAAACGAACTCACAGTAGCTGCTCGTCTTTCACTAAAGTATTTACACTTCTGCAGTTCTTTGTAGAGTTCACCTTTGGCAGCATATTCTAATATCAAATAAACTCGTTTCTGCAACAATGAGATTTAAAGAACACAGTTACTCTGATTGTCAGAAATTTGCCAACATGTTTAAAGGTCAAAGTGGAGAGGATCCTATTGACTAACCTGGTCATAAAAGTAACCATAAAGTCGAAGTATATTGGGATGTCGAAGATGACTCTGAATTTCAACTTCCCGACGTAATTGATGCTCAACCTGTGACTGCTGCAACTGGCTCTTAAAAAGTACCTTTAGAGCCACAATGTGATTACTCTGATTTAATCCAGAAACAGAATCAGTTGGTTAGATGAGTAACGATGCCGCTGTCTCAAAAATTTCCATGGAGCAAAAAGTTTGATTTCACCACCAAAAATTAAAGACAACTACAACCATTAAATCAGCTAATCAAGTGGAGACTATAGCAACTTATAATTTCCAATGTGGTTCTGTACTATTGTGATCTCAGATTTCTCCTTTGTCTAACTTATCTTAGAGTTGTCTAAACTTGTTGCTCTTCGAGCATTGCAATCATATTCATTTTCCAAGAAAAAGAAAGAAATCAGCTAAACATGGAAATGTAAATGGAATTCCCAAATTGGGCAAATAAAGACAAACGAGCTAGTCCTGGAAAACTGACCCGTTTCTCGCGGGCCAAGTAAACATGGCCGAACTTTCCACGCCCGAGAGGCTTTCCTATGTCGAAGTCATTGAGCGTCCATCTTCTTTTCTCTGTGGCTGATGCCTCAGAAGCAGCCTGTACAAAAGAAAAGAAGGTCACATGAGAAGGGGAAAAATAAACCCTAGATTTATTTGAAATAAAATGTTACGCAGATTAAGATCTACAGAACCAGCCCAAATCCCAGAAATGAAATTCAATGATTATAGATCTAAAAAATGATAGTACCTCACAACAATCTCATATAATTAAATAGGTCCTACAGAAATTATACATGATTATGACGCATAAAATTGCATTTCCATGTTTTGCCCTTTGCCTTTATTTGAATAATTGCTTCTTTCTCAAGAACCAAACTCAAATAGAATTATCCCTCTGCAAAGTATCTAGAAAATGGCACAGGGAGGCAATGAAGAGAACAAACTTTGCTTAAAAGAATCCCATAAAATATAAGAAGAAAAATTCGAAAAAGAAGATGGGAGATGAAGACGGAAATTCGAATGAACCTTCTCCTCTGGTGGGTGGGTTTGAGATCGAGTCTCTGTAGCAATCGCCATGGAAATTTGAATGAGTAGGAAGAAGACACGATTAAAAATCACACAAAGGCAAAGAGTGAGAGAGACAGACAAGGAAGGCGAAGGCGACCCCTTCAATAAGGGTAAGGGCTCCCTTGCGCAACGGTCGAATTACCACAGACTACCACGTGTTCCAATGTCCGCTCTTTTAGTTTTGTCCATCTTTTAAAAAATATATTGTCTTTTCCTGAGGAGCGTCCAACGTCTTCAACAATCTGATTGAGCTTTGACCAAAACAAGGAACTGGAGGGACTTTTTGTCATCATTGAGTTGTCGCGGCATGGCATTGCCTGGTAATGTGTTTGGATGCCCTTTTTTTTTTTTTGGTTACAAGTGAGAGAAAATTAATATTATCGTATTAAAAAAATATTACAGGTATTAACCCAGATAATTAAGGAGACGGCATCAGGAATCTCCACCCAAGTGTGAAAAGTTGACGAAAGGCTATGACCTAATTTAATCAGACAATCTGCTACAAAATTACTTTCACCAGACACATGTTTAATAGAACAAATTCAATTCTTAGCAAGGAAAGCTTAAATATCCACAACCAGGACATATAGAGGATGTGAAGAGATAACAATATAAGTTACCATCCTCAAAGCCTCTATGCTATCAAATTCTATCACGACTTGTCGAAAATCATGATTCCATGTAAAATTAATCTATCGTGAATAGATCATAACTCCTGCATCAAGATAGTCGAAACATCAATTCGAAACGAATACCCCCTAATTAACGAACAAATGAATTATGTAATAACCTTCCATCACTAGTCAGCACAAGATTAACAATAAAACTGTCGTCACAATTCAACTTCACCCAACCAGTAAACGGAGCAGTCCAACCAATCCAACGCTTCACACCTTAAAGCTTTAGTTTTGAAACAGAAGTCAAGGATATATCCATTGTAACTTTAAATACACAATCATTCAAAGTAGCCAAAGAAAGAAACTCCTTTTGAAAGATCCATAAATTCCTAGCTTTCCACAACCACCAAATACCTGCTAGAAAATAATGTACTCATTTAAAACTAAAAGGATTCACAGCACGAGCATGCAGATTTAAAGCTAACTAATCAACCAAATTTGTCGGAATAAAAAAAAATCAGTAGGAACATCCCATTGTTGCCACTGTACACCTGCATGATTACAATCACGTAATATTGAAAATTAACAACATTGAAGTTGCTTTTTTTGTTTTCCAGAATTGCATTAAGGTTGCCTTTGAAAACCAGCAACATTCCATTTACCCCCAATATAAGTGGTCTCTTGAAATTTCTCATTGAAAATAATTATTTAGAATCGCAACTTGTTGAATCGTGCCTCATTAACTTGTTCCTTGGTTTGAGGTGCGGAATGGAATGTGCCTATGTTTCGTTCATTCCAAATCTACGTTAACAACAAGGCTATTTTTAACGTTTTATAAGCTCGAGATAAAGTAAAAAGAAGGGCATCAATGAATTCTTACTTGAAGTAAACAAAAGATTTGATTCTCTTACAAGCTGTTTTTTTTAATTAAAATGTTTATTACTTTGTTGTCCAGATTATTATCCTAAACATTTAAAAGAGAGAATAGTTGCACATCTGCCTATGGATTATGATTGCTCAAATTACTAACATTATCAATAAATATGAATCTCGTCCCTTAAATTTCTTTAGGTTATTTAAAACTATCTCTACTAATTTCTCGGAATTCGTACTACAGGAGTCCATTGTCAAATTTACCAATAACTCCCTTTTACGATTTTATTAACCATTTTACTAATCTCCTCCATCTCTTTTTCACTTTTAGGCAAATACTTTTTAGACAACATCCTATAAAATAATTATAACACAATTGATAAACACTATGATACTCAGAATTTATTTTCAATTTTTTCAACTAAAAAAATCTAAGACTAATAGCGATCCACTTTTCACCAAAGAAAATATAGATTTGTTGTAATATTCATATTATAAAAACATTGAAGCAAAATTTCAACAATAATAAAGTCAATATATTTAGTGCACAAGACTCTTCGCCTTGCGAAAGTCTAAAAAGGGTCATAATTTACGCAATCTTTTTTTTTTGTACTTTTACAAAGAAGTTGTTTTTGCTAATTGAACATATGACTTTATAGTTACAAAGGAGTAACAAGTAAGGCTCACCCTCCAAATTTCACCAATAATATACAAAATTAAATTTATACATCTAAAATCAACTAAATCCATAAATAAATAAAAATCCTAATTATGACTTAATAAATGAAAGAGGGATATATTGCAATTGAAGTAGGAAATAAAAGATAAAAACTATCAACTGTGATATTTGCAAAATGAAAGAGAGATTAATTATGCTAGCAAACTTCAATTCGAATTAAAATTATACCTAGAATTGACAAATTTCAATTTATCTAGATAAACTACATAACATTTATAATTAAATTTGACATATTTTAATTTATCCGGAGAAATTGCAATTGAAATAAGAAATGAATGATATGATAAATTATACCTAGAATCTAATATGAGTTTCAAATTGAAAATAGAAAATTCTACCTAGATTGAAAATGTTATCATACTTATAATCAAATTTCAATTTTCAACCTAGTCTCAATAATAAAAGAGCTACTGAGAAAATAAAAAAATCAAAGTAAAAAAAAAAGAAATTGTGAATTAAGAGAACAATGCGATGTATTTCTTACCTAGATGGAAGAACAATGAGATGTGTTTCTTACCTAGACGGAAATGGTATTGATGGAGGTACGATAAATGTGAAATTCTTGAATTTAATGCCTTTTTTTACTAAATTTTAATTAGAAAAATGTGAATTTTGACATTTAATAGGAGCAATTTTATTTTAAAATGCACGCTTTTACTATTATTTTACATTTTAAAAAGAAGTTTTCGTATATACGCTGACAGAATAAGCTATCTTTTTTTTAAAACCAAATTGAGATTAATGTTTTCTAGTTAAATAAATTTCTTTAAATTAAAAAAAAACGTCTTTTTTCATACCTGCTTCTTAGCTCAAGCCAAACTCTTTATGTAATACAATAACTTACAATTAATAGATTCCTTATAAGCGTGGGGTAGGGAGAGTGTCCTTCTTGTCCTTGCTTAGGACCACAATTGCTCAGGACCTGCCAATGATCAAATCTAATAATATTAAGCAGAAGCCTTACCGATGTGTCTAATCCCTGAACTCCATCTTATGATCTCTTGCCATTGTGCTGGTGAACCAACTAAATTTCATTTTTGAAGTATCATATTTCCAAGCATCCTTGGTATATAATATATTAGTATTGGAAAGCATATTAATTAGGTATACATTCTGGTCGGGTCGGTCGTGCAGGGCCTGAACTCAGAACAACCCATGGACCGATCGATCCATTCTTTAAAGATGTCAAGCTCAGACCCGATCCATGCTCTCCTTAGCCCGTCCGCATTTGAGAGACTCTCATGCACACGTGAAGATCTAAACTTAGTTGTTGCTCCATATATAAGGTATAATTCTATCGAAACAAGGGCACGTAATCATAAACCTAACTTTCTCGGTTTTACAGCGATCTCACCTTCACCAAAAGACTGACTTGAGCGTCGGAGGGGCTAATCGAGATACAACCCCCGACGCGCCTTCGTTATTTTGCAGGTACCTTTACGTCGATCTCATCACAAAAAGCGGCCAACTTCATGGATCCAAACGGCAACGCACAATTCCGCCAGAATCCGGCAGAACCACATTCTTTGAGCAGACTTGCAGAGCACACACCAATTAGGCATTAACAGGAATTTTCTCAGCCTCCCAACATGATGTCTTGAAAGATTGGTCTACATGGTATGTTTGTAAACAGTAAACACGACAAATGTGGTGAGTTTCCATGTCACCTTGTCCTTTTCGTTAATGTTGAGACTAATGTTGTTCAAAAATGAGTTGACATTGAATGGTACACAACGTTGTGTATTGCTTCTTTTTCCTCCATGGCCATGGCAACCGTACAATTCTCTCCAACTACCACACGTAGCTATTGGAATTTTTATCATCTTTTCTTTATTTGTTAAGCTGTGTAACTTAATTTTCATAGATAATAATGATAATTACTTATTTTTAAAAATTATTATTGGTAGAACTATAATTATTATAGTAAGAGTTTTAACTCCAAACAACTGCATTTTTATTAAGAAATCTTTTATGATTGAAAATTCTAATTCTAAGTTGATTCGATCAATAAATCGAATGGTTTTAAAAATGTAGGATAAATTTTACAAGAAAAAACTTATTATAAAGTCACGCACATCCTTTGCAATTTTGTTAAGAAGATGAATGTAATAACGAATGAGTAAAAATGATTGTTTATTTCAAGATAAGATACTTTTACATTATGACCGTATATATACATCACTGTACAGCTACTCAACCTATCTAGATATAAGGACTAAACAACTAAATATAAGACTAGCTAATTACAGATCAGCAAAACACAAATATTAATTGAATAAACTCTCAACATGCCCCCTCAAGTTGGAGGGTAAAAAATATCTTTTACTCCCAACTTGCCAACTAAATATTTGTGCTGAGCAAAACTCAAACCCTTTGCAAGCAAGTCTGCCATCTGCTCATTTGTAGATATGTGCTTAGGTTGAATATGCCCCATCTGTATTTTTTCTCTGATGAAATGGCAGTCAATTTCAATATGTTTTGTTCTCTCATGGTATACTGGATTGGAGGCAATTTGTATTGCAGCTTTACTGTCACAGTGTAGAACCATAGGCTCCTTTATACATACTCCCAGTTCAGCAAGTATACCTTTAATCCACATAAGCTCTGCTACTGTCATTGCCATACTTCTGTATTCAGCCTCTGCTGAAGATCTAGACACTGTATTCTGTTTTTTAGACTTCCAGGATATCAAGGAATTACCGAGCTTGATACAATAACCAGTAACAGATTTCCTTGTCATTGCACAAGACGCCCAATCTGAATCACAAAAGGCTGATATTGCTGGGTCTCCTTCTGCAGCTAAAAGAATGCCTTGCCCTGGATTCTTTTTGATGTATCTGATTATTCTCAAAGCTGCTTCATAGTGTGACTTCTTTGGTCTTTGCATAAATTGACTAAGGTGTTGAACCCCATATGTAATATCCGGCCTTGTATTTGTTAAATACAAAAGCCTTCCAATCAGCCTTTGATAGACACTAGGATCCTCTAATTCAATGTCAGTATGCTGCAAATGAAAAACATCATCATAATCTGCACTAGTCATCTTCAAATTTTGCTCAAGTGGAGTGTTTGCTGGTTTGGCATTTCCCAATCCAGTATCTTCTATTAGCTCCAGGGCATATTTTCTTTGAGTCAGCACTATTCCTTGTGAGGATCTTGCAACTTCAATACCAAGGAAATACTTGAGAGTTCCAAGATCCTTCATCTTGAAATGCTTATGCAGAATGGCTTGAAGATCTTCAATTAAGGATCTGTCATTTCCAGTAATCAAGAGATCATCAACATAAATGAGCATAATTACTATCTTACTATCGACAGTCTTGGTGAACATGGAGTAATCATGCTTGCTCTGTGTGTAACCAGTGTTGATAAGAGCCTCACAAAGTTTCAGATTCCACTGTCTAGAGGCTTGCTTTAAGCCATATAAGGATTTGAGCAGTCTACACACTTGATTGCCCCCTTGAGTGCCAAATCCTTGCGGTAGTGTCATGTAAACCTCTTCATGAAGATCCCCTTGGAGAAAAGCATTATAAACATCCAGCTGAATAAGAGGCCAAGCATTGAGAGCAGCAAGCGCAATGACTATTCGAACAGTAACTTGTTTAGCTACTGGGGAGAAAGTGTCTTGAAAATCAATCCCTGGTTTTTTACTGTAGCCCTTAGCCACCAAGCGGGCTTTATAACGTTCAACCGTGCCATCAGAATGGTACTTCACCCGGAAAACCCATTTACAGCCAATGGGAATCTTACCTTCAGGTAATGAAACAACCTTCCATGTGGCATTTGCTTCTAATGCCTGGATTTCCTGTTGCATAGCCACTTTCCAACAATCATGTTTAATTGCCTCATGGTAAGTTTGGGGTTCAGGTATATGGGAGATAGAGGCAGCAAAGCATTGTGTGGGTGTAGGAAGATGAGTGTATGTGATAAAGTTGGAAAGAGAATACTGACCTTGAGGTGCAGAGGAAGATGATGAAGAGGATTGAGTGGAACAAATATAATCTGACATCCATGCTGGTGGCCTATGAGTCCTTAGACTCCTTCGGATTTGAAGTTGTGTATTGTCAGGAGGAGACTGCAGTGAAGAAGAAGCAGCAGGTGGAGTAGGAGAAAGGGAAGAATGTAGGTGGGATAAAGGTGATTGTTGGGAAGAAGAGGAAGATGTTGAAGAAGTAGGAATAGGATGAAAACATGAATCTGATGATGTAGGTAAAGAAGATGGTGATGGCTGTGATGAAAGAAGAAAATCAGTAACATCAAGGGTACCAAATGCATTAACATCTAGTGGAAACATAGGCTGATCCGTAGGAGGAGTCTTAAAAGGGAAAACATCTTCATGAAAAATGACATCTCTACTGACAAAAAATTGTTGAGAAATAGGATTAAAAAGAATGTACCCTTTCTGAACTGAAGAATAGCCAAGAAAGACAGAGGGAGTGGCTTTTTGTGAAAACTTATCTTGATAATTAGTAACCGTAGCAAAGCAAAGACAGCCAAAAACTCTTAAATGAGATAGTGAGGGTGGCTTGTGATAGAGAAGTTCATAAGGTGTTTTCCATCCTAAAACAGGTGATGGTAATCTATTTATCAAATAACAAGCAGTGAGAACACATTCCCCCCAAAACTTGACAGGTATATTGGAATGAAATTTAAGGGCTCTAGCTATATCAAGGAGGTGTCTGTGTTTTCGTTCAGCCACACCATTTTGCTGTGGGGAATGAATACAAGATGATTGGTGAATGATGCCAAGGGAAATAAAAAAAGAAGTGCCCTCTTTAGAGAAAAACTCACTGCCATTATCACTTCTGATAATTTTGATAATATCAGAAAATTGAGTTTTGACATGGGCAATGAAATCTTTTAAGACAAGAAAGGCATCACTCTTGAGTTTAAGCAAAAAAATCCAAGTCATCCGAGTTTGATCATCAACAATTGTCAAAAAATATCTATGGCCACTGTGAGTAGAAAATCTATATGGACCCCAAAGATCAATATGAATTAATGAAAATGGAAAGTCAGTTCTAGATTCACTAGATGAAAAAGGTAATCGAGACTGCTTAGCAAGTGGACAAACAGTACATTGAGAAATATTATGAGGGAAAGAAGAAACAGAATGTAGAAAGGGAATCTTATTCATTTTTGAAATTGATGTATGACCTAGTCTAGCATGCCACAAAGAGTAATCAACATGCTTAGACACAGACAAAGAAGTAACAGGGGACTGATGAAAAAAAGAAAGGTTTACATTGGATTGTGAAGCTGGGTGCACTGGTTGATGAAGCAGCAGATAAAGACCATCCTTCTCCTTACCAATCCCCATCATCCTTCCACTGCAAAGGTCCTGTAGAACACAAAAGGAAGGATAAAAGGAAACAAAGCAATTGAGGTCTTTAGTGAGTTTGGAAATGGATATGAGATTGAAATTGAAAGAAGGTATATATAAAACATTATTCAACCTACGACTTGGAGATAAAGAATGAGAACCAATATGAGTGATGGAAGCAGTTTTACCCGTGGGCAATTTCACATAACAATTAGAAGTACAAGCAACAGGTGAATCCAGAGAATCAAAATCAAAAGTCATATGGTTAGAAGCTCCAGTGTCAAGAATCCAGGTAACTGGATCTGAACCAAGAGAAGTACCTGCCATGTGAGCTACTGCCTGCACGGATGATTCCTTATTAAGAAGATTAAGAATTTGTTGATATTGTGCTGGTGTAAAGGTTGGTGCCTGTGAAATGGGAGCATCATCAGAATCAGGAGAGGAATCATCGGCAGTGACGACGTTGTTGGCAGAAGGAGGCTTCTTCTTGGTGAATTTGAAATCAGCTGGAAAACCATTTAACCGATAGCAGTTTTCCTTCTTATGTCCTTCAATATGGCAATGATCACACTTGCCATTAAATTTCTTCTTGGAAGTAGAAGAACGGTGACTAAGAAGAACAGTAGGTTCAGAAAATGAAGGAGCCGCAATTTCTCTTTGATGTTCATCACGAACAACCATTGCATAAGCCTGATTAACTAAAGGAAGAGGCTGCATCAACAAAACTTGGCTACGAACATTAGCATAAGTTTCGTTTAGCCCCATAAGAAATTGGAATAGACGCTGCTGAGAGATCTGAGCATGCTTCTGAGTGAGATCACAACCGCAAGTAGAAGCAGGAACAAGTACATCATATTCATCCCAGAGTAAACGCAGTTTTGTGAAATATGAAGCAACAGAGGATGTACCTTGAGTATGAGAGGCAATCGCACGATGAAGATAGTATATTCTGGAACCATCTACCTTATCATATCGCTCTTTAAGATCCTGCCAAACTAAAGTAGCATTTGAAGCAAAAACAATACCAGCCGATAGCTCCTTCGAGACAGTATTGAGAATCCAAGAAAGGATAAGAGCATTGCAGCGATCCCATTGAGCATGAAGATCGGAAGGAAGAGAATC
>JANTPM010000001.1:23357123-23380441 GCA_025434745.1 Erythroxylum divaricatum
GGACTAAACAACTAAATATAAGACTAGCTAATTACAGATCAGCAAAACACAAATATTAATTGAATAAACTCTCAACAAATTTGACTAATTCTTAAAAACTCCAAGAATTGTTGACATGAAAAAGTCATAATACTTTATTAAATTGATGCGAAATCTCTTTTTTTTCTAATCTACATGTGTTAACTTCAAGTTTTTAAAGAAAAATTTTGAAGAATGATGCGTTTTTAGAACATTAAGAAAATTTTTAAATAATGAATTAAAATACATAAGATTTTCCATGTCTTTACTTTTCATTTTTATTCATTAAAATCTTTATTATTGGTCTCTATGACAAATATACATCCTTTTTAGTATATTTTATCGACTTTTTATATCTTCTATTTTATCTTATTCTTCTTCATTTATTATATTATTATTACTATTGTTACTATTATATTTAGTAATTAAATATCATAATATAATATATGAAATATTTTTCTTAATTACTTAAAGATAATGGATACTATATGACGTAGTTCCTGATATATTCAATAGCTATTGATTGAACTACCTTGACAAAAAAAGATCATAAGTAGTATCAAAATATAACAGTTCTTATATGAGATATCTTAAAAAACTCAAGTCAAATGATCATTTATATAATCTTACAATAAAAATTCCCATAGACATATAAATAACATTCTTATATGGGGCTAGTTTAGTGAACTTGTTCTATAATAAGGATCTACATGTTTATTTAAGTATCTCCATACTTTAGTTTATGAGGTTGACTTCTTCCTTTACAAGCAAGAAACATAACATTTGCTAGTCTATACGATTTGTTAATGTCCAATCTCAATAGAAAATCGATTAGGAACAACTTAACTATTAATCATAAATTTGAAAATAAATTAGTCAGTTAACAGAGTGTACATATACACAATAATTTCACTTTTATTTAAATTATTATATATACACTAATGATTATTTGTAAAATAGTTCATATGCATTATAGTAAACACAATTATATATGAAGTTGATACTATTTAATTAATAATTAAATGATGTAGTATTTACTTACTTAAAATTGATGTTAATACTCCCTCCTCTTTGCCTAGTGATGATCAAAATTTATATATAATAAAACTCTCAACACCCTCAAATATACGAATCGTAATTTGTAATATTGAAAGGTATCAGTCCTACGAGGAACTAGCTAAAATGAATTGAACTTAACTTTATCTAAGGTAATAAAATATGGTATGAGTGAATAATAATAATAGAAATTAAAGTAATTAAATAAAATCAAGCAAATAACAAATAATAAGTGAGCTGCCAAATTAATGTAAGGTTGATCAAGGATGCAAGATTAAGATTTATTCTTTCACTATTTTGCTCCCTTAACTATTATTGAACCGATCATGTGTCGATCTTGGATTTTTTACAGGATTGATTACTCTCTCTTAATACTTAATCAATTAATCCTTATTGATTAACCATAATTGAATATGAAAATTTCAGATTTTACAACTTCTTGATTCATAAAACCTTCATAACGTTTTTACTAGATCTAACTTGTCTATTAGATAACCAAGTTCTCACATAAGATCTCTCTTCAAATGATAGTTAATTTGATAATTGCGTAACTTGTTAAACTACCAACTCTCGTTAACCAATTTAATCATATTAATTTTGACTTTCGTGATTTATTGTCAAAGTATGAAATGCACAATTGTCAGAACACCATAATTTTATATTGAAGCAATAAAACAAAGTTAATAAAATAAATTTGGAATAAACCCTAATATGGCAATTAGGACATCATAAACATAATAGACATCTCGAAATTCAGTTTACACATCAAGTATGAGTAAATAACAAAAGGGAAAGAAAGAAAAATGTTATTTAGAGCTTGATTTGGAAAACTAAAAATTTGGATGTCCTTTTCGATCTTCCTTGTTTGATCCCCTTTTGTAAAATGAAAGATGCATTTTTTTAAGTCTTTCACGTTCCTAAATAGTAGTTTAGGGTCCTAGGGTTGTTTTCACAATTTTTCCACTTAATTTGGTTCTAAAATAGCCCCAATTTTTCAAAAGATCAAAGAAACTCGCCTATTGAAAATTTAAAATTTCCTGAAATTGTTGTTTGACAAATACACGATTTTACGTACAGTCATGCACAAAACCTTGCATCACCAAAATTGCTGAAAATAACAAATTTGCACAACCTAAGAGATGTGCATAGGATGAAGCACGATTGTGCACCACTTCTATGCTTTGAATCTTCATTTTGTGTTATGTTTCATCTGAATTCTTCCTTCTTAATTAAACAAGATATAAGGAAAAACAGGGGTTAACAGAGCTTATTGTTAACTTACAATTAATAGTTGCTAAGAGAAATATAAGATACAACAATGCAATGAAATATGTTCAACCGTGTGTAGGCTGATATTGAACCGATGACCAGGTCCCTAACGAATTCATCACTTTCATCATTTTTAGGTTGTTTGATTTAATTTGCTTTTATTAGTTTAGCTTCATTTTATTTTCTTATTTGAAAACAAACAAACCCACATAGCCTAAACACCAATTCTTTTCATTTAAAAAGATTTGCATACACTCTCTGTGGGATCGATTTAGACTCTCCATCCTAAAGTTATAGATCTAGTTATTTTAAGTAGTGCTACGATGCGCTATGTCAATCATTTGTTGTTAAAGAAACTTGAAATGGTATGTCTATTGGAAACCAGAGTGAAGGAGAGAATATAAAGCATTGATCATGGTTGTTTGATAAGGACTAGAAGTTGATGGTGAATTATCATTATACCATTAACTTCTAGAATTATGTTTTGGAACAAATTCATAGTACAATGGTTTTATAATAATTGGACACAAGTTATACTATTGGCTAAGCAAATCAAATTTACACAAAAGTGAGGCAACATTTTATTCAAAATGGTGCTCAGTGATGAAAGTTATTTCCTTTAGGAGGAAAAGAACAGGAGAGTTTTCTAGTATATAAAGACTAAAGTTCAAGACCAATGGCAAAACTTCTTTATCAAAATAAGAGAACATTTTCTTACAAACAGGATAGTTGAGGAAATGAGTTCTAATCTTGCACATTGTTAGCAAGTGACCATATAATAAGTGAAGATCAGCTAAAGTGAGGGGCAAATCAGACATGCTCCCACAAGAACCTATAATATAATGGATTGAATACTACTAATTAAAATTTTCCTTGTAGTTGTTGGTTTCAAGCCTTAAATTCTTATTGTAACTTTATCTGTATTAATATCTTTTGACTCATAAGTTTTCATGTTGATTATTATACATTTATTTTAATTTTTTAAAAAATAAAAATCCAAATTAGAGTCATGAGATTGTATAGACACAATATTGTAACTATTAGAAGTTAATTGTCTACATAGAGCAATGAATTATTTTGATGGTTCTTTCATAACTTTGCTTACAACTAATGGAATACTAGCTAAAGACAGGTTCCATGGCTCTGCTGATTACATATGTATTCTCTATGATTTAGCACTAGATACTCTTTCCTTCCAATGCCACTTCACAAACTTTATTTGGTTTAGGATTGAACATCTTCTTAAATGTATATTGTGTAGAGTCAGAATAGGAGAATATACTAAAATAGGCAGATAATCAAACTAGAACGAAACTATGTTTGTCTTAGAATTGCCTTCCGCTGCTCCATTTTCTCTATATGGAGAGAAAGGAATTATAGAATGTTCAGAGGAACTTCAATGGAAAAGCATGCCTTAGCTCACAAGATCATATGATGGATTAGAGAAATCCTAATAGCTCATAAAGCCTATGAAGAGGTCATCCTCTCAGTGAGGGAAGTATGGAACCTAAAAGGAGAATTTCCTATATGAGTTATATTCAAAACTAGGTTGGGGAAAGTGATAGCTAATATCGTTAGCTGTTTGTAATTAGATTCATGAGCTAAAAGATGTTTTGATGGTTCAAGCTTTGAATCATCTTTGTATTGATGCCCATGTATAGGATTAGTTAAAAAATGTTTAGGGGTTTTGTCTTAAAATTTCAAATTTTGTTGGAGATTGTTATTATATTCTTCAAACCTGTCAGAATTATTCAAGAAGACTTCGATAAATCTTTAGGCAACTCAAGAAAATTCAAAGAGTTCAAATCTAATCCAAAATCATTTGAATTTTTTTTTCTAGTTTTACTTAGTATCATATATAATTGTTTCAAGAAATTCAAATTTTCAATATTTTTTTCTTAATTTTTGATTCTAAAATTGTTTTATTTGCGTTCTTATTCTTATTCAAATTTACCTTTATAAAGATTATTATTCTTGTAGAAAATATGTTAGAATAAATCTTTAAGTCTAAAGTTAAGATTAGTTATGTTATGTTATTGTACTTGCTAAATTGGCTAATTAGTAAAGTTTTCTACAATGTTATATTTAATTAATATTTCTTATATAAATGTATGTGCAACATATTTACATGAAGAAATAAAAAATTGAAATATAAATATTGAAGATAGGTTGTTAGTTGGTTAAAAATAAAGACAATCTTTGTGATATTTTGGGAGTTTACTTAAAGACTTGTTTATGGTCACGAATCACTTCACATGAATTATTTCACAAAGGCATAGAATTTATACCTTGAAGAGTTGTGTCATTAAATTTAACAATTTGATAATTAATTTTGCTTTAACTAATTTTGATGGGTTATTATAAATATTTTTTTTTTGAAAATAGATTTAATAAACTTTGTTAATTTAATTCAAGTCACTTTTGATCTTTAAAATAATAAGAGTAATTATAATTTGATAGCAGATATATAATCCTTGTAAATTTAACACCTTGATCCATTGTTATGTTACTTGATCCTTGTATGCTTTTGAAATTTCTCTCAGCAAGCAAGTGAAGTTAAGTATGACTCCAAATTAGAAATATATCGCCCAATGTTTACAATAATTAGTAGTTAAGAGCTCCCCTTAAGAAAAAGGTCTGTATTTGTTCTAAAAGTTACAATAATTCAAATTGAATCACCCAATGAAAAGCGATCACGAGGATCATTTTATATTTCTACAGCATTATTATAAAAAGGTCAAGTGAATTGACTAGCTGTAAAACCCCGTATCGTTGCTTCATTTTCAAGCTACTTATGATCGATATTTACAACTTGGATAAGAGAACGGAACTTAATTTTGGATAAAGAACCATTTCTATTGCTTCAACTCAAGTGTGCCATTCAACAAAAACATGAAAACGATCAAACATGAATCTTCCTCTAGAGTGAAGGTAAATAAGGATTGAAACCAGAGTTTGAATGTAGCCAAGGAAGAGGTATGTATGAAAGACAACTTGAATTAGTTGTTAAGGAAAATAAAACATGTAGTAATCTCAAGACGTCGGTGAGTTGGAAAGGAACTCTTTTAGCTTAAGTGAGACCGCAGATTCGAACATTTCTCATATATGAAGCCGTTTAAAACTTGGGGCCAGAACTTTACTTCTTATAAGAGACCTATCCAACTTGAGTGAAGATTAGTCTAGATGTGGATAGTTTAAAAGTGTCTTCCCATAGTTAGGATCTATGTTTTAAAACCTGGATCAGACCGGCCGATCCGACCGGTGACTGGTTGATGGTCCGGTCCGATTTATCCTTTAAAATCGGCTATAAATTGACCCAGTCTGAACAGGTCAAAACCGGTCAATTGATCGGTCGGACCGATCCGGTCCGACTGATCCGACCGGTCTGATAATTATTTTTTTTTATTTTTTGAATTTTTTAATATTATATATAATTATTGCATAATTATTACGTCACACCGGTTCGACATGTGGTTAAACCGATCGAACCGGTAACCAGTAAAGCCACCGGTTCAATGACCGGTCCGGGTTTCAAAACATAGGTTAGGATAACTAAAAAAGGAAAACATGTAATTACGCAACCCAAAAAAAAAATGAAGACTGCTTGAGAATGGAATTAAAGATGGGAAGATCATTCGTGCAAATAACATATACAAGTTAATCTGAAATAAAGACGTAATAATTTGTTTATATAACTGATTAACAACTAATCGCTGCTACTTTCTAACAAACAAACGAACTTCTACGAAAATTAAACATTATGCTGTTTCTCAAGCTAATGTGCTCTATCCTCAGCAACAATAGCATTGAAATGGTCTCCAACATAAACATGATCATGATCACAAGCACGAATAATTTCTGGAACTGCATGATCAGTTGCTGAAACTTGGAACTCCATCTCCATGTTAAACTTTTTACATCCCCGCGGACAACGTTCATTTGCAATTAACTGGCACTTGGGTCTTCACTTTCCTGCATCGCAGAGTTGCCTTCAGCAATGTTCTTGCTGCACAGAGTTGTGCGTGATGTAGCAAGTAAGCCCTTCTGGCTCTCCACAGGTGGCGGTGCTGATGTATTAATGTGCTCTATGGACAATGAGGATGCCACTAGGGTCGCCTGAGCAATATCTGGTTCGCTGCCTCCATGAATCCCACTGTCTTTTCCACCACCTAATATTAACACGAAGTTAATAACAGTGAAATTATGCAGAAGCATAAAACTCTGGCATGCAAATAAAAGGTGACAAGGCATTGGTTCAATTAGAAGGAAACTATTTCTTATCAAGTAAGGTGAAGGAAATTAACTGACAAGCAATCCGAAATGGATTTTGAAATTTAGATGAGAAAAGTTAGTTTAGAAAACATTAAGAATAACCTGTATGAAAAGTCATGATAGAGGGCATGCACGTGTTCGGTGCCACAGAAGAGCTCCCAGCTCCCTTTTTAATTTTTGACTGCAAAAAAACAAAGCGGAATCCAATCAAACAAGTATTATGCATCAATTAGCAAAAAATATAGCAGAGCGGTATATTCCAGACCTTCATGGTTTCTTCACAATGTTTAACAACAACTGAGATGTTAGAACAACGGCCATACAATAGTGTGTACGCCCATAAGAGAAGCTTCCTAGGGATGCTCAGGTCAAGAATTTCAACCCCATCCATTCCTGTTTTTATTTCTTTCTCTGTTGCCAGCCTTGACGGAACCAAGTAAAGGTTCAGACCTGAAGGGAGCATTACACAGGAACTCTCACGGTAGAAATTGTATGAGCTTCTAAGCAAAGAGTTGGCCGTCTCGTAATTTTCATCTGAAACTTTCCTAATCATGAGGTTTTTTATTCTACTCAAGATAGGGCTCCATTTTGATTCAAAAACTTCCCAATTGCTAGAGCCATTAGAAGATGAACCCCATAACTCGGTCATCTGCAAATCAATAAAGAGCAGATCACTATTTTCCAAGCCACTTTCTGGCAGGTTAAGGGCATGAATCTCTGCCAGTTGTCCAGATTGCCAAGGAGTGATCAAAGCCAGGCTAATTATGAGGGATCGACACCAGGCAATGGAAGCTTGCTGGCAAACCTTCGCACAGTTGCTATTGGACAATCTGGGATTCTTGAAACGCTTCCGTATCTTCTCATTGATTGTTTCAAGCGTCTCGACCTTGCAATTCCACTCCAATGATACAATATATTTTTGGAGATATCTGCAATGAATGGGGAGAACTTGACTTACATAGGTAAAATTAAGCATCATAAGGTTATGTTAGCAAATGACGTTACATGACAATTTGAACTTCATGTTTGATAAGACTTCAGATGAAAGAACTGAAAAATAATAAATGTTAGGGGTGGATCTTATAGAGTAGCTTTTAGCATACTTGTCAAAATAGTATTTGGGCTTAAGGGAAGAAATTGGGCAGTTCATTTCAGATGAAAAAGCAGACACATAATTCTAACTGCTCACAAGACTTCACCCAACAAATTGCTGATTAAGGATCCTATAGAAATAGAAGCTTCAGAACTGCAATGAAGATAGTAAAAAATCAGAACCTTTCTATATACAAGATGAAAGCAATTACCCATATAAATTTCTCTCACATATGTCTGGGTTTCTCATCTCAGGTAAGCTCAATAGTTCAGGCCATAGGTTTCCCTGTTCAATAAACAAAGAAAACATCTTCTCCAGTGTTTGGTCAGAGTTTTTTGGAATGCCAGAGCCAGCAGTCTCAGCTTGATTAATGGATGAGATAAGTGCTTTGATTAACCTCCCAAGAGCCACAGGTACAATATCTTCGATGCACAATGAGAACTGAATTTAAATCGAAGTCAGAAACTAATTTAAATTGCTCAAAGCAATATCAAGGAGTAAAGATTAGGGATAATGCTTAGGCAGTTATTCACTCGATATGAGTTATCATAACAAGGCCCGTGCAGACAGGCTTCAGAAAAAACAATCAATCTACAAGCAATGCCTACTTTGGATGAACCCTTTCCAACAACCCCTCAAGCCAACAAATCCCAACAGACTGTAACAGGAGTTCATTTTATAATAAGCACATCAAAGTCCGCTTGTTTAGGATTAGTTAACCAAAGCATGGACTTTTTTTCTGTGAAGTGAAAAGCATAAAACTGTAAAAGGAAGAATTTTCTGAAGAAATGAGGTCAATGCTGTCAGCAATCTCATACAACAAAAGCAACTTTAGGTGGTTGAGCTTTTACCCTCTTGTCAGCCCGAAGGGATATAAAAGCACGATCAAGTGTACAAATGTCTCCAGTCTCTTCCAACAATTTCAAATAGAACAATAAATATTTTCGAATACACGTAATAAACTTTCTCGAACTTTCTGGTAAATTAACTTCAAGGGATTTCTTGTTCCCGGAAACACCAGGTGTTTTACGCCTGACATATGAAAAAGCAGGGAATAAATTAAATAATAAAGATATGATTGCACATAAAAAGCACTTAAAACTTCTAATTGTGCAAGATCCTTCAGCATATACTTTTTCATGAAATCAATATACTATAAACACTCATGGAAACTCCAATGAAATAACATATATTGGAAGTTTGCGAAGTTAACATCCTCTCAGTTAATCATAATCATACAGTGGACTTGCTCATGTTTAGTGATATCAATTTCAAGTTTTCCATTAAAACATGACATAAGAGATCGCAAAAGCCAAAAGTCTGAATCACTCATAAATAATGAGTCCAAATTCTCTGTTGAGTTGTGAACTGTTGCAAGTAATAATGGATCCACATTTATCTGCTGTCCAATTTTTGTCAGACCCCCTTATGGCTATTTTTACCATAAATATTGGTTTGTGGCGTTCTTGGTGTATAAAACTCAAATAAGGACTATTGGCATATAGTCCGTACCTTCCCTTCTTGACCATGCCATCGATCTCCCACATATTAATGGTGAAAGATGAGCGAGAAGACTTGAAGCAAAAAGAAAGTTCATCCTTTGCCCTCTCTAGATCACCATTCAAACCCCTTTTATACAGTCCTTGAGCAAGCATATATCTAGCCTTATGAAAATGTTTCAAATCTCCTTCAATGCAAATTTCCAGGGCAGACAGGCAATCATTGTAAAGCATATGCCACAGATCTTCCAAAGGATCCTGACCCTTTTCCTCAAGTTGGTTAGAGTTCCTGCTTTTTGCATCTTCGGCTAAATTGCACATTTCAGATGCCAATTCATTAACAGGGTTCATTACAGTATGGTTTATTGCCTGGCTAAACGAATATCTAGAAATGACCTGCCATGAAGAAGATAATAGAGAATAAGAGACAGACAAATTAGGAGAAATAAAACTTATCCAACTCCAAACATAAAAAGCCGCATTTGTTGACACTCTTCACGCATACAAATGTTATCATTCATTTCAAGTACACATTGTGAGAACCATAATACATAAAATGAGACTCGAAGTAGTTGGTTAATAATGGATTTATTTTAATTTATATCATTGACGAAGAGAGACGAATAAACCTTTAGAGCCTCTAGGTTCTGTTTACCACACGAGAAAAGTAACTTTAAGCGAGAAGCATGCATCCTATAGACAGGATCGACTGCACATGGATTCAAAGCAATGGCCTTATCATAGTAGGATAATGATGTCTCTCGAGAGTGTCCTAGCTTTTCACACAGTTTTCCCATATAAAATGCATGTGACCAATCTTGTCTGCAAACCCAAATGAATTCAATAAATCATGTGACAAAATGATGTAAAAGAGAATAATAATACAGAAAGTAGCATATAGACCTGTGTGAGAAGGCTTTTGTAAAATGCTTCAACGAATTCTCACAATGTACCATCCATGCTGTATCCTTCGAGGGTACAACAGATCGCTGGTCATAAAAGGGTACCACATTCTGAAGGCTGTCATAGTATACCAATGCCAGCAGCTCATGTATCTCACACTAGAACAATATAAGATTACCTTTTAGGATAATTTCCGAAAACAAACTTATCATAGTAGAAACTAAATTGCATAAGTTATACTGCTCTCATCCTAATCTCAAAAATGAAACACTGTACTCCATTGTTGCCTCAGTAGGATATACATGAACTTCAGGCATAGCCGTGAAGCTAGTAAATGAAAGCAGCTAATGGTAAGTTAATGTCACATTATAATGCCAAGATATTTTCTACTTCCAAAAGACTTTGAGAATCTGAGACAACCTCTCTACTAGATACGAATAAAGCTGCATACTACTGGACTTCCCCAAACTCCGTATTTCAGCGGGACTCTTACTAGGTGTTGCTGTTGTTTAAAAGACTTTTAAGAAACTTATGGTATCATAATCATCATTACAAATTTTTACTTATCTAGTTTTACAGATTATCCTACACTTAAAAGGTATCAAAAAACCATCCAACTAAATTCTAAAACTGTTTAATTGACCTCAACTTTTCAATTTATAAGGGCCAAAACGCATCTGCATCTCATGACACCTTTATCAGTTGTCAGCAGAGTAGCAAACCAGATATACAGGTGGCATAAAAGGTCAAAGTTTAATCATCTAAATAACTCTGGTTCTCAAAAGTGACACAGACATTAGATCAACCTGCTGAGCTGATGTCTTTGCCAAAGCCAAACTCATTAACAGACAACGCCTACTTCTCCTTCTACTAGTCTCAACTCTCTGAGGTAAAGTATCATTCTTTTTCCATCCAATTACATTTATGTGCTTACTGCCATCATTGAGCAACAGATCTACCTCCTGTTTTAATCAATCACCAACAATAAGAATTAGAGTATGGCCAAAATGATTTCTTTATCTTGGGAAAACAGATATATTTGTAGTTCATATAAGCATTTATTATGAAAAAAGACAAATCGCAATTTTTGCCTCATCATAGATATTTGCTAGTCGTTGCCAACTCTCAAAACGTAGAGGATTGTAGAGTAGATCATATTTGAAGAGGTTTGCATTTTGCTGCACAAATTCTTCCCCCTCCTTGGTAAGTACAAAGCCTGGCCATTTGTCAGATGCGCTCATTTCTTCAGATAGAGCTAGAAAATAATACAAGTTGCAATATATATCTGAATATGGCTCCGAGCTGCGTGTATTACCAATGTAATTAGCATATTTACAAACAAAGTAACATACTAATAAATTTGATCATTGTCAACATAACCAGTTTATTGAATAAACCAAGTACCTTCCAACCATCAATGCCCTGTGTTGTTTGACACCTCCACTGTCTGAAAATATTAGTTTGGTTATGGTCTCAAGATACCCTTCAAACCTGGCCTCCTCTGACAGTTTCTCCTCACACAGATCATTATTGTCTAAGAACTTATCTATTGCATTCCCAGCTAAAATTTCTTCTGGTGGTTGAGGGAAATGCTTGCGAATAGCTCTCAATACCCTACGAAGTTTTACCAGTCCACTTCTCTGAGACATAAATAGGACACCAACTCAAATGAAAGAGATAGAGACAGAGACAAATAGCCACAGAAGGAGAGAGAGAGAGATCGCTAACCGAAGAACCCTTTGCATAGGGCAGTATATACTGAAAAACATCTGCACATTGTTCCTTGGTCTGATAGTCTCCACGACTAGTGTTCCTATGCATAGCTAAATCATCATCATAGGATGAATCAGATCTAAGATTGAGACCATATAAGCAGAAAAAGCATTGATCTAAGGCATTATCAAATGTCAACTCAAGTTCCTCCCTCTCATTATCAGCAAGTTCATTTTTTATCTCAGCAGGCTGTTCATTCCATTTTTCTCTTTTGTTCTTTTCCTCCTCACTACTTTGCTTTTCGCATTCCATGACTGTATTACATTTCTCCAGATCTGCATGATATGTTACACCTTTTGTCATAGTTTCCCCATAAACATCATCTATGATCCTGCCCATCTCCACATCCATGCTATCTGACTTCAAATGACAATGAGGCGAAAGCTCGTTATCATGTTCATCTTCCCTACTTGAAAAGTTCAAGCAGGATTTCATCTTCATGTCCAAGGCCAAGAGATGCTTTATCGCAAACCTAAGAAATGTTCCTTCTTCACCATCCTCACCCACGCAACATATGCCATATTCAGCAAGCAAATCATGAATTGCTACAATCAATTCAACCTGAGATTAGAAAACACAGGTGTTGATATATGTAAGAAATAAGAATGAGCATCTCAACCAAAGTTTTAAATTCCCAGAAATAGTGACTAACTTGAGTTTTAATGGGAATAGTAGGGACAAGATGTTGAAGTTTGCAGAACGCAATAACTGCATCAAGAAAACAACGTGTTTGCTTCTGTTCGGTTTCATCAGCACTTACTGATACAGAAGAACCCTTACAGAGGTAATTAGTTGCAATATGACGCATAACTGCCACCAGCAAAGATTGAATATCACCAATAATTCCCAAGGGAACAATATTACCATCCTGCAAGTATACATCTCCAATGTCATATAGCAAAATATAAGAAATGTAAAACTCAAATGACTAGAGCTATTTTAACATTCTCCATTAGCATCTTGGAGAAATAAGCTGCTGTATAAATTTTTAAAATGAATATATGGCAAAAGATACAGTGAAATAGTCATCAACAAGATCAACATTTACACTCAGGAATAAATAAGGACTCACATTGATAGAGGTCTTCAAGTGCAAAACACATTGAGAAATTGCCTTAACTTCCTCTGTTAACAAGTTATTCCAATGCTTGCCTACATTTTCTTTTGCTACTGTGTCGCAGGCATAATATGCTCTAAGCTCAATCTTCGGTGCAAATAGTTTACAATCATCAACTCCAGTTAGTACCATGAGAAACTGTAGTTTCCGTCGGTGAGAATTCAGATAAACCTCAAGATCCATTGGCTTTGTCTTCTCACAAGCTTTAAGTAATATATCTAAAGCCAAAAGTTCAGTAGATGCTAATCCTTCTGCTTTCTTATCACCACCAGGGGACGGCAATGCATCAAGGTAAACACGGTGTGTGGAGAGTATAAGTGGAGCTAGTGAATCTATGCAATCTTGATACATTTCTTTCTCAATCATTGCAAATATAGTCTTCTCAAGTAGAAACTCAAGTTTCAACAAATTAATTTCATAGAGAATTCTGTTTATAGTTAAGTCTGAATTGATTTTTAGGTGTGGCAGCCGGACAGAATAATGAGAATCATTCATTGTTTCCTTGTGTGTCAAAAGAGACAAGGAAATACATAACTCTTCATAAGCTTTTGCCTTGTTACCATCCACGATAGATAATTTACCACTTAGCCAAAAGAAGCGAATCCAAAACGAATTTTTACGGCTCAACAAAGAATTAGATTCCCAGAAATTGGTGTCGGTAACCACCAGTGGTCTATTCTCTTGATAATTCTTAATTGATGAGCAACTTCCGTTTCCCATTACATGCATCGAGTGGAAAGGATAATCCAAAGCAACAGATTCTATTATTTTACATAGATGGAAGGATGCTTCAGACATGAATTCGGTAAACTTTAAAGAATTAGATGGAAAAGATCCAAGGTCATAGTATAGTTCAGCGAGAAAGAGACTGCACTCAGGGGTTCGATCCTGTCCCCAATATCTTGTCAATTTTTCCAACTCTAGGAGTTTGGAAATTGAATCTTGATATGCAATGCCCCGATTTGCAGCTCTTTCTAAAAGCAAGTGACCGAGATGGTAAGCACCATAGTTTTTTGAAGTTTCTCTTACAAATTGAGATACCTCATCATGTTCGGTATTACTAGGACATGAAACAGAACAACCAGATGCATGATCAGAATCGCTGCTTCCAGCTCTACCAACAATAAAAGGTTCTAAAAATTGAATTACAACTTTCTCCATGTCCTTACCATTGGTAAAATCCAATTCTTCTTTTCCTGGTTTACGACTCCTAAGCCTCTCAAGACGACTGCTCCGCCTTTCATGAGGCTGTTCATCAAAAAAACTTGGTTCTCCTTGTTTTACAGCACTAGCTTTTTCAGAGTAACTCTCACCAACTGAGACACCTCCATTACTTAAGACAGAATGAAATTTTCTCTTTTCAGTAGGTCCATCATAATTCAAACGAGGCAAATGAATAGCTATCCTCACATCTCCAGATTTTTTTTCATCATTGCCAACATTATAGGCACTACTATTCAACGGACGTAGGATACCTAGAAGCTCATCAGCAAGGGCCACCCAAGAAAGTTCAGGAAGATGTAATTCATCATTCTTGTTTGGGTTTTTACTAGCAATTGCCCCATCAAGAACATCATCAGTTGCTTTCCTCTTGTCAAGAAATTTCAGCCGAGCATGCTTAGGTTCAAGCCTGTCTATACCTCTAGGAGCAAATGGTATTGGTTCCGAATTTGTAATAGTATTTTTCACATGCAAGGCACGCAAATGTGAGGGCCAATGCCTCACAATCAACTCAGCAACAGAAAGGCATGCAACCTCATCACCAATGGCAATTAGAACTTCCAATAGTTTCTCCATGCAATTCCCTGCATGCACAGAAGTGAAATAATTTCATTTCCTGAAGATAGCTAAAATCTAGGAAGTCAAAACAATTAAAGTAATAGTTGATTTCCTACAGAGGAAGACCATATACAGATAAACATCAAAAGAAGGGGGAAAAAAAAAAGATTTAGGCTTACAATTATTAGGGCTACAAAGAAGCCCCTGCTCAAATGCCCAGCGCGATATGCTTAGCAAACCCATTGAACATGACAGAGTTCCTAGCTGGTTCCAGACAACAGAATCTTTTGTATCAATTTCAACAGCTTCAAGATAGCAATGCAGAGCATTCTCGTAATGAAGTGAACCTTGCTGAAGAAAAACAGTGGCCAGATTTTTCAGGGCCAAAAATCTGTGGAAAACAGAAAAATATAAAAATTATTTTGGTCCAGATGACCCCTTATCAAGTTTTTACTTCCTGGTGATCAAATCAGCTTACGATCTTAGCTCCTACTGATTAGAAAAATATAAAATTTTCAAATGGAATTAAAGCAGGACGAGAGAGACACAGACCTGAGCTGCAGCAAGTGATCATCACTAGGTTTACTATCCACCTAAAGTTGTAAAGAAAAAGAACAAAAACCAACAATTTCTAATTAGAATTATATTGAAAAGAAGGAAGAAAAAGGGGGAAACAAAGAGATATGAGAGTTACCTGAGCATTTGAAATCAAAGGATCCTGGAGGACAGACTCCAAAAGTTGTCGGGCTCTGTGGTATTCTTTGGATTGTAACTTGAGAAGGCCGTCGTGGTAGGTTTGCGTGAGATGGAATTCCTGAAATTTTTGGCTTTCTTCTGAATTTAGGAAGAAGAAAAACAAATGGAGAAGGCAAGCAACAAACTTACCTGAGCTTCTTTGGTGGGGGCTAAGGGCTCCCACTGCTCTCTAGAGTCTGTATCGTTAATTGCAGCAATTGCAAACTGCAACACGCAAGTAAAGTAACTATAAACAAGTCTTTCTATGCAGCCACCACTACTCAGTCTCAGACCAATTAATTTTGCTTACCATTATCAAATCTCCCGCTTCAACAGATGAACGATTACACCACAGTTCAGTTTCTCTGGGTTACTTTTTTGTTTTCTATCGAACCACCCAACCCTTGTCCTTTTTATTTTACAATGCTGCTGCAACGCTGTCGTTTCCTTTATCCTGACTGTTAATTCTCAGCTTTCTGACTAGCCACGTCACGTCTAATGGTAATCGCTGACATTGTATATTGCCATTGTAACAACACCAAGAACTCGAATCTCTGTTTCTGCATATTGCAAATGATACCAACTTCTAATTCCAAAATATTTTATGGAGAAAGGCACTTCCTTTCTTCTTGGTGGAATCAATTTCCAATTTTTTAACTTTAAGGACTTATTTTGTCCAAAAAACATAAAATAAATATTGTTCATTATCTTTTATCATTTCTAATTTCCTAAAGGTCCACTTTTGTGATCTTATATTTTTCTTTTTTCATAGAATAATTCAAAATTCTATTTTGAATGTAACATTAATATCAACAGATGTTTCTTTGGAATTAAATTCTTGTTATATATATCAATCTCTAATTCTTAATTCTCTTTTTTAATTTTTGTAATCTTTTTAATTGTTAAATCTTTTTCGCAATTCTTGCTTTCCATTATAAAATTACGCTAATTTTTTTCTTAATTGTCAATTCTATAATCATCAAATCTTCTTTTTAGTTAAAATCTTAAGCTTTTTTTTTACATAAAAGGAAGAAAAACCGAAAATTTACAAAACTAATCGTGGGAAACAAATCCCCGACATATCCTCTAAAATGATTGAAATGCACCCTATGGGTGTCTGTTCTAGAGAAGTACTTCTAAGCTCAAATTGAGCTGTAAAATTGGCCAGCTAGTTTGCACATCGGTTGCCCTCCCTGTAAATGTAGCATGGTCAAACGACCCAGTTCTGAGTAAAGAGCTCGTTAAAGCCGAGGATCAGGGGATCAAAGGACATTGAACGCATATATGTAGAAGACAGAATGTTTATAACTGTTAACAGGTCCACTTCTACGACAATCTTGCGATATCCCCCTGCCATGCAATCTGAAGACCAGATAGAACTCTTCAGAATTCAGTTGATTCATTCTATAGTCATTTTGCTCCCTAACCTCTATTGATTCAATTATGTGTTGATTCTAGATCTTCTAAGGGATTGACTAATCTTTCTCAAGACCTAATCAATTAACCCTAATTGATTACGAAATTTCATATTTTGCAACTTCTCGATTCACAAAATCTACGTAATGTTTTCAACTAGTTCTTAAGTAATCTATTGAATAATTGGGTTTTCATACAATATCTCTCTTTACATGATTACCAATTTGATATTGAGAGACTTATTAGGTCACTAACTCTCGTTACTCAACCTAATCAGATTACTTTCAACTCACTCTTTCGATCTATTATCAAAGTATTAGCATACTCAACCATCACAACACTAGAAAATTGAATTGAAATCAACAACAATCAATTCACAAAACAACTCAAGAACAAATCCAAATCTAAAATTTAGAGCATCCTAAATGTGAATAACATTTGCAAATCCAAGTTACACATCAAGTTTAATAAAATAAACAAAGGAAAGAAGGAAAGAACTTGATTAACTCAAACTTGAAATCTAGAATTTCAAGATTACTCTTTTTGCTCCTCCTTATTCTCTCACTTTGGAAGATGGTGGATACTCTTTTTGAGTGATTTTGTGTTCTTAAATAGTTTTTTAGGCTTTTAGAGTTCTTTCTAGGGTTTACCCGCTTAATTTGGTTCAAAAAAATAATCCCAAAATATCAAAATTACAAAAAAAGTCATGTTATGAAGAAGTTGAAATTAATTAGAATAGATGTATGTGCATACTTTCAATTCTTCTCTTTTCTTCAATTTCCTGTTTTCATACACTCAAATACACATCAAACAAGTCTTAAAACATAAAATTAAGATCCAAATCTTGATAAAAACCATGTAAACACTTAAAATATAAACAAACACTAATAATAACATAATTCTAAGCCAATATACATGATAATCATCTAAGAAATACTCAAAAGTACACTTAAAGATCTATCAAAAAAATACTATAATTTAAACCTATTAGATCCTATTGTATTTTCAAATTCCAATATTACTAATAGAATTTCAAGCTAAATTTGCAATTGATCTACCTAATCTTCTTGAATGTTTGAAACAATTGGACACATGTAATGAAGGTGAAAAGGTTATGAAGAATATTGATATAGATATAAATCCATCGATTGCAATGGTTGAGATTATAGGCTATATTTATGTTCAAAGGTATTTTCCCTGTAACAAAATTTTAAAGAATAAAACTAGTTCATTGTTGATATGCAAACATCATCTCGATTTTTATAATAAATGTTATTACTTAGTGTTACTAAGCTCAAGGCTTGCACATTGCTAAAGTTGTGGCTTGTTAGATTTTGAAACAAGCTACAATGGCTTTTATCAAACAAAATTTTAATGGATGTAAAAAATTTGAAATCATAGGTGATAATTGTTTAAGAGCTTGCTCCGTAAGAAATCGCCTTCTTAGGACCTCCTTGATATAACAAAGTCAAATTTACTTATGATGTTGGCCTAAGAGTTGCGAGTAGAACTTGAATTTTTTTTAATGAAATTATTGGTAGCTCTTCACTAAGGTCAAAAGTGGACTTTATGAGAAGATTTTCACACTCAAACCTTATTTAAGTTACTAATATATTGTTTGGAGGACAAAGAGCTACTCATTGTGTATGAATTCATACAAAAAAGAAGCCTGAAAAATCATCATTTCAAATATCATTAAGCCCTAATCTTGTAATACTATCTCAAAATAGCCATTGGAGCAACTCTAAGCTTGACTTGCCTTCTTATTTCACAAAAATAAACCATTTACAAAGATTTTAAGGCCTCAAATATAGTGCTAGATGCAAATTACTATACAAAGTTATCAAATTTTGACTTTTATTTCCAACCTTATAGATAAATTTATAAAAGTAATCCATATGTCCTCTACCCTATTTATTAAGTTACACTTTAACTTTATTATCTTTTTAAAATTGTATTGCTTGATAAGGTAAAGAAACTTGGTAAATCCCTCTTACCTAGCTCCCCTCATTTTTCAATATGAATGTAGCGTCTCTTAACTCAATGTCTTTAACCATTAATAACCCCTTTCCACCTCTCCCCAACACTCCTAACTCCACTATAAGTTCACCTACTCAGGTTTCATTAGATCAAGTTTCTATATTGTCCCAAAACTAGTTTAAATCCTCAAATAGTCTAAGACCAAAACCTTAACTTTAAGACTGTTATGATATACCAAGCGAAGCAATCAGGAAACTAGGTTATCTAATAATCAGGGTGACAACCAAGAGAAGAATTTCATCCCAGGTGGGTGGGGACTCATCCCTGCACACCAAACTGAGTTATTTCCTCAACCAGAAGGAAGTGAACTGAAAGTTGTCTATCTATGCTTAAAAGTTCTCACAACTAGAGCATTAAGTTGGCTACCACTCTTATAGAATATTTTTTAGATAAAAGACCACTCTTTTCTATAATAAAGAATTGGACTAAAGGTAGGATTACAAAAAATTCTCATTGATGAAGAGGAAATCTTTTTGTTCAGGTTTAGAAAAAAGTGATTTCCATTTGGACTCATTTTCATAAAATACCACTAAAATATTGGAGCATATTAAGATTAAGTTACCTCATAGTTCAATTGGAAAACCATTATACATGGATGAAAATATAACTGCCTTAAATAGAATAAGCTATGCTAGAATTCTTTATTGAAGTGGAAATGAACAAGGAGTTACCTGATTCACTTAAGATATAAAAAAAAAAACTAAAGGAAGATGGAACATTAGTGAAAACTAAAATTTCGCTATCATACTAATGGAAACTTTTGATCATGGAGCTAATGTTTGTTTGTATTCTTTTGAATCTTTTACAGTTGAGGAAGAATAAGCAAACTCACTTAATGGTTTTCAGTCGAGGGCGTGAAATGATACATATTCGAACACCTACAACCTTAGTTGGAGAAACCACCTCAATTTCTCTTAGAAGACTAGCAATCCAGCAGTGTAATCCCAACCACAATATCAAACTTTTCAGAGGCATAATCAATTCTAATGGCAATCATCAAATTAGAGCATATCGAGAAAGCCTTCTTTGGTGAAGCATCTGAATGCATTCATTCAAGCGATCGTTTAAAATGAAGAAATAAACAACAAGAGATTTGATTCATTTGAAGCTTCTGTGAATAGGGTTAAGACTCAAGTAGGGCAACTTGCTACTCAAATGCAAAACAATTAAAAAGGAAATTTGCCTAGTCAACCTAAATAAACCAGGGTTGTTATGATTCTAAAAGGTGGTAAGATGATTGATAATCATGTTGAGATTCCTTCTAATATGTCTGATGTAGGTAAACAAAAAGAGGAGAGCCTCATCAAGGGCAAGGATGAGCAAAATGAGGAAAGCAAAGGGAACGACTCTTCAAGTCACATTCAGGAAGGTAAAAAACTTGAGCATACAACTAAAGGGAATGAAGGACTAAGACTACATAAGGCAACCGATCCTTATAGACCACCTGTTCCATATCCAAGCTGCTTTAACGACTTAAAACAAGATGAGCAATTTGTTGATCTCTATAACATGTTTTTAAAAGTTAATATTGATCTACCATTGTTTGATCCTATTAGGAACACTCCAGTTTATGTGAAGTTCTTTAAGGAACTAAGCACCAAAAATTGGAAGACTGCGACACATATAGGGAGTTTCATTGTAAAAGTATCAATGGGTAATGGTAAAGGTATGCTTCACCTTGGAGCAAGTATAAACCTTATGCCTCATTCTATTTATATGAAATTAGATCTAGGACAATTAAGACCTAATAACATGTGTTTACAATTAGCTAATAGGTCAATCCGTTATCTGAAAGGAATAATGAAAGATGAGTTAATGAAGGTTGGAGGATCAATTGTCCCTATAGACTTTATAGTTTTAGACAAGAGGGAGATAAAAGAGCAAGAAAAGGATCACAACATACTCCGAAGGAGGCCTTTATGGCCACCACCAACACTTTGATTGATCTAAAGAATGGGAAATTAGCCATGATTGTCCTAGGAGAAACATTAGTATTTTCAATCTTCAATATTAAACCTATTCCTACTACTACAGTTTATGAAGAATGTTCTCTTTTTGATAAAATTAATGTTGTAGATTTTGATTTTTCCTTGCAAGAAGAAGAAGAAAGGGAGTTAGACTTGGTTAAAGAGATTGATAAGTACTGTCAATTTCCAGAAGATGCCACAGAAGGAGAGTTTGGTGAATTCTTAGAGACAACTTCCAATGAAGAGAAGAATGTAACCCTAGCAAAAGTAGAGCTAAAAGAGTTACCTAAGAATTTGAAGTATGTGTTTTTAGGTGAAAAGGAAACATATCCAGCCATTCTTGCATCTACTTTGGATGTTGACCAAGAAAAAAGAACCTTGAGTGAGATACAAAGATTGAAAAAGGCGAGTTTGAGTGACATTACAAGAATTAGTCCCTCTATGTGCATGCATAGGATTATAATAGAAAAAGGGGGCTAAACTAGTGAAAGAAACCCAAAGAAGACTTAATCCTAACATATGGGAGGTAGTGAAGAAGGAAGTCTTGAAACTACTTGAAGAGGGAATGATTTATCCAATTGCGGATAGTAAGTGGGTAAGCCTAGTGCATGTACTTCTGAAAAAATCCGACAATACTATTATTTGAAATGATAAAAATGAGTTAAAGCCTACTAGGACTACCACTGGATGAAGAATATGTATTGATTATAGGAAACTAAATCCGGCTACCAAAAAGGACCATTTTCCTCTCCCTTTTTTTGATCAAATGTTGGATAAACTTTCTGGACATGAGTTTTATTATTTTCTTGATGGTCTTTCAAGTTATTACCAAATACTGATTACTCCTAAGGACCAAGCACATTCACTTGTCCATTTGGGACATTCACTTTTAGGATGATGTCATTTGAGTTATGTAATGCACCTGCAACATTTCAAAGGTACATGTTTTCCATTTTCTTAGACATGATCAAGGACTTTATCAAGGTATTTATAGATGATTTTTTAGTCTTTGGTGTTTCTTTTGATGATTGTCTGACTAATCTTACTCGAGTGCTTAAAACATGTATTGAATGCAACTTGTTTTAAGTTCCAAAAAGATTCATTTTATGGTGAAAAAAGGGGCAGTCCTAGGTCATGTTGTGTCATAAAAGGAGATTGAGGTTGATAAGGCTAAAATTGAAGTTACAGAAAAACTTTCACCAACCATTTCCATCAAGGGTATTAAAAGTTTTATAAGACATGCTGGATTTTATATGAGGTTTGTTAGAGATTTTTCTAAGATAAGTCATCCTTTGTGCCAACTGTTAGGAAAAGATGTCCATTTTGATTGTAATAAGGAATGCCTTCAATGTTCTCAAAGAAAAATTGATCTTCACACTGATTATTGTGGCTCTTGATTGCTCTTTACCTTTTGAAATTATATTTAATGTTTTTGATTTTGTTGTGGCAGCTATTTTGGGCCAAAAAGTTGAGAACACTTTACGTGTAATTTATTATGTTAGCTTAACTTTGAGTGATGCACAATTAAATTACACAACTACTGACAAAGAATTATTAGTAGTGATTTTATCATTGTAAAAATTTAGATCTTATTTGTTAGGGTCAAAAGTTATAAATCATTCTGATCATGCAACTATTAAATATATTTTCACCAAATATATGCAAAATCATGGTTAATTAGGTGGATCTTGTTGTTACAAAAGTTTGGTGTGGAAATAAGAGATAAGAAAGGGAGTGATAATATTATTGCGGATCATTTGTCTAAGATAGTTCCTAACTTGGTAACTCTTGAACAACAAAAGAAGTACACAATAGCTGAAAACTATTGTTGTTAGTAAAGTGCCTTGGTACGCTAACTATATGATTTTCTTGCTTGTGGTATTTTGAGACCTAACATGATTTTTCAGGAAAGAAAAAGGTTCCTTCACCCAAGCAAGTACTATTTTTGGGATGATCCATACCTCTATCGAATTTGTGAGGATGAAATCATTTAGAGGTGCATTCCAGAAGACTAGCAAGTAAGTGTCTTCACTTTTTACCATAAAGTCCACTGGGGAGGCCATTTTGGAAGGCAAAAAAATTGCTTCTAAGGTTCTTCAAAGTGGTTTGTATTAGCCTAATTTGTTTAAGGATACTCATTTCTTCTACTTCAAATGTGATAAATGCCAACGAACTGGAACATAAGTAGAAGAAATGAAATGCCCCTAACTAACCAATTGACTATTGAATTATTTGATGTTTAAGGTATTGATTTTATGGGTTCGTTTCTTAAATCTTATGGATTTAAATATATACTTATTGCAATTGATTACTTGTCTAAATGGGTAGAAGCAATACCCACCCGAATTAATGATGCTAATGTTGTTGTTAAATTTGTGAAG